>JAGFNQ010000375.1:0-59948 GCA_024364735.1 Boesenbergia rotunda | reverse complement strand
CATGGATAATAATTAACTAACTAGACCCCGAATACAAACACAAGAACCGGCGGTCCGATCGTTGTCTTTTCCACGATTAATTAATCCGGAAAGTTACAAGGTCTTAACCTCGGTTTTGGCTAAGTTGTAACATGGATTAATTAACACGACGACGAGATGGTCGTTAGAGGGACGGGTCTCTATTCGGATTAAATTTTAATTCGTAGACATAGAGAGGTCTCCCAGATACAACCCCGTGATTGTCTTGGAAACCGCCAAGCCATACCCTACACAAGTCACATGGATCAGATTTACTAAATTGGAAGGGATTGCTATCCATGATATCAAATATATCAGCGAAAAACATTCTCATATGTGATAGCTTACTTGGTTTCTTGATTTACCTCTCTACAAATAGATGAAAGCTACCGAATGAGGCATCTGAGGTCAATGTATATCCTTTTACAAAAATACATAATCGAGCTGCCTTGGGAGCATAACCAAGTTAGTTACCACATGGTAGATTTGCAGAAATAAGCAAGGGTTGATTCTCAGCGAAGCCGAGGCAAATACCCTTTCATGTGATGGCCTACTCGATTTCTTGATTTACTTTCTACGAATGATTATGAGACCGACCGTGTGGGATGCCTAGGGTCAACATATGACCTTTGCAAAAATACATAGTCAAGTTGATCATCACATAGTAGATTTACAAAAAAGAGCAAGGATTGATTCAAGGTGAAGTCGGGAAACAATACCCTCCCATGTGGTGACCTACTTAGTATCTTCATTTATCTCTCTACGAATAACAGTGGAGTTGACCGTGTAGGGTGCCTGGAGTCAGTGTATGACATTTTTGTAGAAATATTTGTGGGATCATTGTAATCGATAGAGGGGGTGAATAGCGATTACTAGAAATTTTTCGGAAAGCAGAAAACGCAGCGAAAAAATAAACAATACTAACACAGTTTCTTTTTACTTGGTTTGGAGTCTTTAACGACTCTTACTCCAAGGCCCATGGTCCTTGACCATTTTCATTGGACAATTCTATGACTCGAATAAGATTTACAAATGAATAATTTGAGTACAGAATTAAACATCGAAATTAAAATATACCGACGACACTAAAAGGTTGCGGAGCATCTCGTGCAACGTGTCTCAATCATGATCATTGGCGGTGTGGCAAACTCGAGCACGGAAGAAATTCAGAGAGTGTTGGAGTGCTTGAGTCGCAAGAAAGCTGTCGTGAGATGTTCTGAGATGTTGTGGAAAGCAAAGGGGCGAACCCCCTTATATAGTCTGTTCTCGGGCGCCTCTGGGCTCTTGGGCGCCTGCCACGTGTAGCGAATCGAGTGTATCCTTATCCGCAGACTCGGCCAAAACTCTATCCCTCAGTCTTGGGCACCTGGGACCTCTGAGGTGCTTGATGGCTCACGGGAGCCTGAGATGCTGACGTGGCAATCTGCCAACTCAGCCTCTCTCCCGCTAGAAACGCCTCAACTCAAGCGCCTGTTACCTATCAGGCACCTGGTCTCTCGGGCGCCTGAACCCTTTCAGGCACCTGGGATGCAGCAGTTACTCCCTTTCACTCCTACAATCAGGTTTAGTCCAAGAACAGTATAACATTAACAATAAATGTATAAGTAACAATCGGAGCTGTCTTGGTTCTGACTTTGGATTTTAAAATGAAACCCTAGGTCGAATCGACACATACTGTTCCCTCTTTCGGGAAACGCATCCTCACCTACTCCTCTCAGGAAAAGTTACCTTTTGCCAACTGGTTCCTCTGGTTGGACTTTTGCTCGGCCTCTAAGACTACCGGATCTCGAGACGTCTCTACCTCGACCCGCCTCTACTTCTGTCCACAATCCTCGCTCGGCTAAGACTCCTTCCTGATCTTCTGGATCAGGACTTCGGTGCCTGACCCTCGGCTAGTTCTTCTTGCCCAATCCTTGACCAGGACTTCTTGCTCAAACCTGTAGGTCAAGACTTCATGCCTAGGTGAAGTAGGACTTTCCTACACACTTGGCAAACCCATTAGATCACAATATAAACTTAACTTTGAACCTTTTGCTATTATCAAAACCAGGTTCGATCTGGTGCTTCCGGCACCAACAATCTTCTCATTTTTAATTTATGGTAATACAATTCAAAAGTTAAGTTTAAAAAGCATGAAAAAGAAATATATCATAGTTATGCACTGGAAGGAAAGAAAAACACTTTTCTACTCTTCGTCTTGATTAATACTCTCCCCCTTTCCCTTAGAACATTTTTAATAATTTTTGAAAAACTTAGCAAAAATTTGAAATATTGCATAAAGCTCCTTTTAATTAAAAATCTCCCCCTGAAGCTTTTGAAAACATGCAATTTTCTATTTTGAAAATTTTTCTAAGTATTAAAAAAATGATTGTAAGTTTAGTTTTCAAGAAAACTTCTAAGTAAAAAAAACTCTTGAGAAAAAACTTTAGGTAAAAATATTTTTGAAAGCTTCTAACATAAAGTTTTCTCAAACAGAATTTTTTGAAAAGAGTTTAATTTAAAAAAAATATTTTCTCAAAAGTTTTTCAGAACCAAAATTTTACTTTTATTTTCTAGAAAGATAGGGAAAAAATAGATTTTTAACTTCATTTTTTTCAAAAAAAAAAAGGGTTTGAGGAAAAATAATTTAACTTTACTTTTCTACTCTCCCCCTTTGCCATTTATCAAAAACAATTGAAGAATATGTTTGGCATGAGAAAAATAATTGTGTTGGATCGGAGAAAATCGTTAGAGGGGGGGGGTGAATATCGATCTTAAATTTTTCCGAAAAAGTAGAGCGATTACGCAGCGAAAAATAATAAAACAATCACTAACACAAGTTGGTTTTACTTGGTTCAAAGTCCCGGTCGGCTCCTACTCCAAGGCCCATGGTCCTTGACCGTTTACGTTGGACAATTCTATATTCGTTAAAAACTTTTACAGGTTGAGTACAGATATAGAACTGAATTTGAGAGTACAAAACTTTTTGTAATTAAAAATTATCGACACCCAAGGTGGATGAAATTTCAGAGCAGAGGGTCATCGTCGGCGCTGGAATTGCGAAGTCGGAGCTTGTCGGAGCGTAGCACTTGAACGAAAGTGTTTGAAGCGATGTTAGTGAGATTGTTGAAGCCTTGGGGGTGAACCCCCTTTTATAGCAGCCATAGGGGCGCCTGTATCGATGGGGTCGCCTGACACGTGGCCTCTCCTACGAGTACTCCTATCCGCAGGCTCGGTCAGCGCTTATCCCCTTCACTGAGGCGCCTAAGCTGATGGGGGCACCTGTGTTAACACAGGAGCCTAAGCTAACTTGGTCCAGAGGCTTCGTGGCAGTTTGCTTCAATAGTTTTGTTTTTGCCTTGAATTGGGGCGCCCGTATCCATCCGGGTGCCTAGCCCAGTGAGGCACCTCACTCCATTGAGGCGCCTGAGCTGCAGAAACAACGTTCCTTCATTCCCTGCAACCAAGGTTAGTCCCAAAACATAAGAAGCAAGTATGTTAGACATTATTTACAGCCTTAGTTGTCTTGGTTCTGACTTTAGGTTTCCCAAATGGAACCCTAGGTCAAACCGACGCCTAATGTTCCCTCCTCCGGGGAACGCGTCCTCACCTACTCCTCTTGGGAGAATTTATATTTTTGCCAACCGACTCCTCCGGTTGGACTTTTGCCCAATCCTCTGATCAGGTCTTCGTGCCCAGTCCGCGACAAGGACTTCTTGCCCAACTTTCGGTCAGGTTTTCGGTGCCCAGCCCTTTGCCAGGACTTCTTGCCCAACTCCCGGTCAGGTCATCGGTGCCCAGCCCTTTGCCAGGACTTCTTGCCCAGTCCTCGACCAGGACTTCTTGCCTAGTGTACATAGGACTTTTCCTGCACACTCAGTAAGCTTGTTAGATCACAACAGCACGTTAACATCTGAACCCTTTGCCATTATCAAAACCCAGGTTTGACTTTGGTGCTTCCGGCACCAACAATCTCCCCCTTTTTGATTTATGGCAACACGGTTCAAAAAGTTAAGTTAAAAAGATAACAAGCAAAAGAACTCATAACAAAAATTCAGTTTTCTCCCCCTGAAACGAATATTCTCCCTCTGAGTTTTTCAAAGATATGTGGGTTTTTGTAAACCTTCTAAGTACTTTAGATTTTGACTAAGTCCTAAAGTATTTATGCTTAGATAAAAGGTTAAAAAAAATTCAATGCTTTCTATACTTAGAAAATTTTCCAAAATGTTTTTCACACTTAGAAAATTTCCATACAGTTTTTCACACTTAGAAAATTTTTGTACACTTAGAAAATTTCCAAAAAGGTTTTCATACATAGAAAATTTTCTTGTAAATACTTCGTGCAACAAAACCACTTAGAGAAACAGATTTTCACTTAGAGTCATTTAAGTACTTAGAAAATTTTGAGGTGCTTTAGAAAATATTTAGTTTTGAAATGCTTAGATTTGAAAAACATTTTTAAGCACTTTAGTTATTTACTTTACTTTTTGAAAAAGTGATAAAAATTTTGAAAAAAATTTAAATTTCTCTCCTTTCCTTTCTCTCCCCCTTTGCCATATATAAAAAAAATTAAATTGATATTAATCACAGCAGGGAAAAAACATTAGAGCTAGAGCTGAAAAAAATGAAGTTCTGTATTGAACCAACTACTAAACCGGAAGCATAAACTAGACTAAACCAAATTAAACCGTTCTTGTTCAGGTCCTGTCTAACCCAGTTAGCTACTTACTAACTGTCATAAACAGTAGCTTTCGCTAGGGTTAGTCAAGTTAAGTAATCTGATCAAGTTAGATTTTCTAAGCTTGACACTTAACCTGATTGATGTTCAACTTGTATTTATTGCCCCAATTACTGCAGATGCACTGACTTAAAGCATCTTGAATCAAGGCATAGACCTAAGCATCTCAACCCAATCTAAGTTATCAATCAAAAGTACCCTAAGGTGCTTGTGAGATGTTGGCTTCTAGATCTATAGGTGAATGCAGTTCTAGGGTTAGGGCCTAAGCTAAGTCCATTTGTGAAAAAGCCCTAATTTTGAAGGGGGTAAGTTTTTTGAAAAAAACTAAGTCGAAAAATCATTTTAAATTTAAAAAAACTTGACAAAAGAAATGATTTTTCAAAAAATTAATTAAAAAAATAAGAAGTAAAACAATATTTTTTTTTGGAAAAATATAGAGCAGTCCTATTCTACTAAGCATAACCCTAACTGCCTTCTTAGTGAGCTAAACTCAGACTCAGGTAAGGGTTTGGTAAAGATATCATCTAAGTTGGACTTTGAGTCCACATGCTTAAGGACTATTTCACCCCTGGCTACATGATCCCTTGCAAAGTGATGTTTAACTTCTATATGTTTTATTCTAGAGTGTTGAATTGGGTTCTTAGTCAGGTTGATTGAGCTAATGTTATCAATATGGACTTGGGTTTGGATGTAGTCAAGCTGGAAGTCCTTAAGAGTGTGCATCATCCATAAGAGTTGTGTCACATACTCTCCTAAGGCAATATATTCTACTTTCGTTGTAGACAGTGCTACGCAGTGTTGCTTTCTGCTACACCAGCTGACTAGGCTATGTCCTAAAAGCTGGCAGCTTCCACTTGTACTTTTTCTATCTAACTTGCACCCAGCATAGTCAGAGTTAGAATATCCTGACAATTCAAAAGTGGAAGTCCTAGGGTACCCTTAATGTACCTAAGTACTCGTTTTAGGGCTGCTAAGTGGGATTCCTTAGCACAAGTTTGGTATCTAGCACACATTCCTACAGAGAATAGGATATCAGGTCTGATAGCTGTAAGGTAAAGTAGACTTCCAATCATACTTTGGTATAGCTTAAGATCTACAGGCTTACCTTCAAGGTCACTATCAATTTTGGCATTTGTGGCCATAGGGGTACTTATGCTTTTGGAGTTATCCATTTTAAATTTCTTTATTAGTTTTTTAGCATACTTGGATTGGTGAACATAATTATCATCTCTATTTTGCTTAATTTGCAATCCTAAGAAGAAGTTGAGCTCACCTACTAAGCTCATTTCGAATTCATTTTCCATTATTTTTACAAATTCTTTTAGAAAGTTTGAGTTGGTGGATCCAAAAATTATATCATCAACATAAATCTAGGCAATAAAAATGTCTTTTTCTAGGGTTTTCACAAAAAGGGTGGAGTCAATCTGGCCTTGGTTAAATTCCTTAGATATAAGATAGGTTGATAAACGTTCATACCATGCCCTAGGTGCTTGTTTCAACCCATAAAGTACCTTTTTAAGTCTAAACACATACTCAGGTTTTTCTAGGTCCTCAAATCCTGGGGGTTGTCCTACATAGACTTCTTCTTTGATGAACTCATTTAAAAAAGCAGACTTAACATCCATTTTTGGCTGCCCAACAACCTAGCCCAAGAAGGGTCTGGATGCCATGAATGAAACATAGACATCATCTCCTCATATCAGGCTTGGTCTGCTGTGAGCCTCTCATCATGTCGGGCCTGTAGGGCATCCATCTGCTCGACGTGATGGGCATCCATCTCCTCTTTCAGACTATGAACCTCTATCTCTATCCGTGAAAGGCGCTGGTCCGTAGTCATCGGAGGAGGTGGTGGTGGAGACTCTCTCAGCTGCTCCTCGATCTCGGCTGCGACGTTTGCGACATCGAAGTCAACCTCATCGTCTAAGTCAACCTATGGTGGAGCACCTCGTTATCTCCATGATATGACCCCGGTGGCCGAGATATCTATAGCGGCTAGGGAAAAGTTCCTAATTCCTATTTCATTGAACTCGATCATCATGATGATCTCTTTGACAGAAACATCACGACCATAATGATGAAAAAGTACGGTCAAGATTTGACAGTAGGGTGTCCACACTCTAGAGTGAGTGGAGATGCTAGAGGCGTAGATGATCATCTGGAGCATATGTAGACCGATGTCTATGTCTAGGTGGT
Source organism: Boesenbergia rotunda (assembly GCA_024364735.1). NCBI lineage: Eukaryota > Viridiplantae > Streptophyta > Magnoliopsida > Zingiberales > Zingiberaceae > Boesenbergia > Boesenbergia rotunda. Next base: position 53,020 of record JAGFNQ010000375.1, on the reverse strand, counting down.
GGATCATCGCGTAGAGTAAGAAGGAATGAAAGGGTCACATAACCACTACATCCCGTGATGTCAGGGGAAGGATGCAGCAGACCAGGACTCGATAGAGGGCGTAGCTCTGGATACACAGATCGACAGATCAAAAATTCTGCACCGTCGGATCTCTCACACCTCCGAAAAAATAATAGTAGAGAATGTCGAGGGTAATGTGTGAGTATGGAGCAGAAAAGGGAAGATCCATAGGAGGATAACAATAGAAGGTGGACTGAGAGGGTTGTAGTCCAAGAAATCTATTAAGTAAAGAAGGAGAAATGGTAAGTGGAAGGGTCTGAACAGTAGTAGTATAACAGAAGTCATCGACTTTGACCATGTTGTTATAAAACTCGGCACACAAAGTCGTGTTTATGGAACCATTACAGTATACTAATCGCTCTAGTTGGTAGTAAGTAATAACATCTATGGATGTGGGACAAGATTGGGTAAAGAAACCCACTCAGAAGCTGGTCTAAGGGTATATAGTGGTAGCAATTTATTAAAAAGGCTAATGTAGAACTAAGTCAGGCTAGCTCGTACAGGTCGGTCTCAAACATCGTTTGCTAATTATAATGATCAAGAAATAAATTGATTAATATAATAAATGAAAAAGACAAGCTCTTAAAAAAAACATACCGAGGAGGCATCATGGAGGAAGAGAAGAAGGCATGGGGTGCTTGGTGAGGTCTTAGAGGTGAGGAAGAAGTGAGAAGAGTGTTATTTGGTGTGGAGGGGTGCCATGGGCGAGGGCTTATAAAGCCTTTCTCGGGCGCCCGTGAGGGTCATAAGGCGCCCGTGGCAGGAGATGAGGTGCCCGAGAGCTTCCTCGGGCACCTGAATTCAGGCATGGCTCAGGCGTGGTAGCCTTTGACTGCCTTGGGTGCGGTTAAAGCTTTGGGCTCCCGTGAGGGTCTCGGGCGCCCGATTGACCTTTCTTTGACCGGGTTCAAACAATTCAATCAAAGCCTAAGTTCAATTTTATGTAAATTTTAAAAAGGTGGTTAAGTTAAAAACTTAGTTTGATTGAATTTGAAAGATTAATTAGACTTTGAAATTAAGGTAAATTTTGAAAATATTAAGTTTGAGTTTTTGAAAATATTAAGTTTGAGTTTTGAAAATTAAGTTAAATTAAATTTAAATTTCTGAAAACATTAAGTTAAATTTTTAAAAAATATTAAATTAAATTTCTGAAAACATTAAGTTAAATTTTTGAAAAATATTAAATTGGATTTTGAAAAGTTAAAAGATTATTAAATTTGAAAAATTAATTTAAAATATTTAAACTTTAATTAAGTTGAATTGAAAGTATATTAAAGGTAAAATTAATTGAGTTGGTTGGGTTGGACTAAAATATTAGGTCCTAAGCATCTCACTCATTTCTAAGTGACAAAACAGGTATCCTTATCTGTTTTGTGAGATGTATTAATTTTATCTTTATTTTATGTTAACACTATAATTTGATTGAAACTTGTGTTAGATTCAGGTTTAACAATTAATAAATTGAAAATAAATTTCGATAATTGGTTTCCAGGTCTTGGCGAGGCACAGAGGCCTTCTTTGGTCGTAGCCTTATTGGATCATCAACCCTTTCCTAGACAAAGTCTTTTAAAGAAATTTTATTCTCAAATTACTTTTTGAGAACCCCTTGTCTAACTAGTTGAGGATTTGGCGAGGTAGCTCCAGTTAGTTCCACCTAACTAATAGGATCAAATAGGGTACGTCTTACCCTACCTGACTTTTTAGACAAGCTTCCCTATCGTACTATCATCTCACCCCACCCTAATACTAGGTTGTACAAGTTTTAATTAAGTCAGATCCTTATCTAACCATTTCTAAATCTAAGCATAATATTCTAGCAAAATGAAAATAAACAAGCATCAAACAAAAAAAAACAGGGAATAATTTATCTAAGTATAAAAATGGTTTTTATATTGGCTCCCCTGGACTAAAGCCTCGGTATGGGCTATGTAAGATATGAATCTTGTCCTTGGAAATCCAATATTGGTTTGGTCCAGCTTGATTTGTCAAACTTAATTTTGGGACTCATGCTTGGACTCGGGTTCTACTTGGGTTCAAAATAGAATAATAGGATATGTACCGTGAGTTGGTTCGATAACCGAGTCCGGATCGGTTTAGAACTGATTTTTGTTTTCTAAGAATCATGTCAAGACTCTTGGAACCCAAGGAAAATCGTTCTAGTGCAGCTCTAAGTTCCTTTACCAGAGATTTCAAGGAGGAATTCTCTTCCTCAAGTTTTTGGACTTGAGTGGAGGTTCCTTCCTGACAATTAAGGAGCTAGATTTGGCTTCCTCCTTCAGGATTTTAACTTCCTATCGGGGGATTCGACCCGAACATTGGCTTTGGCCAACTTACGAGATAGGTATGAGATTAAGTCGTAAAGCTGATATTCGGGATAGCCTCTTACCATTATTTGTCCGTCTTCCAAAATTGAGAGCTTTCCGGTTCCGACGCCTTCTTCTGGTTCCGATTCCGATTCGGTGTCGAGATTGTCTGATGCTGTCGGCGCGAGGAGGTTGGTGTGTGGTACTTCTTCTTCGTCTTCTGAAGATGACTCATCCCATGTCGCTTTGAGAGCCTTCTTCCTCCGATTCTTCTTGTTCTCCTTCAAGTTGGGACACTCCAATTTGTAGTGACCCTTCTTGTTGCACCCATAACAGGTTACTTCACTTTTTGCCTTTTGACTGGTAGTAAGTTCGGCTGGATCATCCTTTTGCTGGGTCGCCTTCTTCTTCTTTCTTTGGCCCTTGATCATTTTGTAGTAGCTTCGGATGATCGATTCCGTCGTCGTCAGATTCTGAGTCAGAATCTAACTCGGGTATCGAATGTGGCTTCTTCTTCTTTTGCTTCCCAGGGTCTTTCCTGCAAAAAGAGCTAAACCCTTCTCGACCTGTGAAGCATTAGTTTGTTCATGGAGTTCTAATTCAGAAAAAAGTTCATCAAATTTAATGTCAGATAGGTTCTTCAAAACCTTGTAAGCATATACCATAGATGCCCACAATAAGTTTCTAGGGAATGAGTTTAGGGTATACCTGATTAGGTCACGATTTTCTACCTTGTGACCTATCGTATATAGACCATTCATTAGTTCTTGGATCCTTGCATGGAGATGTGCAGCTGTCTCGCCATCTTGCATTTTGATTGTGTACATCTTGTTGAAGAGTAGATCATGCTTGCTGATCCTTGTGTTCGACGTCCCTTCGTGCAACTCAATCAATTTGTTCCATAGTTCTTTAGCATTGCTAAACGGGTCGACGCAATTGAGTTCCTCCTTCGTCAAACCACACTGGAGGGTCTGAGTGGCTTTGGCGTCCACTTCTATCTTCTTTTTGAGTGAAGTGTCACACTCAGAGTACCCTTGAACTTGTCCTTACGAGTTCTTCGGGATCTCCAGTCCAGACTGAATTATGATCCACATTTCCACCTGAGTTTTTAGGTGAACCTCCATTCTGCTCTTCCAGTAGGAGAAATCTTCTCCAGAGAACAGAGGAGGATGTGCGGTGTTGTAGCCTTCTTACATGGTCATTTAATATACCTGAAATTTATTAAAAGAAACAACAAACTTGTTCCAAGACTTTTTCTTGGATTAGTAGTGCGGTATAACAAGAATAAAAAATAAATAAATTGAGTGGTGTTGTACCAACCTCGAAGAATGAAAATCTTTACAAAAAATACGAACAAATTTTTTTGAAAAACCTGCTCAGTTGGTGGTTTCACCAAGGTTGAGCAACCCGCTCTGATATTACTTGTGGGATTGTTGTAATCGATAGGGGGTGAATAGCGATTACTAGAATTTTTTTGGAAAGCAGAAAACGCAGCGGAAAAATAAACAATACTGACACAGTTTCTTTTTACTTAGTTCGGAGTCTTTAACGGCTCATACTCCAAGGCCCGAGGTCCTTGACCATTTCCGTTGGGCAATTCTATAACTCGAATAAGATTTACAAATGAATAATTTGAGTACAAAATTAAACAACGAAATTAAAATATACCTACGACACTAAAAGGTTGCGGAGCGTCTCGTGCAACGTGTTGTCGATCTTGATCGTTGGCGGTGTGGGAAACTCAAGCACGGAAGAAATTCGTAGAGCGTTGGAGTGCTTGAGTCGTATGAAAGCTATCGTGAGATGCTCTGAGATGTTGTGGAAAACAAAGGGATGAACCCCCTTATATAGTTTGTTCTCGGGTGCCTCTGGGCTCTTGGGGGTCGGCCACGTGTAGCGAATCGAGTACATCCTTATCCGCATACTCGGCCAAAACTCTATCCCTCGGTCTTGGACGCCTAGGACCTCTGAGGCGCGTGATGGCTCACAGGTGCTTAAGATGTTGACGTGGCAACCTGCCAGCTCAGCCTCTCACCAGCTGGAAATGCCTCAACGCAGGCGCCTGTTACCTATTAGGTGCCTGGTCTCTCGGACGCCTGAACTCTTTCAGGCGCTTGAGATGCAGCAGTTACTCCCATTCAATCCTGCAATCAGTGTTAGTCCAAGAACAGTATAACATTAACAATAAATGTATAAGTAACAATCGAAGCTATCTTGGTTCTGACTTTGGATTTCAAAATGAAATCCTAGGTCGAACCGACGCCTACTATTCCCTCTTTCGAGGAACGCATCCTCACCTACTCCTCTCAGGAGAAGTTATCTTTTGTCATTCATCTCCTCTGGTTGGATTTTTGCTTGGCCTCCGAGACTGTTGGGTCTCGAGACGTCCGTACCTCGACCCGCCTCTACTTTTGTCCGCAATCCTCGCTCGACTAAGACTCCTGCCCGATCTTCCAGATCAGGACTTCGGTGCCCGACCCTCGGCCAGGTCTTCTTGCCTAGTCCTCGACCAGGACTTCTTGCTCAACCCTGCAAGTCAAGACTTCGTGCCTAGGTGAACTAGCACTTTCCTGCACACTTGGTAAATCTATTAGATCACAATATAAACTTTAACTTTGAACCATTTGCCATTATCAAAACCATGTTTGATCTGGTGCTTCCGACACCAACAATATTGATTCGAATGTGCTTCGCAGGGATTAGTGTGGTGGTAAGAGACAGTGCAATTCTCAAGCAGCCAAGGTTCAATTCTCACGTGGGTGCATCTACAGGCATTGAACTAGTTGAAGTTGGGGTGCCACATCAGGAGCCGCCATGCTTTCTAGATTTACTTGGTGGACTGGACTATCTACCCCAAGATTAATAGGGTTTTAATATTTGAATACCTGATAAAAAAAATATTGATTCGAATGTTTAGAGGAGGAGATACTCTCACTCTCCCCCTACCTATTTGGTATTTGCATGAACTACTTAGCCTAGTTGCACACCTAACCTATGTTAGGTATTTGCACATACACTAGAAGAGCAGATTTTCATTTTCACCCGAAGTGTGGAGACCTACAGATTGCATACCTAACTTGTATATGTTGATGACCTATTATTATTCTCCATAAGGGATACATCCTTAGCGGGCACTTTATAGTTTGCTTAGCACAGTTTGGACAGATAACAAACCTACAAGCCAATATATCAAAGTTCAATATCAATATGGCAAGAATAGATTCCCATACTAGGCAGGAGCTCCTTGATATCACTGGTTTCCATGATGGATCCATGCCTTTTAGATATCTTGATACTTGCCTCTCGGCAGTTCAAGATTGCAGATTACACACCTCTGATGGATTCTCTGATATGGAACATTTAAGCTTGGCTCAAAAATATACCCTCTTATACAGGAAAAGTGTAATTGATTACCTCAGTTCTATTTATATGGGTTGGAATGTTGCATCCTACCTCTCCGTAGTGGCATTGTGGAGCACATACATAGCATTTCTTGTGGACGAACAAGCATCCCCTATAGCTTGGTCCAAAATGTGTAAACCCATGGAAGATGGTGGCCTAGGGATGAGAGACCTACGGGCTTGGAATATTGTACTACTTGCCAAAGTCCTATGGCATATCTAGGACAAGAAGGACCTTGATGCAGGATGAATTCAAATTTAACATGACCCCTTGAATTTCAAACGACCATAACTTTCAACTCGGGATTCAGAATTAAGCTCTGTCAGCGACCACAGATGTGTATTCCAAAGATTTATGTTTATTATTGGGGAGCCCATAACCACCAACTTTTCTGCCCAAATTCCACCATTTAGGCCCTCATTCGACCCATCAAAGCTTTTATTATTCTTTTTGATAATGTTTGCTTTTATGGTATTTTGGATATTCTTTGTAATTATGTCTCATAATTAGTCTACAATAGTGTCCTGTTTATTTTATTTCAACCTCTATCAAGAGATTTTCTTTTGTAGAAAGATTTTTTTTCTTTATAAGATTAGAATTAAGGTCCATATATGCAGATTTCTTTCCTTTCTTTGTCTAGGGTATAGGGTCTAGGTTCTATATAAATAAATAACTAATTGTATGAGGAATTTATCCTCTTTGATAATAGAATTTGCTATTTTGGTGGTTTCTCTTCTCACCTTCTCTAATCTTTCTCTTTGTTAGCTCGCAGGATAAGAGCCATCTTATCCGGCGTCAGACACTCTTTGGATCCGATGGGTACATCACACTTACCTTTGGCAGACTATTGTTTGAGCATGGCAAGCAAGGCACCAGGACTCCCCTCTCCTCAAGCAAATATTGTGCATATGAGATATGTTGTTATCCTCATATGGTTCTATGGAGCTAGCACAACAAAGGTTAGCAGAATGGTTTATTCAAATAGGCAAGGGTGATCACTTTAAATGAGAGGGCACCAAGAAGCCATGGGTAGTGACAGTCTCAAAGAGGAACCTACAATCCCCACTCCTTCACCCTTTGGCTATTAGCTCATCCAAGGCAACCTACCATAGCTCGGCTAGAGTATACGGAGGGAGGACCGGAGCTGCACTTTCTATGGGGTGGCAGAGGAGACCCAGGAACACTTATTGTTTAGTGTCAGCAGATCATTGTTCTTTGAAAAAAATGATTAACGAGGTTTTTCCAACCTCGGGCGATCGGTCCGGTCTCACGGAAGTTTCCCATCGGCCGTCAGGATAAATCAGGAAGCGCTTGCAGTGGGCGGTCTAGAAGCCCAGCGTCTCAGGGTTCGCACCACATTCGGAGGGAAAATTCCTGCAAATACGCCGTAGCTGGGGATCGAACCGTGGATGTCTATGATAGCGACTAGTCACCCTACCGATACACCATAGCCCCAGAAGTAGATCATTGTTCTTTGGAGACAGATTAGATGGTGGTTGCACATGACCCAATAAATGACCACATATCAACGAATGTTGAGAATTTTTCGATGACACTCTAGAGGCATCAATAAGCTAATGCATGCTCGACATCTTGCCATGTCTTCCATGATTTATCAGGTTTGGTAGGCAAGGAACAAAGGCATATTTGAAAGTGTACATTTTGACGCGGAGTTACTATTTAAGTAAGTATAGGCACATGTATACCGGTATACCGTTCTTTTACATCTACTCAGATATGAAATTTCATATGAATAGATACCCCAATTACACAGTATATATATATATATATATATATATAATATATATATATATATATATATATATATATATTATATATATAATATATATAATATATATATATATATATTATATATATATATATATATGCGCATCTCATCCATGCGATTGCCATCAAACTAATTCATTGCCAAGACCGACTAGGCCTATGTCTTGTGGCCACTTTGCCTCTAATTTTATTATTCTGTCAACCTGAAATCAAAATCAGTAGTTTGATGTTCCTAATAGAGAGGAATGACAGTGAGCAAAAGGGAAAAAAATGTTCAAGAAAACAACATACCCATAAATTTTCATGAGCTTCCTCATCATCACCATCATAACATGGAGAAGTGGTTCCACAATAGGAGAAGAACTCTTTGAGCATTTGGTATGACTTTCTTTCAATGCCAGAGTAATGGCATCCATAGCCTTGTCTTTGTATATACTTAGAATCGTAGATTTCAAATAGTCATCAAATTGATTCACTATGTTAAATAATTTTAATAAATTAGATTGAGATTTTATCACTCCATTTTAAAATGGATCTAAATGAGTTGACCCATCCATGCCTATTACCCACACAGATCAATTCGTGATAGGCTCGAGTTAGCCTGCTGATTTAAAAAATAATTTTAAAATTTAAAATTAAAGTAGAAAATTTAATACACTCGTCAGTTAGACACGTGACACACGTCTAATTAACTATCCAAATTTAAAATCTTCAACTTTTTTTCTTGGATGAACTCATCTATTGGTAAGCCTAACTTGAAATCCATTTTGAATTGAGTTGGAATGAGAATTTCCTAACCCGTTAAGATGACAAACTGGCCACCCACCATATCTCACCATTCGATGGGTCGACCCATCTGTCCGCCATGGATTGATCCATTTAAAAGAATTTCTTAACTCGCTAGGTTGTCAAACTGGCCGCCTATCTCATCATATGATGGGTCGTCTAATTCATCCGCAATAGATTATGATAGGGTTGAGCACCCCGTGGCTGACACGTGGGTTGAAGAAGCTATGTGGCAAGATACATCGAGTCTGAGAGACTCTTTTTCCGGAACTCCCGAGACCCTCTCAGGAAGGAGATCCCCTGGGTAGACACACCCTGGAGATCAAGTCGGAAGATGCACTCCCGAGATCACCTCGGGAGGTCAGATCCCCGAGACCACCTCAGGAAGGCAAAATGCCCGGGACCCCCTGGCCAGAAGACCCCAAGATCACCTCGGGGGAGCGGAGCCCAATAAGCATTCGACCTCAAGTAACGGTCCCCCTTTTCTTCGAATCTGTGGATAATCATCACCAATTATTATGGGATAATTATGACCCATAATTATCACAACGGTTCAAACTTAATGACTACGTGGACCGTTACAAAGGTAATCCACCGACAATTAGGGGAGTGTGGCGAAGATCGTGGAGACTCGTGGAGCAGCCACCTCAGGTATAAAAGGTACTCCAACCCCTCCGGTAAGGAGGTTACGCTCTCTCTACTTCACGCATACCTTTTTTGTCGTCTTTTCATCTCCTAGAACAAGGCACTGACTTGAGCGTCGAAGTGGGCTCCACCGGAAAAGACTGAAGGGTCGCTCAGGCAGTCGAATGAAGAAAAACTTCTCCTTCCACCCTTTATGAGAAGAAGGGAATCCTCCTAAGAACCTATGGCTAGGACGCGCTAAAAAGCTAAAGGCCCCTCGCGAGCCAATCGGAATGAAGAAGGAATGGAAAAAAGCAAGGGGTCAGGGGGATGTTGAAGAGTTTAAAAAAATGTACACCCTGCCGATCTAAGCAAAGGCGTTGGGAGTCATCTGATGGAGAGGTATATCAAAATAAGAGGTCACATTCATGAAGAAAGGATGAATGGGGAAGCGGAGCCCTGACTCCACTTGCCCTTGGAAGAAGGTGAAGAAACCTTTGGGAGGTTCTACCGGCATCTGGTCTACTTTGGGGATCACCATCGCCATCTCGGTTGGAATGTCGTAAGTCTCAATGGCTGTCTGTAAAGCCTCCGGCCTTACTCTCGAAGAAGCAGACTCATACCACTCCGCTTGGTAGCCCTCCATGGTTCCTAAGAAAAAAAACAAGAAGGAGGCAGAAGACTTATGCAAAAGAAGTCCTTAGGGAAGAAGACGAAGACGGGATTCACCAAACAATGGAGATGGAAGGTGGCGGAACGTCTCCGCCTCCCCTTCTTATACGGAAGAAGCCACCCGCCTGTGTGCAATAGGGGCAAGGCACGTGGACGGCAGGAAACCGCCACAACAAGGCGACGCCATGGAACAGTGGCCTGATGTGAGTCTGCTACAGCTGCACATGTCAGCAAGAGGCCGTGGGGAGAGCAGGCAAGGCACGTGGGTGGCAGGAAACCGCCACATCAAGGCGGCGCCATGGAACATCCGTCTGATGTGAGTCTGCTATAGCTGCACATGTCAGCAAGAGGTCGTGGGGAGAGCAGGTAAGGCACTTGGCGAAGACGCATTCGCGAAGGGGCTTTGTCGCCATTAAAGATCACCATGCACTTTTATGGATGGTGGACGAGTATCATTGTAGTATCTCGAAGACCACAGAAGCCTTTGTGGAAAAACAAAATCAAGAAGGGACTGCCTCGAGCCCCTAGCCAAATGCTACAATTCCTCGGACCCCAATATTGTTGGTGCAAAATGCATCAGTGATGTCCTCCTCTAAGTGTTTCAATATTTAACAATATGCTTAAGTTAGTGATACATTGAACAAGAGAAGGGTAGTCAAGAAAACTGGACCAAAGTGATGGAAAGTCCTAGTTAACCTAGGCAATAAGTCCTGGTTCGAAGAATTGGGCACTAAATCCTGATCATGGATTGGGCACTAAGTCCTGGCCGCGAGGTGGGAACCGAAGACCTGACCGAGGGTTGGGCACGAAGTCCTGGTTCATGGAATTGGGCAATAAGTCCTGGCCGAGGGCTGGGCACTGAAGTCCTGACATAGGGTTGGGCAATAAGTCCTGGTCGTGGACTGGGCACAAAGTCCTGGTGAGTGAAGCTGGGCAAAAGTCCTGGTGAGTGAAGCTGGACAATAAGTCCTGGTTGTGGATTGGGCACGAAGTCCTGGTCGTAAGGTTGGGTAAAAGTCCTGGTGAGTGAAGCTGGGCAAAAGTCCAACCGGATGGGTTGGTTAGCAACCTTCTCTTGAAAGTAGGCGAAAGGCACGTTCCCCGAGAAGGGAACATCGGTGTCGGTTCGACCTAGGGTTTCGCAGGAAATCCAAAGTCAGAACCAAGTCTCTAAGGTTAAGATTATCTGCATATTTATCTTGTCTTTGATTGTATTGCAGGTACCTAAAGTTGGAGGCAAGACAGAAGAGCAAACAAAGAAGAAAAACCTGCCTGGAAGGACTTCTAGGGCGCTTGTATCAATACGGGCACCCTAGACCTTTAGGGTGCCCTGGACTGGGCAGCCCCTCCTAGGCACCTGTTAACACAGGCACCTGAGGGCTCCCAGGCGCCTGTGTTGATACAGGCACCTGTGAAGGGGATCTTATCCCTGCTGCGAGTTTGGCGCAAAGATGAGGTATAACCAAAGCTTATGAGGCGACCCACAACAACTCAGGCGCCCTAGACATGAGTATATAAAGGGGTTCGACCCCTCAACTCAGAACACCAATTCCAATGACATTCTAAGCATTCCGAGCGAAAGAAAAGTTCTAGAGATGAAGCCCTACGACCAAGGAGGCTCCAGGAGGAAGTGCGCGGCACTTCGGAGTTCCAGATCGGTTGGGATCATCGACTCTTGTTTGGTTTGGTTTACTTTATGCATTTACGTTTGTTAATCTTTTTGATTGTAAATTGTGCACTGTAAGATGGGTTTCTCCGCCTCCGAAAAGTTCGGAAAGGAGACCATTAGTGGACAGGTGTTTCACGTGCTTAGGCCTTGGACGTACTAACCCTTGGAGGTTGGGAACCAAGTAAAAATCCGTGTACACTCAGTCGTTTACTTTTTGGTTCTTTCTGTTTTCCGCTGCTACTAACTATGTATCTAGAACAAACCTCGAAAGTCTACGAAAGAGGCTTTCCGTAAGAATTTTTACAAGTCGATATTCACCCCCCTATCGACGCCACCGGTCCCCACAAGTGGTATCAGAGCCAAGTTGTTCTTCACCGAACTAACAGCCGACCGAGCAAAGAAGTCAGGAGTTGAGGGGGAGCCCAGGGGTGAATCTAGTATATTTTTTTAATTATGGTCAATTTTAAATTTCATATTACATGTTTCAAGTGCACGGAGAGAGGACACTATAAAAATCAATGTCCTACTCATAAGACTCGATCATCACAACCGGCGGCAATGGAGGTACCAGCACCCAGAGTCCGAAGGGACAAGAGTCGCATCAAATGCTTCAAATGTCAAAAGCACGGACATTACAAGAATCAGTGTTCGTCCAAGGTACGAAAAGTTTATGTTCGTAAAAATTTTCAAATTTGTGCACAGTCAAATGATAATAACTTAGATAATTTTTCTGAAAAATTAGAATTATTGTATAATCAAATTAACCTTTTGCATAACCAATTACCAAATATAGACAATAGGAAAATATCAAATATCAACTCATTAATTTTTAATATCAATGCAATGATTTTTAGAATTAATTCTAATAATTTTGAAAATAATCCTAAAAATATTAATTTTGATAATGTTGAAATTAATACTGATAATGTTGAAATTAATTCTGATAATGTTGAAATTAATTCTGAAAATATTAAAGATATTTCAGAAATTAATTTTAAAAATATTAAAGATATTTCTGAAATTAATTCTAAAAATATTGAAGATATTTCTGAAATTAATTCTGAAAATATAGAAGATATTTTTGAAATTATTTCTAAGGATAAGGATGATTTTTCTGAGGATATTTGTGAAGATAGTAAAGATAAAACTTTTTTTGATGATAATTTAATTATTAAGTTCATAGATAATCCTGAAGATAATTATAAAACATTAACTAGTAGCCCTGAAATCTACTCCACTTACTATAATGATATAGAAGAATATAATTTTGATGATAAGGATGAGGAGGAAGATGAATTTTCTAGAATCAAGGCTACAGTTAATAAAATCTATAAAAATTCAAACAAAGCAGAAGTGCTAGAAAATCTTGAAAAATTAAATGAAGAAGAAATAGTAGACAAATCAGACATTTTTGAAATAATGAAAATGATGAAATTAAACCCACAACTATTAATTAACCCAGAAAATTTAAAACTTAAATCAAATTAAATCTTAATAACTTAAACTCAAAGTAAATAAAATCTTACCCAACTGCAACAATCAATTTAATAAAATTAAATATGTCAAAGTGGGTTGGCATATTCGCGGGTTCACACGATATGTATTAAATCGGAAATTTGATACATTATTAAAAACTTAATTAAAAATGCCTGGACTTGATTGAATCATGCATAAATGTCATGCTCATGCATTTGATATTTTCTTATATATCTATCATGTCATTCATGTTTAATCTTATGCATGATTTAGAGTGGTTAATTAAGGACAAAGACTTATTTAAAACTTGAACAACATAGTATTAGGTGGAGGTGAGATGATAGTACGTTAGGGAACCCCTTCTAATAAGGTCAAGTGAGGTAAGGCGTACCCTACTTGGTCTGTTTAGTCTGGTGGAACTAGCCGAAGCTACCGATCCAAAGCCTAAGCTAGTTAGACCAAAATTTTTCAAGAAGCAATTTTGAAAATGAACTTTTGATAAAATGCTTTGTCACTAAAAGGGTTGTTACTCCAATAAGGTTATGGCCAAAGAAGGCCTCTATGCCTCGCCAAGACCTGGAAGCCAATTATCGAAACTCAAATTCAATTTACTATTTGATAATTTGAATCTAACACAAGTTTCAATTAAATCTTAGAGTTAATGATAATTCAAAGAAAAATTATTCATGCATCTCACAGTACACCCATAAGGCAATCATGCTTGCTGGTATTGAGACATCAAAAATGGGTGAGATGTTAAGGACTAATAAATTGAAAAATGCTTTTCAAAAATGTTATCCAAAAATCTTAGGATATTTTTTTTTAAATCTATTTCAAAATAGTGTTTTAACATAATAATGTTTTTTTGGATTTCATGCTTGTCTGATTGCTTATATATAATATATTTTCAAAATTATATCTTTTCAAAAAATTATTTGACCTACACAATTAGACACAAGCCTTTTAGGTCAACACTAAAGTCCCTTATGACACTTAGTTAGAGTCAAACGGTGTCAGGTTCAGGGGGAGTGTTTTTCGAAAATTCAGATTTTTCAAAAACCTTATCATTTCAAAATATATTTTCAAAAATGTCTCAAATACTTATTATATCTTACAAAATATCTTTTTGAAAATTGTGCCTTAAAATTATCCTCAATTTAGAATGCACTTTAAAAAAAAATCATTCAAAATATGTCCATCAAAAGATTTTTTTAATTATTAGATAATTCTTCTGATTTGAATCAAACCTTAAGACTCAGAGGAAAATCACTTGTAGTCAACAAGCTTCCTAGAACTGGGTCAAGTTTAGGGGGAGGTCAAATTAAAAGAATTATTGAACATTTCAGAATAATATGTTTTTATGCACTGTATTTTCAAAAATTTTTTGAAAACATAAGTAATTTTTCTTTCAAAATACTATCATTTTAAATCATTTTTGTTTTATGAAAATATTATACTATCACTTTCAAAAAAAAATTTGCTTATAGAATTCCTTTTGAAAATAATATTTACTTGAGATTGGAGAATTTCCAGGACACTTAGGGAAATGTCCTTGTAGTTAACAAGATTTCCTAAAATTGTGTTGGACTGGAAAAAAAAACCAAGTCAAGTAAAATATTATGTTTGTCAAAAGTACCAATATTTTTCAAAGTACAAAATATCTTTCAAAGTAACAAATATTTTTCAAAGTACAAAATATTTTTCAAAGTACAAAATATTTTTCAAAGTGCAAAATATTTTTCAAAGTACTAATATTTCTCAAAGTACTAATACTTTTCAAAAGTACTAATACTTTTCAAAAGTACTAATATGTTTCAAAAGTGCAAAATACTTTTCAAAATAATAATATTTTTTTAAAGTGCAAAATATTTTTCAAAGTACAATTTTTTTTTGCACAATATTTTTCAAAATACTAAGTACAATATCTTCTTTAAAAAATACTTGTTAAGTGCAAAATTTTTCAAAGAACATATTTTTTCAATACTTCTCAAAGTACTAATATTTTAAGTGTAAAATATCTTTCAAAGTATAAGTGTTTGCACAATATTTTTCAAAGTATTCTTCTAAAGTGCAAAAATTCCAAAGTGCATAATTTGTTTTAAGTGCATAATTTACATTTTTTTGAAAATCTTGTAAGTACCTCTGGTTGATTTTGATGTGATCAACCATTTTAAGTTAGGTCCTGGTATGTTTAATCCCTCTGCTAAGTCTGCAAGTGCTTAGGTACGGAGGAAGTCGAGCGTAAGACGTAGTAGACGGGAAGGATTGTGTGGGGAAGTGAGCCGACGGGCTTGGTACATTCCGAGGGACGCGGAAGCTGCGGAAGAGTATACCGGTAGATCAAGAAGGACGTATGCGACGCCCGAGGGACTGGAAACCGGGAGGAAGCACGCTCGAGGGGCGAAAGGTCGGAGTCGGGTTCGGGTGAGCCTAACTCCGGTTGGCCGAAAATCACCCAGAAGATGAACCAAAAGACTGGTCAGTTTGACCATGTCAAATCAGGCGCTCGAAAAAAAAGAAAATTTAATTATTGCTAAGAAGACTCGAACTCTAAACCTCGACAGCATATGTTGGCATGGTTACCAATTGGGATAACAGTTAATGACATTAAGATGCTGCCGATGATTCTACTTGAAGATGATAACATCGAAGTCTAAAACAGATGATAAAATCTTAAAGGATAAAACCTTATCCTTGAATCAGATCCAATATATGCAGTTTAATCCCATCCAAGATCAACCATCCAGATTACATCCATGGATCAACTGCCAAGAGAAAATTCCTCAACAATCCAGATTTATTCTCTTAGGCTATAAATAGGCTTAGAGTTTCAACCTTTTCATTCATTCAATTAATTCATTCTTGTAAACTCTCTAAAAGTCTAGCGTGCTATTTTTGTAAGGCATCTCCGCCACAAGGAGATTTTTATTGAGCGCCCACTACCTTGGAAGCAACGTTCTCAGTTGCGACCAAGTTTCTTTTTTAAAGACGAGTGCCTCCATTTTTCATTTTTTTTACCATCTATTCACCCACCTCTAGCCAGTCCAACCTGATCCAACAAGTGGTATCAGAGCCAAGGTCACCGTAGAAGGACTAATCGCCGACTGCAGTAATTTTGAAAAAATGGTTGGAGCTGTAATCTACCCACCGAAGTTTGAGGGGGATTTCGCGATGTGGAAGCGCTGAAAGCAGGTATTTTTTAAAACTGATATTAAACTGCTACTAATTATAAAAAATGGATTTTCAGTTCCTAAAGACAACAACGACAAGGATAAAGAAATAGAGTCGTGGACCAAGAAGCAGAAATCAGACTTTGAAACAAACGGTAAAGCTGAATTTCATCTACTAGCCGTTCTTCCCGCGCAATAAGTTAACCACATCGAGAATTACAACTCGGCAAAAGAGCTCTGGGAGAAATTCCTGGAATTGCATGAAGAAAAGAATATGAAATCAAACATCATCGCACTGAATACAAGGAAGATCCAACTCGACGACGAGTCCTCATCAGAAGAGTCAGAAGGTCAAGAATACGCAGGACTTGCACTGATGGCAAATCATCAAGAAGGGTGCACTGATGAAGGGAGAGAGATGTCAGAAGACAGCGACGACGAAAGTAGAACCTCACTTTTCGAAAGCAACCCGGTAAGTGAGGTTTATCTTCTTCCTCATGATCAGTTATATGCTAGGGTTAAAGCCTTGCTCAAATCTAATTGTAGATTAGAAAAAGAAAATTAAAAATTAAAAAATGAATTAACACTTATATCCTCTTCTGATAATTTGAAAAATGAAAATGATAATTTGAAAAACATAGTGCAAAAATTAGAACCTGATATTACATATTTACGACAAAAGAAAAATAGCTTTTATGATAATTTAAATTGGTATTTTAAAAACCACAAGGGCCAATTTAAAAAAGTACCCAAAAGCTATATTCCGCCTAAGTTTTTAATTAATCATGTAGACAAGAGTTTATTTTGGGTTTCAAAATTTATTTTAAACTGATATGTTTTTTATTATTTATGTGCAACATTTTTTTACAAAAATTACGTCTTTTTTAAGCACAATTATGTTGTCCATCTACTGAGAATATTTCAAAATTTTTTGAATATTTTTTCCCTCAAAATTTGAAATTAAGAGTTTAGGGGAAAGACTCATTATAATTTTTTTTCAAATTTTTTGAAGTATTTTTTCCAATTTTTAAAATTTACTCTTCAAGAACTTTTATGTGTTGGTTTGTCATTTTTGGACTTGATGAATGAATTTAAAACTCAAAATTTTTGTCCAATCTCATATCTTTATCTTCGACTTTAACAAAAATATTCAAATTTTTTTTGATTTTTTATGAATTATTTATTGAAATATGTTTTTTTTTAATTTTTAAAATTCGATAGAAAATTTTTTGACCAGATTCAAGTTTTTTGGATCTCCTAACCAGCTGTGGATTTTATCAAAAATAATTTTGGATTTTATTTAAGTCATTTTTTTACAAAAAGAAATGGAATTAACTTTTAAAAATATGTCATTTTAAATTTGAAAAATATGTGGCAACGCGATTTTTTTCACTTAGAATATTTTTTATCGCACTCAAAATTTTTCTGCTTCCCTAATTATATTTTCCCATTTTTTTTGATGTGATCAAAGGGGGACGAATGTTATTAAGTTAAGGGGTAGAATTTTAATTTATTCTAAATTAAAAATTTTTTTGAACTTAAACTGTTTACATTATTATGCATGTTTTTTATTTTGTTTACCCTAACTTAACTCGGATTGATGCACATCAAAAAGAGGCAGATTGTAAGTACCCCTGGTTGATTTTGATGTGATCAACCAATTTAAGTTAGGTCCTGGTATGTTTAATCTCTCTGCTAAGTTTGCAAGAGCTTAGGTACGGAGGAAGTCGAGCGTAAGACGTAGGATACGAGGAGGATTGTACGGGGAAGTGAGCTGACGGGCTTGGTACAATCCGAGGGACGCAGAAGCTGCAGAAGAGTGCACCAGTGGATCAAGAAGGACGTACGCGATGCCCGAGGGACGGGAAATCGGGAGGAAGCATGCTCGAGGGGTGAAAGGCTGGAGTCAGGTTTGGGTGAGCCTAACTCCGTTTGGCCAGAAATCACCCAGAAGATGAACCAAAAGACTGGTCAGTTTGACCATGTCAAATCAGGCGCTCGAAAAAAAGAAAATTTAATTATTGCTAAGAAGACTCAAACTCTAGACCTCGGCAACATATGTTGCCATGGTTACTAGTTAGGATAACAGTTAATGACATTGAGATGCTGCTGAAGATTCTCCTTGAAGATGATAACATCGAAGTCTAAAGCAGATGATAAAATCTTAAAGGATAAAACCTTATCCTTGAATCAGATCCAATAGATGCAGTTTAATCCCATCCAAGATCAACCATCCAGATTACATCCATGGATCAATGGCCAAGAGAAAATTCCTCAACAATCAACAATCCAAATTTATTCTCTTAGGCTATAAATAGGCTTAGAGTTTCAACCTTTTCATTCATTCAATTAATTTATTCTTGTAAACTCTCTAAAAGTCTAGCGTGCTATTTTTGTAAGGCTTCTCCGCCACAAGGAGATTTTTATTGAGCGTCCATTGCCTTGGAAGCAACGTTCTCAGTTGCGACCAAGTTTCTTTTTTAAAGATGAGTGCCTCCACTTTCATTTTTTTACCGTCTATTCACCCCCCCCCCTAGCCGGTCCAACCCGATCCAACAAATCTTTTCTAAATGAAAATTTATCTAAGTTCAAAATATTTTACTAAAAGCTCAAAATTTTTCCAAAGTGCACAATCCTTGCTAAGTACAATTTTTTTGGGTGCACTCTAAGTACTTAAGTTTTTTTTAACAAGCACTTAGTCATTTTCAAACAAAAAGGGATGAATTTTAAAAATTGTTTTATCAAAAATGATATACTTTCAAAAGAATTAGACAGTAACCTTAAACTAGCCTATGTGTTATTTCGTGAAGATAGCATGGCTAGAAGAAATACCAGAACAAACGAAATTGCACCCCAGCCTGACCTGACGCACATAGTCGCAGAACTCCAGTGTTAGATCGCCGAACAACAGCAGACCATCAACACCCTGATGATTCAACAGGGAAATGCTACCACTCCACCAACAAACCAGACTGTGATACCTATAGCACCCCCGACAGGCCCTGCCACCGGAATGTGACCGGAAGCCTATTTAATCCAGTGGCAGAGGCTGAAGCCGGAATCCTTCTCGGGTGCTTGCGAGCCATGGGATGCACAGGCCTGGTTTAAGACCGTGGAGAGTACTATGGAGCTGGTAGATTGGCCGGAGCATGAGAAGATAAAATGTGCGTCGTTCTGCCTCTCTGGCGATGCCAGAATGTGGTGGGAGAGGGTCAAGGCTAAGAGACCCATGAACCGGATGAAGTGGACAGACTTTAAGACAGAATTCTTTGAGGAGTTCTTCCGCATGCAGGTCACCAACAAGCATTATGATGAATTCACGAAATTCCGACAAGGTGACCTATCCGTCAACGAAGCCGTTAATAGATTCAACCGACTGGCTCGCCTATGTCCTGAGTTGGTCAGCGTGGAGAAAGAAAAGGTCTACCTTATGCTGAAGATGTTATGACCGGAGATAGCTCTGAACGTGGCCGGTGGAGTTAACAGACCGCAGACCGCTGAGGAGCTGTTCAGCAGTGCTTTGATCACCGAGCACTATCTGAACAACATAAATCAGCAAGGGAAGACGCCAACTGAAAGCAAGAGCCAAGCTCCCTCAGGAGGTCAGAAGTCTCACACACGGGTACTAGCTGGAAGGGGGACCGCAATGATAGGAAAAAGTGGAACAATTCTAAAGGCGACCCAGCAAATAAGAAGCCCAAGTACACCCCATGCGCAAAATGTGGGAACACGCATCCTGGAGAATGCCGCATGGGTACGAACAAGTGCTTCACATGCGGACAAGAGGGACACAAGGCCTTCACCTGTCCTGCCAAGGCCCCGGCACCTTCTCGGCAGCAGATACAGTATCAGAATGCTCCTACACAGCTGCACTATATGCAAGCCGCACTAGAAGGTCCTCAATTAAGTCAAGGTAGATTGGAGGCCCCGCCTGTTACTACGAACGCCAGGGTATTCTCTCTTACGAAGGAAGATGCGGCAAATGCTTCCACCATTGTCACAGGTCAGATAATTATTTCAGTCAGCATGCTACTGCTTTATTTGATACTGGGGCAATGCATTCCTATATTTCCATGATACATGCTAAGAAGATAGACATACCCTTACAAGTTCTAGATAGTAAGTTTTTAACAACCCTACCTTCTGGAGAAACAATGGCATCCACCCACCAGTTGTGTGTCGTACCAATTAGAATCGCAGAAAGGGAACTCTATTGCGACTTGATAGTACTCAACATGCAAGACTTTGATGTCATACTGGGTATGGATTTTCTAAGCAAATACGGTGCTTCCATCGAGTGTCGTAGACGCAAAGTGGTCTTCCAGCTCGAGGTAGAACCCATGTTCGAATTTATTGGAGAGCCAAGGAAAAGAACCGGAAAATTCTTATCGGCTCTCAAGGTGCAGAAGATGTTGGACAAGGGATACACTGGTTTTCTAGCACATGTGGTCAGTATGGGTCAGGCAATGGACTAGAAGCTAGAAGATGTCAGAGTAGTATGCCATTATCTAGAAGTATTCCCAGATGAGTTACCGGGGTTAGCCCCTAACAGAGAGGTTGAATTTGAGATCGAACTGGTTCCTAGTACGAATCCGATCTCCAAGGCACCCTACCGTATGGCGCCTGCTGAATTGAAAGAACTGCAAGGACAACTACAGGAGCTACTCGACATGGGACTTATTCGCCCTAGTCACTCTCCATGGGGAGCTCCGGTATTATCTGTCAAGAAGAAGGGCGGCACTATGCGCCTGTGTATAGACTATAGAGCGTTAAATAATGTGACAATCAAGAACAGGTATCCCCTCCCGAGGATAGATGATCTATTCGATCAACTAAGAGGAGTCATCGTCTTTTCAAAGGTTGATCTCAGGTCTAGCTACCATCAAGTGAAAGTAAAGCCAGACGATATCCTGAAGATGGCTTTCCGTACCAGATATGGACATTATGAGTTCGTCGTAGACCCTTGGAGTTCGACGTCGGAGATTTGGTATTCCTCCGAGTAGCTCCTATGAAAGGAGTAATGCGATTCGGAAAGAAAGGAAAGCTTAGTCCGTGATATGTAGGACCGTACAAGATCCTGAACAGAGTGGGCAAGGTGGCTTACGAGCTCGAGCTACCTCAGGAGATGTCTGCTATCCACAACGTGTTCCACGTGTCGATGCTCAAGAAGTGCATTCCCAGTACGGACAGAGTGATTGAGCCGCACGTCGTACGGATCCAGGAGGACCTGAGTTGTGAAATCAAACACATACGGATCCTAGATTGAGACGTCAAGAGACTAAGGAACAAGGAAGTGCCCTTAGTCAAAGTCTTGTGGCAAAGTCAGCAATCTGAAGAGGTTACCTGGGAACGTGAGGATGGTATGAAATGAAAATATCCCGAGTTATTTTAAGTTCGAGGATGAACTTTTCAGAAGGGAGGGTGGATTGTAACGCCCCAAATTTCCCTCTCTAGCGATGTAATAATGGAACATGTGGTCAAGAATAATATTATGAATTTAGTGGGAAAAGTTGTGAATAAAGAAATGTTAGGCATTATCTTGACACGTAGTGGATGTGTGATAATTATGCTTATGTATTATATTTAATGTTATGCTTAATATCCTGCACATGTATGAATGAATAATGATATGCATATGCATATGTATGAATTAAATAATTAGCATTCTCTAGGTGGGCTTTGGTTATGCGGGCTTGAGAAAAAAATAATAAAAGGAAGAGAAAGCAAAAAGAAAAGGAGGTGCCAAGGATTGAACCTTGGACCTCAAAGAAAAGCAAAGCCTTAAAAATGCATATGTAACCAATTCACCCAGCAGGAGAGTGCTATTAGGAGGAGATGGGAAATTGTAGATGAATAGAAAATAAGTGAAGAGACACATGAAAATGAAGAGGCACCATTGAAAGGGGTGGTTACCTTTTCACTCCCTATAAAAGAGCATGGGGAGGCATTTTTTCGCAAAGCACAAACCCTCCACTCTCTTCTCCCCAAGCCTTCCCTCTCCCTCCTCTCCCTCACCGAGACCTAGGGTCTCCTTGCAGCCCAAAATCGAGCCCCACAAACCGGAAGAAGAAAAGGAGAAGAACAAGAGGAGTACCAAGCCTAAGAGCCCCCTTTCTTCTCCAAAGTCTAGAACACCTTTTTGAATTTTTAGCGCAAGAGGTAAGACTCCCTGACCTGCAACATAATAGCCTTGAATGTGTATTTATGATCCCTTATGGTTGCTTGTGATGTTGTGTGGAAAAATGGAAGAAAGGTCATGTTGGGTGTTTCGGTCAAGGGAGGTTTTCTCCTTCTTTGTTGTGTTTAAATTTAGATGATGATTCTACATGCTTATTGTTATCTTCTTATAGTAGATGAATGATGAATACATGATGTTTGAATGCCTTTCATGATGTAAAGGACCTAGAACCTCTCGGCCAAGTAGTGGAGATGGGTAGATGCATGTGTATGGACTAGGGCTTGATCTTATGTGAATTTCCCCTTGCTTATATAATGTTTTAGGTCAAGAAAGTTGTGGAATCTATGCCTTATTAACTCTGTGAATTTCGGCCAACAACTAGATTGAGGGCTAAAATAGGTCCAAACTACAAATTATGTACCTAAACTAATGTTTAGTGAAGTCTAGACTACCCTTGTACTTGTAAATGATCTCTTATGCATTTGTTCCCATGTTACATGAATTTTTATGCTATAATACCCTAGATATGAATTTCGGCCAGCAACTAGATTGAGGGCTAAAATAGGTCCAAACTACAAATCATGTGCCTAAACTAATGTTTAATGAAGTTTAGACTACCCTTGTACTTGTAAATGATCTCTTGTGTGAAGTGTGCACTTATTTCAATGTTATATGAATTTTATGCTATGAAACCCTATCTATAAAGTTTCAGCCAACATGTATTAAGATAGGAAAAAAAAGCTAAAACCAATGTGTTGCCTTGATTAAGACAAATATGTTACATGAATGATGTGTTGATAAGACTAGCATGATGTTTGCTTCACTTGCATGTGTTTAAAGAAAGGTCCTACATTGTCATGCTATTTATGTGAATGATTGTGCCATGAAAGTGTGTCTATACTCATGAATGATTGAATGTTTATAGTACATTCATTATGAAAGAAAGAAAAAGAAAAGAATGCATGTATGTATTTTACTTTAAAGTATGGCTTGTACCGGATCTTGAAAAAGATCCACGGTTCCGGACTACCGAAGCTGTCCCTAGGTTGAAAGAAAGTAGGCCTAGTAACCCTAGTAGGTCGAGACTAGCTACCTCGCATCTATTTAGGGATGCGCGCAAAGAAAGAATGGGTACAAGCCGGGGACCCCAATAAAGATGATGTATGCTTATGTTAAAGTATTACTTATTATATTTTCTAAAGAGCATCCTAAATGTTTTTGCAATGCATATGTTTTATGTTTGTATGCATTCATGTACCTTATATGCCTTATGAGTTTTATGCTATACATGAGTTGTTATATGTCTTTCAAATATACGTGACATGTGGATTTAGTGAGTAGGAAAGAGCTTACTAAGTTTCATACTTATAGTTAATTGCTTATGTTGCAAATCAACATAGAAATTTCTAAAAGAAGGGAAGCTGCAGGAAGGGCTCGTGTGTGTGGTGGTGACTTAGCTGATCGATCCATTTTAGTGTCATTATAGACTTAGCACTTATCTTTATAAGAAAACATGTTTTACTACCTTATACTTGATACTTGTTAGCTCTTTTGATGTTTATTTAAGGCATGGATGCTACTAGATACTATATGACCTTTATACCTTGTTGCATGTGTTATAGTTATGTTTTTATTTCCACTGCAATGCTTTAAATTCATATGCAATAATATGCGTAAGTTAAGTAGGAAAAAGTAATGTGTCGCCTTAACGGTAAGGGGCGAGCATTACATTATGTTTGTTAATCTTTTTTATTGTAAATCGTGCACTGTAAGACGGGTTTCTCCGCCTCTGGAAAGTCCGGAAAGGAGACCATTAGTGGACGGGCGTTTCCCGTGCTTAGGCCTTGAACGTACTGACCCTGGGGGGTTGGGAACCAAGTAAAAATCTGTGTGCACTCTGTCATTTACTTTTTCGTTCTTTCTGTTTTCCGTTGCTACTAACTCTATATCTAGAATGAACCTCAAAAGTCTACGAAAGACGCTTTCCGCAAGAATTTTTACAAGTCGATATTCACCCCCCTCTATCGACGGCACCGGTCCCCACAAATATAACCGCCAAGGAAGCAGTAACGGGTGCAGGGACCCACTATGACATTGCTTTTTCATTGCAACACTAGTCTAATCAGTCAACAACACTTTCTTCGATCAGACTTGAAGGGAGGGGCTTATGATGGGGTTAAGCATCCCGTGGCTGATATGTGGGTTGATGAAGCTAGGTGGTAAGATGCATCGAGTCTGAACGACTCTTTTTCTGAAACTCCTGAGATCCTCTCGGGAAGGAGATCCCCCGAGATCCCCTCGGATAGACACACCCTAGAGATCAAGTCAGAAGGCGCACTCCCGAGATCACCTCGGGAGGTCAGGTCCCCGAGACCACCTCGGGAAGGCAAAATGCTCGGGACTCCCGGGCCAGAAGACCCCGAGATCACCTCGGGGGAGTGGAGCCCAAGAAGCATTCGGCCTCAAGTAACAGTCCCCCTTTTCTTCGGATCTGTGGATAATCATCACCAATTATTACGGGATAATTATGACCCATAATTATCACAACGGTCTGAACTTAATGACTGCGTGGACCGTTGCAAAGGTGATCCCATAACCGACAATTAGGGGGATGTGGCGAAGATCATGGAGACTCGTGGGATAGCCACCTCAGGTATAAAAGGTACTCCAACCCCTCCGGTAAGGAGGTTACGCTCTCTCAACTTCACACATACCTTTTTTGTCTTCTTTTCATCTCCTGGATCAAGGCACTGACTTGAGCATCAGAGTGGGCTCCACCGGACAACCTTCGGCGTATTCCCCGAACGCTCATGTTGATCTCGCAAGGTGTCAACTCTTCCTCTAGCGTCAGCGTCTGCGTGGGCTGAACCCTAGTGACTGGCCGTCAACGTCGATTCCTTTTGGAACAGATTGATTCATTTGAGTGCACTATATATATTCTTTTGGTCCCTTCAAATTGTGACATGATCATTTGTTGTGACAAAAGGTGATTCGTTCGCCCCAGCGCCCCTGCCAATCTGTCTCAGAAATAACACGAAGGAGATAAATCACGAAAACTACTAGCTCGCACTACAAGAAATACAGCTATTACCGACAGGATTACCGACAGAATTTAACTTCCGTCGATCATTATCGACGGAATTGATATTCCGTCGGTGATTACCGATGGAATTTAAATTCTGTCGGATGATTTAAAGGTGTAGTCTGCTTTTCCATTGGTAATTATCTGTGCGGACATGTGGCTAAATTAATTATCGACGAAATATATTTCCGTCAGTAATTATCGACGGAAATATATTCCCGTTGGTAATTATCGATGGAAACTTTTTCCCGTCAGAAATTTGGAGTTGCCGGTATAATACGGAGTCATCGTTGACGGGAATCACTGACGAAACAGCTAATTCCGACAAAGCTTGGATGTACAATCAATTAGAAAATGAATTTATCAGAGATGATTTTGTTTCTGAACTTGAACATTTTGCGAACTTTGCTAAGAGTCATCTAGAATGTATGAATAGTGCCGAATTACGGTGTCCGTATAATCACAAGAAATGCAAAAATAGAGTCTTCCATGATGAGGATACTATGAGAGTACATATATGTAAAAATGGGGTTGTGTCAAATTACTACAATTGGTACTGTCATGGAGAACCTTATGTGTATGAACCAATTGGACCTTCTGCTAGTTCAACATCTTATAGAATTATTGTTGCGCCTAATTCAACAACTAATATTGAATTGCAAACAATGGTTTAGGATGCGATGAATGTAGTTCACTATTCTAATGTAGATGAAATACCAATACCTGAATATCAACAATTATATGAAATGTTAAAGGCCAGTGAAAGAGAAGTGTGGAAAGGCATTCCTTCTGGTCATTCCCAACTATCAACTACTACAAGATTATTAAATTTGAAAGCAGAACATCATTTTTCATAAAGATGTTATGATGATATATGTCAATTGATGTCAGAGTTGTTTCCTACTGATAACATAATGACTGATAGCTTTTATAATACAAAAAAAATTGGTCAAAAGTTTAGGTTTGCCAGTTGAGAAGATTGATTTTTATATAAATAATTGCATGATCTTTTGGAATGAAGACAATAAACTAAGTGAATGCAAAAATGTAGTCACTCTCGTTATAAGCCTCTTACTCGCATACCAGGGAAGAAGAAGAAAAAGATTGCTTAAAAGGTGACCGCATACCAATACCAGGTGACCGTTACCAGTCCCCTAAACCCAAGTTAATTCCTAGATCTACCCATTTGTCTAGGCATGTGTCTCCCTTTCTTAGGGTTAATGTCTTGGTTCTTAGGTCTAAAAGTTCTAGATTGATCATGATATATGGATTTCTTAGAATTTTGGCACACCAATAGTAACTCTATTGTTATCATGATACTTGAAACCAAAATTACGCATAGGCAAGCAATTTTCATTATTTCTAGCACACATAGAGAAATTTGAAACATTCTTACAGTTAGGGATTACCTCCCTTATCCTTGCAGCTCTCCCTTGATGTGAGCTTCTCTTCTTTTCTTCTTTCTCCCACTTTCTCAAATGCTTTAATTTCTTGAGCTCTCCTTTTCTTAGACATTTGGTGTGATAGTGCTCTAGCTCTCCGCATGTGAAGCATCTAATGTGCTTTTTCCCTTCTTTTTCCCTACAACCCATATTACATTTCAAAGGAATTGACTTGGGTTTAGGGTTTACCTCCTTTTTACCTAATGGACACTTGTCCTTGTAGTGTCCCCTCTTGTTGCATCCAAAGCAAATGATGTGGTCTTTGGTCCTTGTTTTGGTGGAGGTGGATGCTTCTTCTTGCTCCGGTATTGAAGAGGGTCTCTCCTCCACCTCAATCCTTGAAGTGGAGACCTCTTCTTCTTCCCTTGATGAAGTGGATGATCTCTCAATTTCTTGTGTCACTTCACTTGATGATATGGATGAATCTTTTTCTTTTTCCTCTTTCTCCTCTTCTTCGGATGTTAAACTTCTTTCTTCATCTGATTGGTCATTCTTCTCTTCTTGGACCATTGAACTCACTTCCTCGATCTCTTCTACTAATTGATCTTGTGTAGGGTTCTCATGGAACGCTACCATCTTGTTCCATAATTTGATCGAACTTTTGTATTCCCCTACACTACTAATTATTTCATTAGGCAAAATACTATGTAAAATTGAGATTACCATTTCGTTTGCCTTTGATTGTGCTTGTTGCTCCTTATTCCAATATCTTGGCTGAAGTTTCTTCCCGTGCTTATCTCTTGGAACTTTAAATAGTTCTTCAAGCGCAATCATGTAGTTCCAATCCATGTCGAACCATGTCTTTGTCTGCATCCTCCAATAGTCGAAATCCTCGCGATCATAGGGAGGTGGAACATTGATGTCATCACCCAACTTTTCTTCAATCGTCATTTCCTCTAGCTTTTTGCTCTCTCAGCGGTTAGTCCGTAGATGAGCGAATATTCGCTCTGATACCACTTGTTAGGATCTTACCGTTTGCTAGAGGGGGTGAATAGTAAATTTTCGATCTCATCTTCCTATAATGGTTAGTGCGCAAGCGGAATAACAAAAACTAAAACCTAACACACAAGAAAGACATACCTATTTACGTGGTTCGGAGATGAAACTCCTATTCCACGGCTGTCCATAAGGTGGATGATCCCGATCCTTCGGTGGATGATTCCCCGGAGCACCTCCGGCTAGCTCTTGTCGCTCCTTGTGGATAGAGAAACCTCACCACAACCTTGGACAATCACTGAGCAATACTAGGCTACTAACAAGCTCTAACTAAGCAAGTTTCGCCAAAAGAAATAGTCATAAACAAGCTCCCTTAAATAGAGCTCGAGGCTGATATGACCGTTACCAGTCGACTGGTCTAGTACCAGTCGACTGGTATTTACGAATTTGAAAGTCACAGCCTAACTCTTCAAATTCTGGTCACTACCAGTCGACTGATCCTGGATCAGTCGACTGGTCCATCCCTAAGTCTAGGTTTACCCTTTCTGAGTACATTTCTCTCCGCACTTGAACCCTCATGACTTAGCTTCTGAGTACAATTCTCTCAATACTCGAACCCTCACGACCTAGTTGACTCTTCATCCAGCAGCCTCGATCTGTTGCCTTTGCGCCCTCTTCTTCTTCGGCTCCCATCCCTCAGATGCGCACACAAGCCCTCGGCTTGCCTCCATGCCATCCTTCACGCATGCCTCGAAGTCCGCATCCCTCGGCTCATCATTCCTGCTCCAGCAACCTCGATCTGTTGCCTTCAAGCCCTCTTCGACTTTGACCCTCGTCCCTCTGATGCGCACACAAGCCCTCGGCTTGCCTTCATGTCATCCTTCACATACACCTCGAAGTCCGCTTCCCTCGGCTCATCGTCCCTGCTTTGTCCATGGTCCCTCGGATGCGCACACAAGCCCACGGCTTGCCTCCATGCACCCTTCACCGTACCTAAAGACATCCAACCAAGCCTATATGTATCCTACAAACATGCACACTCACATACACATATTAGATCAACATGAAACCCTAACTTAACTATATTGTACACACACATCAAAACCATGATCCTCCAGATCATACTTGGGTCGATTGCCCCAACAGTTGGTTGAAAGAAATAAAATTTCTAAATGCTTCTAATATGGCTAGATGCGTCGATATGAACAGATTAAAGATGTTTGGAATGAAAAGTTATGACTGTCATGTGTTCATGCAAAGATTTATTCCAGTAGCTTTTCATGACTTACTTCCTCAAAATGTCTGGGAAGCACTCATAGAATTGAGTCTATTTTTCAGTGATTTGACAGCAAGGTGTATTATGGTGGATGATATGGTTCGTCTAAAATCATACATTCCTCTCATACTATGTAAGCTGGAATGAAATTTTCCTCCAAGTTTTTTTGATTCAATGGAACATCTAGCAGTGCATTTACCATGCGAGGCACAAATAGCTGGTCCTGTTCAGTAAAGATGGATGCATCCATTTGAATGATTTTTGAGGAAATTAAAGAATAATGTTCGTAATAAAGCAAGAGTTGAGGGATCAATAAGTAATGTTTAGCTGGTTGAAGAAGCATCTTCTTTCTGCTCCTATTATTTTGTTGATCATGTGAAAATCAGACATCACAAATGTCCTAGAAATTTTGATGATGCTCGACCGATAGACCCATTGATGCTTTTTATTTTCAAATATCCTGGCAAGACAATTGGTGCGTCTTCATCTAGATGATTAACTGAACAGGAATATCATGCTATAAAAACATACATACTTTTAAACTGTCACGAGGTCAAACCATATATAAAGTAAGTTTACTTCTTTGATAAAACTGTCATCATTTTAAAATGTTACTATGAGGATTTAAAATGTCTTATATCTGAAATTCTTTATCAGCTTATACGAACAATAACTATATCTGCAAAATCTATCAATTGATGCAAGTGAGATAGTGCAAAGTTAGAGACCGAATTTGCATTATGGTTCCAAATATATGTAAGTTAAAGCAATCTTTAATAATATTTGAGTCATAAGTTATTATTAAATCTCTTAATTTATGTTAAAACTGTTGGTGCAGGAAGCACCATATCGAACCTTGTTTTGATATTGGCAAAGGATTCAAAGTTAAGTACTATTTGTGATCTAACGATGTTACTCAAGTGTGCAGGAAAAGTCCTAGGAACACTAGGCACGAAGTCCTGGTTCTAAGAATTGGGCAATAAGTCCTGGCCGCGGGTTGGGCATCTAAGTCCTGACATAAGGTTGGGCAATAAGTCCTGGTCGTGGACTGGGCACTAAGACCTGGCCGAGGGCTGGACACCGAAGACCTGGTTCGAGGAATTGGGCACTAAGACCTGACCGGAAGTTGGGCACGAAGACCTGGTAAGTAAGGTTGGGCAAAAGTCCAACCGGATGAGCCGGTTGGCAAAAGATAAACTCTCCTGAGAGGAGTAGGTGAGGATGCGTTGCCCGTCGAGGGAACAGTATGCGTCGGTTCGACCTAGGATTCCATTTGGGAGACCCGAAGTCAGAACTAAAACAGCTACGGCTGTAAATATTGACTAATATTCTTGCTTTGTTTGTTTTGGAACTAACCTTGGTTGCAGGGACCGAAGAAGTGTGTTTCTGCAGTTCAGAACGCCCCGAAGGAAAGGGGCAGGCAGTTGGGCTAGGCGCCCGGGAGGTCCCGGGCGCCCAAGGTCAAAGCCAAAATAGCAAGAAAGCAAGAACGCTTTGAAACCACACTGGGCTAGGCGCCCCGGAGGTCCCGGGCGCCCAATGTCAAAGCCAAACAAACCATCGAAGCAAATCTTCCTAGAAGCCATTGGATGAGGTCAAGCTAGGCGCCCAGGAGGTCCCGGGCACCCCAGTCAGACCAGGGGCTGAATCGGAGGGGATAAGCGTTGACCGAGCTGCGGATGAAGGTTCTCGCAGCTAAAGGCACGTGTCAGGCGCCCCCAACGTATCAGGCGCCCCCAGGAGCACTATAAAAGGGTGCTCGGCCCCAAGGCTTCAACACAACAATTTTCTAACGCTCCAATGCTTTTCGTTCAAGCGATCCGCTCCGGTAAACTCCGATTTCGAGATTCTATCGCCGACGACGACCCTCTGCTCCGAAGTACGATCTACATCGGGCGTCGGTAACGAAAAGTGTAGCTCTTTTCATTTACTGCAATATTCTTGTACTGAAATTTGTAAACCTTTTGCGCGATTATAGAATTGCCCAAAGTAAACAGTCAAGGACCGTGGGCCTTGGAGTAGGAGCCGACCACGACTCTGAACCAAGTAAAATACTTGTGTTTTTGTGTGATTGTTTTGTTTCCGCTGCATTTACTCTTTCCTTAATCTGAAAAAAAAAGTTTTAACGATATTCACCCCCCCCCCCCCCTATTGTTTTTCTCGATCCAACAAAAACTAATTTTATAGGTGAAAGATCATAGAATTTTAAATGTCGAAGATGATAGGATATTGAATCTTACATCAGGTCCTCTTCGTAAAATAATGGTTTACTCTGGTTACTATGTTAATGGCTCAATTCCACGTCACACACCGAGAATCATGCAGGTTAACCTATAATTCTGCTATATACGTCAAAGGATGTATGGAGAATAGTAACATTGAGTTTAATTATTATGGTATACTTGATGAAATCATGGAGGTTGAATACCCTACATTACCTTTAAAAAGATATGTGTTGTTCAAATGTGCATGGTATGATCCAACCCTAAGAACAGGTACTAGAATACATCCAAACTATAATTTAGTTGAGGTTAATGGCAACAAAAGATTCAATAATTTTGAACCTTTCATCTTTGGGGTATAAGCGGGTCAAGTTTTCTATCTTGAATACCCTACAATGAGACGAAGATCTAGTCAATGGTTGTTTGTTTGTCGGATGAAGCCTCGCTCAACCATAGAAATGTCGAACACCCTCACTGCTCAAAACCATGATACATTTTAGAATAATTACGTAGAGAGATATTCAATTAATTCACAACTTCAATCTAAATCTCAATTACTTGTAGATATTAACGTCACTTACGAGGATATAAATGATGGAGATATGTCCAACAGTGATGAACTTGTTGAACTAACAGAGTCTAGCGATGAGGATTTAGAAGCTGCTACTATTGATTAATGTGATCTTAATGATGATAGGATATAATGTTTTTTTGTTTATCATGTAAGTTATACATTCATTTTATTTCTTATTTATATGATCATGTCTTCAAACTTTATTATGATGTGTTGTAATTTTTTTTTTGTTGATACTATTATAGCACAGCAGCAGCCAAGTCAGCAGCCAGTAGCACTCCGTGGCGTCAAGGTTCTCAAAATTATTGGAGAATCGTAAGTATTTTTTATTATTAGTAATTCATGTTCATATCTGACTTTAGTTATAATATATTTTGAATATTTTAATAATTTTTATGCAGATTTACTCCGGATGGCCACCGAGTGTCCTCTTGTATCACTGGAAAATTTAAAGAAAGAGTATGCGCTGCTGGTCTAACATGGAGACATGTAGATGAGGAGCAAAGACATTTTATTATAATGAATTTATGGTAAGTATATTTAATATATTTACTATTCTAAAATTTAATAAACTAATTTTAATAATTTGTATTGTAGAAAAAATATACATGGGAGGACGGACATGAGGTAGAATTTATTAATACTTGGAATATTTATTGTGCCAAGTTGTACCGAGACCACATGTATTATTTAAGAAAGAAGGTGGCGCGATCGTCATATGTGGATGCTGAGACTTGGGGTGTATGGACGGCTGCCTGATCTGAACAAAGATGGAAGGACAATGCTGAAAAGGCTCGAGCCAATAGATATACAGAGTTAGGTGGACCAAGCATCGGAACAACCCGGCATTTATCTGGATCTAAATCTATTGTTGAGCATACAATGGATTTGGTGAGTTTAATACAGAGTTATGCAAGTAAATTTGTATTTATCAATTACCAAACTCATATAATTTAGGCCTAATAAATTTGTATATATAGGAACGAAATCTTGCCCGCCAACCCACTTGTATGGAGATCTTTTTGAAGACCCATAAGAAGAAGGATAGGATAATTGTCGATTCTCGATCACAGCGATACACGTACAATTATTATATTTATTCTATTTAATCGTTTCTATCTTATTAATTTTAGTAATTGTATTCAATTTGAATATTAATCTGATAATCCTTTTTCATACAGGATCAAATTACAAATAGAGTGGTCTAGGTATCTCAGTCATCGATAGAGGAGGGGAGTCACAGACTTTATCCACCGACCAGTTAAATGACATCTATTATAATGTTGTCGGTGGACGAACAAAAACCTCCACCCTCTACGGGCTTGGCTCACAGGCCAAAGTTGCATTCGATCGTTTAAGGATGCCCAGGGGTCGTGCCACTTCGTCCGCTTCTTCTTCTGAGGTGCAGCCTTTACGATAAGAAAATCAAGAACTGCATTCTCAAATTGCCTCCATGGATCAAAACATGGATCAGTGGATAGCCACTGAGGAGCAGAGGAGGATCGGAGGAGAGAGACCAGTCATAAAGCTTTCATGGACCATATGATGGCGGTCATAGCTACTTTTACCCCTCCAATACAAACACAACACGGTTTTGAGTCACAGGAGACTCAAGACCCAACAGACAGTAGCGAGTAGATTTTTTCTGTAGTATGTTAAACTATAACATGTGTTTTATTAAAATCATGTAAAATTTATTTATTCTGTAATTACATTCTAATATATTATATTTTTAGCTTTCAGGACTCTTTATTTTATAGCCAGGTATCATTATCATATTCATCATATTTATATTCAGGTATTAAAATTTATTATTCACATATAATTGTTTTATATCCAGTTATTTGATTCAAGAATGTTATGGCCATCTGATAGTGAAAACAAAGCTAAAATTGTGAGATTAAAGCTCTGTTGCCAACTTACCACACATCAGCTTGCATTATATAAGTTGTATAGCGTGAATTACTTAAGAACAAGATGGATGTTAGTTTTCTTTCCTCAAATGAAAATCATAGATAGGAAGCTGTGAGTTGAATTTGAATGTTAGTTTCAAAACTCTTTAGATAACTACAAAATCACTGACATTAGGAAGAATGGCAGTTAGATTGTAAGGAAGCTTTAACACAAAGAACTGTGTTTGCTTGCTCATTAGACAACTATTCTGGGTGGCAACCATGCTCCTGGACGTTACATTAGCTCATGGGGTCCAGTTGTGTTGTATATCTATGTCATGACAATTTTTTAAAAATTGTCTACTGTATAATCTTTTTATCTGAGTCGGAGGTGCCTTACCATTTTTTATGTGACAATACTATTATTATCTGGTGAAACTATTGTCTGATATTTTGTTATTCGCTACAGCATCAAACAGATGGTGCCAGGATTGTTGTCACTGCTAGATATGCAAGCACTTTTGCGCAAAGGTCTCCGGAGGTATCTTAAGTTGGCTAGTTGGGGGAAAATCCAGTCAGCTTCCTCCTCTAGATTTTCCACTTCCTGGTATTACACTTCCTCCACCACTACCTGATTTTGTGGAGCCTGGCAAGACAAAGATCACAACTCTTCCAAATGGTGCAACAATTGCCTCTGAAACATCACCTGTATGCTTTAAATTAACTCTACATTTACTAGTTACTTTATGCTTTATGTTTAGTGTCCAAATGTAATCCTAATTGGATACATTTGCTCAGAGCTCAGTCGCTTCCATTGGATGGTATGTCGACTGTGGTTCAGTATATGAGACACCATCATCATTTGGGGCCACACATTTGCTAGAACGAATGGCATTCAAGACTACAAGAAATAGGAGCCAATTGATATTGGTCTGTGAAGTAGAAGCCATAGGTGGAAGTATTGCAGCATCAGGCACACGTGAACAGATGGGTTACACTTATGATGGTCTGAAAGCGTATGTGCCAGAGATGGTTGAGGTGCTTATTGACAGTGTCAGGAATGCTGTTTTTCTTGATTGGGAAGTTAGTGAACAGGTATGCTCAAGTATTAATCATTTCTTCTTACAATTTTGGTTGTAAATCAGCTTTATGAAAATTGTAGCTTAATCAACTGAAGACAGAGCTAGGAGAACAATCCTCAGGGTTTGCTTTTGGAGGCTGTTCACTCAGCAGGATATTCAGGTGCCTTGGCAAATCCTTTAATTGCTCCAGAATCTGCAATAAATCGATTAAATGGAACCATATTGGAGGAGTTTGTTGCTGTAAGATAGATTGCTCCTTGCTTCTGTTTTTTCCCTTCCAATATGGATATGATTGACTTGAGGATCAATGCAATATTTCCAGGAGAACTATACTGTTTCTAGGATCGTACTTGCACCCTCAGGTGTGGAACATGAGGAGTTTGTATCAGTTGTTGAACCACTTTTATCTGATCTTCCTAAAGTGTCTCGCCTGGAAGAGCCCAAATCTGTTTATATTGGAGGAGAGTATAGATGCCAATCAAATTCTCCAGTGAGTACTATAGTTGGCCACTTTCTTTGTTGAATCTTATCTTATGTTCAATGATCAATTCCTTTGTGCTCCTTTCTGACTTTTTTACTGGAAACAGAAAACACATATTGCACTTGCATTTGAGGTTCCTGGGGGTTGGCATAAAGAAGAGGAAGCAATGGCTGTAACGGTACTTCAGGTTAAAGATTAAAATTCAACCCACACACTTTTTTGTAATTGTTATGCTAGATTGATGTCTATTTTGTTGTTTTGCTTACTTTTTGGTTCACAATGATGTTGAATGTTCCAGATACTTATGGGAGGTGGTGGTTCATTCTCTGCCGGCGGACCTGGAAAAGGGATGCAATCTCGGTTATGTATATGACCAAAACTCTATTTTCTTTCATTCTTATTTGGGTCTTTCTCTTCTGGGTTTGAGGTTTAATTATTTTGCAACACAACTTTATTGGTAGCATTACCATTAGCTTTTATACCCATTCACCTGTTTCTGTCTGTTGTGTGTTTTATTTGAAAATTTATCATTTTTTATGGGTAGATATCAATGTCTTGAGTCAGTTCCCATAGTTGGAGTCATACGGGCCTCTTTGGAATTCAGGCGACCTGTGTATGTTCTTTTATCTTTAATATTGATCTATGTTTATTTTAAAGCTCTACTGAAAATTGAAGTTGACAATGGACTAATTTCTATTCTTCCTAAAACATTATTTCCCAAGTTACCTGATGCAGTTATCACCATGTATAGCCTGCATTAATTCTGTCAAGGACTCCAGGTTTCGTCATCTGTTAGCACTGTTTGTCTGTACATGGCCTTTTATCCATATATAGTTAATGCAAAACTTGAGGTGGGGCTAGCTGTTTGTAATTGCAATGCTTCTGGTAATTGTATGGAGAATTGAGGACAACTTACTTCGAACCCTAGGTCGAAGTATTTGAAAATTTATATAGATTTGTATTGCTCAATTAGACGGAGTTAAATAAAATGCCCTCCAATATAGTAGAAGCAAATTACATCTTTCTATGATGTATGCTTAAAAGATGGATGTGAAACACTAGTTTTCAACTATTAAACATTAGAAATCTTTACTTAGCCCGGGATGTCATGATAAAGATTTTCCCTTGGTATTTAGTCTTAATTATATATTTCATACTGAATTTTCATTTTTTATATATTTCTAACTGAATCTTCATTATTTTAAAATCTGCATAACAAAAAATTGCAAACTATATATATGACCAACTATTGTTGTAACTCATCTTTTGATCACGGGCCAGACTTTACTTCTAAAGCTATTGATTTGGCTGCGCGAGAGCTGCTTGCAGTTGCAATTCCTGGTCAAGGTTTGCTATTATCTTAAACTCACTAAGTGCTTGTTCTACAATGTTTATGTATTGATGGGGTTGAGTACCCTATGACTGACACATGGACTGAAGAAGTTATGGGGCCAGAGCTATCGAGTCAGAACGGTTCTCTGATTGGGATGCTCGAGACCCCCTCGGGAAGGAGAATCCCGAGACTAACTCGAATAGGCATAGCCCTGAAGATACCTCCAAAAGGATGCACCCCCGAGCTCACCTCAGGGGCAGGTCCCCGAGACTGCCTCGGGAAGATGAACACCTCCCCCGGGCCAAGCAGTCGTAAGATCACCTCAGAGTAGCGGAGCCTAAGAAACATTCAACTTCAAGTAACGGTCCATTTTCCTCGGATCGGTGGATCATCATCATCCATTATTACGGAGTAATCACGACCCGTGATTCGCGGCCATCAAAGTCTTAATCATCCTAACAATCCCAAATTGAAGAGTCATGAAGACCGTTACCAGAATGATCCAGTAACCGATAATCGGGGAAGACGTGGCAAAGATCGTGGAGACGCTTAAGACAGCCGCCGCAGGTATAAAAGGTACTCCAACCCCTCTGGTACGGGGGTTACACCTTCTCTACTACTCACATACCTTCTTGCCTTCTTCTCATCTCCCCATCGAGGCACTGACTTGAGCTTTAGAGTGGGCTCTGCCGAACAACCTCCTGCGTGTTCCCCTAACGCTCGTGTTAATCTCGCAGGGTGTGGAGTTCCTCCTCTAGCGTCAGCATCCGCGTGGGTTGAACCCTGGTGATTGGCCATCGACGTCAATTCCTTCCGGAACAAGTTTGGCATTGTCTGTAGGAAACCAGTAAAGCACCAGAAGAAGCACCGATGGCAAAGCCGGCGGGACAACCCCTTGTCCTGACAAAGGAGGAACTGGATCGCTTGGTGGCCGATGCCATCAATGAGGCACTCCAGCAGCAACAAATGGAGCCAGCCGCTTCACAGCGAGGTGTTTCTGAGCAAGAGGAGATCCCAGTGGTCTCCAGAGGTCCTCCCAGAGGGGCCCCACCAGCGGTTCTATCGAGGTCCTACGAAGCCCTACAAATCGATCTCACCGACCCGCGAGAGGATGAGGAACCTAAAGAAGAGTGGAGGGAGGTCGAAAGCGAGGAGATCTAGATTCACCCCCAGCAGGAGGGCGGAATCACGAAGATCGCCACCGACCTTGCACCGGAATTAAGAAGTCGCCTTCTTGATTGCCTGCGAAGTCATAAAGATGTCTTCGCCTGGGTCGTTGAAGAGATCAAAGGGGTTCTCCTAGGGTTAGTCATGCATCACCTGCATGTTACCCCGGGAGCCCGACTAGTGAAGCAGAGATGAAGGCACTTTGCACTAAAACAAGACAAGGCTATCCGGGACCAAGTGCATAAGTTGTTAAACGTCGGACACATCAGAGAGGTCTAATTCCCGGCTTGGTTAGCCAATATGGTCATCGCCCCTAAGCCCGGAGGTAAATGGCGGGTTTGTATTGATTTTCGTAACTTAAATAAAGTGTGCCCCAAGGATTGCTATCCTTGCCTCGAATAGACTGGTTAGTAGACTCCATGGCCGGCTGTGAGTTCATTTCGATACTGAATGCTTATCAAGGCTACCATCAAGTCCCCCTCGCACCTGAAGACCAGGAGAAAGTTAGCTTCGTGATAGCCGATGTCACATACTGCTATAATGTCATGTCTTTTGGATTGCGCGACGCTGGGGCAACGTACCAACGGATGATGGACAAAGTCTTCAGGCATCAGATCGGGAAAAATATTGAGGTGTACGTGGACAACATCTTGGTCAAGACGGACAAAGAAAAAGACATGATAGCCGACTTAGAAGAGACGTTCGCCACCTTGAGGGCCAACAAACTGAAGTTGAATCTAGCCAAATGCTTATTCGGGGTGAAAAGCGGTCGGTTTCTGGGTTACATGGTGACGGAGAGGGGGATTGAGGCTAACGCGGAAATGGTAAAGGCTATTCTGGATATATCATCCCCTCGCAACTTCAAGGAAGTACAATGACTGAATTGGAGAATATGGCGCTATCCAAATTCATCTCCAAGTCCGTAGATAAGACCCTACCGTTCTTCAAGATTCTGAGAAAAGCAGTCAAATTCGAGTGGGATGAACAGTGCAAGCAAGCGTTCACAGACCTGAAGACCTATCTCACCGGGCTCCCCAACCTCTACAAACCAATAGAAGAAGAAACTTTATTTGTCTACCTATCTGCAGCAGAGCAAGCGGTAAGCTCGGTGCTAGTCTGCAAAGAAGGCATGGTGCAGTATCTCATTTACTTCTTCGGATCTCCTAAAGGATGCTGAAACGCGATACACTGTGATGGAGAAGCTAGATTATGCACTAGTCTTAATGGCCGGAGGTTAAGGTCGTACTTCCTGGCACATCCCATCGTGGTCCTCACCAACAGCCCGCTCACATGGGTCCTCACCAACCCCGAGGCTTCGGGTCGGCTGATCAAATGGACGACAGAGCTAAGCAAATATGGTATTGAGTACCGGCCTCGGGCCGCTATCAAGGCGCAAGCCCTCGCAGACTTCATGCTGGAGATTGCCCCAGAGTCAAAGGCTGAAGGAATGTGGAAGATCTACGTGGACGAGTCTTCCAATAGCCGGCACAGTGGGGTCGAGGTGTTAATGGTCTCCCCCCGGGGGGGCACGTTACATTTATCCATCCGGATCCAATTCAAAGCTACCAACAATGAAGCTGAGTATGAGGCGATCCTGGCCGGCTTGCAAGCAGCTAAACACATGGGGGCTACTCGGGTCATTGTACACTCAGATTCCCAGCTCGTGGCACAGCAAATAAAGGGCGACTTCGAGGTCAGGTGCAAGCGCCTGTGGAAGTATGTGACCCTTTACGAGCAGCTGAAGGCTTTCTTCATGGAGGTTATCTTGCAAAAGATCTCCAGGGCAGACAATACCAAGGCCGACGAACTAGCCAAACTCGCTAGCTCCATTTCAACCTGGCTTCTAGAGGAGCCTAGCGCCTTGGAAGAGACGGTAGCACAGATTGGAGAGGATACAGAAGGTGATGCTCGGACTGATTGGAGAGACCCATATGTGGAGTTCCTATGCAGTGGGAACGTTCCAAGCATGGACCAAGGAAGCCAACTATTCCGCCGTCGGGCGGCCATATTCACACAGGTGGGCGACCAATTACACAGGAGGGTCTTTGCTCGACCGCTCCTCAAATGCGTCGGACCGGAAGAGGCCGACTACGTGATGCGGGAAATACATGAAGGCATCTGCGGAAGCCATATTGGGGGAAGATCCCTATCTAGGAAAATTATCCTAGCCGGATACTTTTGGCTCACTCTCCAAGTTGACACTCTTAAGTTTGTGGCTCGGTGTGAAGCTTGCCAGAAGCATCAGCATGTGACTCATCGACCGACTGAGCCCTTGAAGGTTTCTATGGTGTCTTGTCCCTTTGATCAGTGGGGAATGGACATTGTAGGCCCTTCCCAATCGGGCCACAGCAGAAGAAGTTCCTGCTGGTTCTCGTTGACTATTTTTCCAAA
The DNA here is from genome assembly GCA_024364735.1 of Boesenbergia rotunda. Classification (NCBI taxonomy): domain Eukaryota; kingdom Viridiplantae; phylum Streptophyta; class Magnoliopsida; order Zingiberales; family Zingiberaceae; genus Boesenbergia; species Boesenbergia rotunda. The sequence goes on along the minus strand of JAGFNQ010000375.1, from coordinate 13,014 downwards.
TGGGTAGAAGCAGAGCCCCTAGCGCACATCACAAAGGTCGCGGTAATGAAATTCCTATGGAGGGACATCGTCTGCAGATACGACATCCCTCACAAGCTGGTGTCGGATAATGGAAGACAATTTTCGGGACGCAAGCTAAAAGAATGGTGTGAGGGATTGAGCATTCGTCAGGCCCTCACCTCAGTAGCCTACCCATAAGGCAATAGACAGGCCAAGGTCGTCAATCGTGAAATCCTTCGGGGACTCAAGATAAAGCTAGATCATGTCGGAGGCGGCTAGGTCGATGAACTCCCTAGCATCCTGTGGTCCTACCGTACCACCCCGCGAGAAGGAACAGGCCAGAGTCCTTTCTAGCTAGTATATGGGGCTAAGGCCATCATCCCAATGGTGGTAGGGGAGGAGTCCGCCCGACGACAACACTATCACAAGGAGGACAATGATCAAGAGCGGCTGATTAACCTAAATCTCATCTCCGAGGTGTGGAATAGAGTCGCAGCTCGGTTGGAAGCATATCGACGAAGGATGCAGCAAGCCTATAATCGTCAGGTAATCACCCACAGCTTTGAGGTTGGTGAAAAGGTCTGGAAGAGGATTAAGCCAGTCAGCGACCCTGGGAAGCTGGAGCCGCAGTGGGACGGACCGTATGTTATCATCAAAAAGCTCACAGGGGGTAGCTACTATCTAGAAGATGACAAAGGCAAGGGGCTGGAAAGGTCATGGCACGCCAACCATCTCCACCCCTATCACACTCGGTGAGGTGTTGAGTTGTTTGCTTACCTGCTGTATTCTTTATTTACACTGCCTTGCAGTTCAATAAATAAAAAGAGTAAACGGAATATTACGAAAAAAACGCTCTGAATCCTTACCTGAGCAAACCCCTACTACCTCCGCAGTGAGTAGGCTTGGCCTCAGTGCTGCACATGCCCAGCCAAGAGCTGCAAAACCCTACTACCTCTGCAGCGAGTAGGCTTGGCCTCGGTACTGCATATGCCCGGCCAAGAGCTGCAAAACCCTACTACCTCCGCGGTGAGTAGGCTTGGCTTCGGTGTTGCACATGCCCGGCCCACATGCCCGGCCAAGAGCTACAAAACTCTACTACCTCTGCGGTGAGTAGGCTTGGCCTCGGTGCTGCACATGCCTGGCCAAGAGCTGCAAACTCTACTACCTCCGCGGTGAGTAAGCTTGGCCTCAGTGCTGCACATGTCCAACCAAGAGCTGTAAAACCCTACTACCTCCGCGGTGAGTAGGCTTGACCTCGGTACTGCACATGCCCGGCCAAGAGCTGCAAAACCCTACTACCTCCGCGGTGAGTAAGCTTTGCCTCGGTGCTACACATGCCCAACCAAGAGCTGTAAAACCCTATTACCTCCGCGGTGAGTAGGCTTGACCTCGGTGCTGCACGTGCTCGGCCAAGAGCTGCAAAACCCTACTACCACCGCGGTGATCGAGTAGCTACCTCCCGGTAAGTAGGCTTGGCCTCAGTGCTGCACATGCTCGACCAAGAGCTGCAAAACCCTACTACCTCTGCGTCGGGTTTGTTTGCCACTTTGTCCCTTAAAGTCAGGAAGGAACCTGGGTTCCTCGCTTTGAACTGGGCGCTGGCTACGTAAGCGGCTGGCTCCTCGGGCCGGGGCAAACATTTTAAGAATAAGCAAACGGGACAAGAAATTACTCAGTACATAGGAAGCTAAGAGATGCTTTCGTGCACGGCTCAAACGATTACATATTTGACCCATCACGAAAAAGGAAAAAAACTATGAAAAATAAAGAAGGCGCAGCAAACGAGGAGTGACCATGGAAACAAGGCCTGGGACGAGGGAGAATCCTATAGTTCCTGCTCTTCAGGAGTGAGCTCGTTCCAAACCCGGCTGACACTCACGGCGCTCAAATCTGCGTCGGGCTTCAGCAGTTGATCCTTCTTCAACTAGTTGATGGCACCATTGAAGCCCTGTTTGACGCGCTTCAATGCCTGCCCGGCTAAAATATCTCATCAGACTGCAGGAACTTAGCATTGAATTCTGCCTCGGCTTTGGACAGTCGTGTTGCATGGTCAATCTTCTATTTCTATAGCTCAGCCTCAACCTCCTCCTTGGCGGCCTTCAGCTCCGCCACCTCCCAGGACAGGTGATCCTGAGTCCCCAATATTTCTTGGAGCTTCTGAGCAGCGACAGATGCCTGGTCCTGGGCTCGAGTGACTTTGTTCTGGAGGTCGAAGGTATAAAAGGCCGATAACTCCAGGTCATATTCTTTCAGAGCCAGCAAGCGCTCCCGTTCCTCATTCCGATCCTCCAGAACTTTCTTCGAGGATTCCAGGAGCTAGACGTGATCAGACAACTCTTTCGTCTGAGCCTGGAGCTGCTCCCGCTCCTGGGACAGTTTCTGCAAGTCCTTGGTGAGAGCTTAGTTCTTCTCGGACCCGAGGTGTTCCTGGAGGCGATAACCGTGCAAGGTCTCCTCAGAGGCCAACAAAGTATTGAGACAATTCTCGACCTTCACCCTCAGAGCTCGGCTGACCTCCAACTGTAGGAGACTAGAGCTAAGGCATCAGTTAGAATTAACAAGGAAATTTGTAAAACAAAGGGTAACTTATGAAGACTAGAGCTAAGGCTCGTGACTTTCGGGCTGAGCTCGACCCGGTAAAGGAGCTTCTCGCATTGCACCAGCTGGAGACCGTGAATCTCTATCCCTGCGAGGATACCTCTGGCCCTCTGGTATCCTGCATCCTGCTGGAAGTCGCTAAGGTCTAGGATAGGCGGCAGGCTCTCCGCCTAGTGGATAAGATTAAAGGGACGCTCAAGGAGTTGGATATAGAAGAACCGTTCCTTCCATCCCTTGTCGGAAGAAGGAAGGCCCCCCAAGAACCTATGACCAGAGCGGGCAGTAAAGCCAAATACTCCTCGGGAGCCAACTGGAACAAAAAAAATGAAAAAAATCGGGGGGGTCAGAGGGATGTCAAAAAGTCTGAAGATGAAAAACGCCCCGCCCATCTGGGCAAAAGCGTTTAGGGTCATTTGGTGGAGAGGGATCCCAAAGTATTGAGCGACATTCGTGAAGAAGGGGGGATAGGGAAACGGAGCCCTAATTCTACCTACCCTAAGAAGAAAGTGAAAAAACTCACAGGAGTCTCTGTGGGTGATTGGCCTAAGGCTGGAACTCTCATCTCCCAGCCCTCCGGGATCCCATACCTCCGACAGGTGGCTTGGAGGGATTCTAATCTAACCCTAGAGGAGATGGTGTCATACCACTCCGGATGGTAGACTGGCTCTCCCAGGGAATTTTCGCTGTCGCTGCGGGGCTTCTTTTTCTTCTCTACTAACCCATAGGTATTGAAGAAAGTGGAAAATAGAAGAAGACTTACACTCGGAGATAGGGCGCTGTAGCAAGACAAGCCGCAGGAGAATGAAGGTGTTTGGAAGCAGATAGGGCAATGAGACAGAAGGGTGTTGTGGCACCTACTTTTATAGGGAGAAGTCGTCCATCTACAAACAATGAGAGGGTAGCACGTCGGCGGTGTTGATTAGACATCCCGAGTAGCCACCATCCTTTACTGCTGTCGCTTCGTATGGCCCACGGCGCATATCAGCGGGAGATTGCCGCACAAAAAAGGATGGGGCACGTGGTAAGGCCACATTCGCCATACGACTTGGTCACCATTAAGAAACCCTATGCGCCTTTAAAGGACCTTGGGCAGCCGTCGGGGCATCGCCTCGAAATTCATGGAAAGTGGGGGCGTATTCAAGGAACTATCCACGGTCTAGGGATGCATGTGTTGATTCCTCGGACCTGGGAGGCAGCCAACGAAGTAGTAAAAGATATAGGGGACATCTGAATACAACTTCTTCAGCACAATACTAGTCTAATCAGTCAGACACACTTCCTTCGATCAGACTTGAAGGGACGGACTTGTGATGGGGTTGAGTACCCCGTGACTATCACGTGGACTGAAGAAGTTGTGCGGCCAGAGCTATCGAGTCGGAATGGCTCTCTGGACGGGATGCCCGAGACCCCCTCAGGAAGGAGAATCCCAAGACTAACTCGAATAGGCATAGCCCTGAAGATACCTCCAGAAGGATGCACCCCCGAGCTCACCTCGAGGGTAGGTCCCCGAGACTGTCTCAGGAAGATAAACACCCCCCCAGGCCAAGCAGTCGTAAGATCACCTCAGGATAGCGGAACCCAAGGAACACACGACTTCAAGTAATGGTCTGTTTTCCTCGGATCGGTGGATCATCATCATCCATTATTACAGAGTAATCACGACCTGTGATTCGCGGCCATCAAAGCCTTAATCATCGCAACAGCCCCAGATTGAAGAGTCGTGAAGACCGTTACCAGGATGATCTAGTAACCGATAATCGGGGAAGACTTGGCGAAGATCTTGGAGACGCTTGAGATAGTCGTCGCAGGTATAAAAGGTACTATAACCCCTCTCCTACGGGGGTTACGCCTTCTCTACTACTCACATACTTTCTTGTCTTCTTCTCATCTCCTCCATCGAGACACTGACTTGAGTGTCAAAGTGGGCTCCGCCGGACAACCTCTGGCGTATTCCCCTAATGCTCGTGTTAATCTCGTAGGGTGTGGAGTTCCTCCTCTAATGTTTGCATCTGCATGGACTGAACCTTGGTGACTGACCGTCGACGTCGATTCCTTCCGGAACATATATTAAAATGTTTGGTTTTCACTGACAGTTGACCAGGTACAGTTTGACCGTGCTAAGGAGTCAACCAATCAACAATTCTGATGAATCTGGAATCTGAAGTACTAATTCCCATGAGTTCTCCTTTTGTTAATATTTCTCTTTTTATTAGTGGTAATGCTTTTTTATGCATATAAAGCTAGTGTTTTATGATTTGTTCTATGGTTTTTTCTACTTTTTATTGGCGGAAATAAACTGATGTGTTGTTTGTTATTGATCTCTCTCTGTTTGGATTTTATGTTAAAAGATAAAGTGAGATTTTTGTTTTTCTGTGAGGCTAGGGATGACATCATGATATGTCTCTTAAACATTCACATTATTTATTTTCTATAGTTTGATGTTGCTGTGTTGAAATATAAGAATCAGAAGCTTTCTGAACAATTAGAAGTTCAGAAATTTGAGTATTTTACTTTTGGAAATAAATTTCATCAGCTCAAAGAGAAGCAAAAGACACATGACGGCACAAATAATCTGTATAATTTGAGTATCTTGCTTTTTAATATTACGATGTGTATAATTTAGTTTGTGATATTATTTTAAATATATATTTTTATAATATTCCAAATAATCTGTCATAAAAAATATTGCTATTTGATGAAATTATACTCTTAATATAATTACGAAAAAACTTAATTATTATTATTACCAATATTCCTAATATTTTTAATAATAATTAAATAATAAATAATGATGAGCATAAATTATTATCTATTATTTTATTTTATTGTTATGGTATTGATTTAATAGATATACCAATATAATTCTCGATATTAAAATTATATATATATATATATATATTTTAATTGTCGACGGAATATCCTTATCGATCAGCCAATTCTCGATATTTTTTGACGGAAACAGGATTTCCGTCGGAAATTTCCGACGGAAACTCTATTTCCGTCGGACATTTCCGACGGAAACTCTATTTTCGTCGGATATTTCCGATGAAAATCCTGTTTCCTTCGGTGATTACCAACGGAAATAGGATTTTCATCGATGATGTATTGGCCCAGATATCAGCCAATTCTCGATATTTTCCGACGAAAATCATGTTTCCGTCGATAATCACCGACAGAACTCCTATTTCGGTCGGTGATTACTGACGGAGATCCTGTTTCCGTTGGTGATCACCGACCGAATATTTTCTTCAGTATATATATTTACCGACAGACTAATATTTTTGTCGGTAATCACCGACCGAATATTTGCGTATGTATATATATTTACCGGCAGACTAATATTTTCGTCGAAAATATTATCCTGACAATTAATATTCCAACTTTTTCCCGTCGTAGTTCTGTTGGTAAGGATCATTATCGACGGAATTCCGTCAGTAAATTCCGTCGATAATGATCCTTACCAACAGAACTACGACGGAAGGGCGAGGCGGCGTCTTGAGTGCCACTTAGTTTTATAACAATCTAGTTATGAAACTAGTATCGAGTGTTATGGCTAGCGTATGAGGAAGGATGAATATACTGACTTTAACTTAAATCTTAAGATGATAATATCATATATGTTAACTATCAATTCATTCCACGATGATGATGATGGTAGCTCAACTGCGTAAGAATACATATCAAATTATTTTGAGAGATGAATATTTTAGAAAATTTATTAAAATAGATGCATCAGTAAAATCAAAAGTAAATTATAGAAATAAGTGTGCATTTTTGTAAAATATAATATAATAGTGAAATTGCCCCTATTTTTATATTTTATATTGGTATATTAATTTACAATTAATTACAAGTTTATTTTCTCTTTTATATTTGATATGCGGACTTTAAAAAATTAAATAAATTCAGATATATAAAGTTATTTAAATATTCTAAGTATTTAATTACTATTTTATAAGATTAAGTTTTAAGAAAAACATTGCTTAGTTTAAAATGTTCAATTTCAAAATAACTTCAATGTAAAAGTTAATTACTTAGTTTTGGTTTAATATTATCATAATTTTATGTAACAAACTCAAAATATAATTAATTTATTTTTATTATAAATTAACTCAAAATTTTATTCGACAAAAATGTCCTGCATTTTTTTGAATCATGAAGATGCATCTCACTTAAAAATTTTTTTATCCAAAAAAAGTCTCCCATCACCTTGTAAAATAACCTAATTATCCTTAGCTACATTATTTTTTATTATTATCTCTCTTATATTTCTCATCTAAATCAGGAACTTGGAACGCATTATAGTAGTTATGATCTGAAACTGCTATACAATTATAGTATTTCTACTTTCGTAGGTGTTACAATAGAACTATCACACAATTATAGGCTTATAGCAGCTATGATTTCCACTCCGTAATCAATTGTAGGTATATAATGAAGTTTGAATTGATATATTCTGTATCTCGTAATTCAATATAAGTTAAAAATTATTGTCTCTCAAAATTTAGATTTAACATTCATGTTATAACAACTATAAAATTGTAATTTCTATAACTAGGCAATTCAGTTGTAACAATTAGGAAACTATGCTATTGGAGTTTCAACCAATAATAGTTGTAGTGTCTTGAACGAAATTTGATTTGATATATTGTGTGTTTCGTTATTCTACCCAAGTTAAAAGTTATGACATTTTAAAATTAGAGCTTCAAATTCATATTGTAATAACTACGAAATTATAATACTATATAATTTCATATTGTAATAGCTACGAAACTGTAATACTATAAAATTATAATAGTTACGGAATGATAGCTATTACAATATGCCTCATATTTAAGATTTAGGTGGGATATATAAGAGTGATAATAATGATTGATGAACCACATAATAATCACATATGAGATGACCAACATGGTCCTACGAAAGTTTCCACCAACTAATAGACTAAATCGGGGAATGCTCACAGCGGATGATCTCCTATTTAGAAGAAAATTTTCTTCAAATTACGTCATAGTTGAAATTGAATCGCAGATATTTGAATTATGACTTGACGCTCTTTCACCACACCATAGCCTAGATTGATTAACGAGGTTGGGTAACGTCGAACCTTGGGCGATTGACCCCGTCCTACAAAAATTTTCAATCGACTATCAGGGTAAATCGAGAAGTGCTCGCGGCAGACGATCCAAAAGCCCAGCGTCCTAGGGTTCGCGTCCTATTTAGAAAAAAAATATTTTTTTTATAAAATACATCGTAATTAGAGATCAAATCTTAAATATTTAAGATGATAATTAATTATTCTTTCACAACATCATAGTCCTGACCCAGATGATAGCATAGCACAGCTATGAATATAATTATATTAGGTAGGGCATACTTTGGATTTAAAAAATAAGACTGCGTTTGGTAAGAGATAATGTAATCGAGTCTGTAATGTAATCAAGTTTGTAATATAATGTAATGTAATCAAGATTCCATTACTATGTTTGGTAACGAGTTGTATTTAATCTTTGATAACCATAAGCAGCGTTTGGTGAAAGGTAATCCATCCTGTAATGTAATCAAATATTGACGGCCGACGACCATGGTTAGCGACCGTCGTCGGTCGGCTGGCGATTAGCCGCTTGCCGTCGGCCGCCGGTCGCCCGTCGTCGATCGACCCCGGCCGCCGATCGGTCGGCGACCGGCGATCGGCCGCTGGCTGCCGGTTGCCTGCTGCCGATCGACCGGCGATCGGCGAACGGCCGGCAATCAATGGCCGGCTTGCCGACCGGCGGCCGGTCGGCGACTGAGGGGCGACCGGCGACTGGCGGGCGACCGGCGACCGGCCGACGACCGACAACCGGCCGACGACCGGCGACCGACCGACGACCGGCAGGCCGCTGACGACCGACGATCGCCGCTCGGCCGACGATTTTACAAGCTGTAATGTAATCGGATTACATCGTTTAGTTTTGTAATCGAGATTACAAATCTTGAGCCACTTTTGTAATCGAAATTTCATTATATTATAATTTTAAAATTATTTCAAATAAAATAATTTAATTTATAATATAATCTTGATTATATTACATGATAAATTATCCCTACGAAACGCAGCCTAACTAAATTGGCCGACTTTTGACAATGTGGAAAAAGGGCGCCGTTGTCAATTGTATTTGTGCAAAATGATTTTTGACTTAAGCGATCACGCGAGCCACTGCCAGGTTCCAACCGCAGTCAAAATGGTCCGTTCCGATCGATGCGGGGCGACGAGAAGATGAGAAAGGGTTCCACTCCGCCGCCGCCGCCCCTGGATCATGAACGCAATCATTCGAGCGGTCCTCGCCGGTCACCGCGCCTCTTCTTTCTTTTCGAACTCCGTAGCCTTTTTCCATTCCACCCCCGTGTTGGAGCGCAAGAGGAAGAACCACGGGCACGCTGTGGGTTCCGATCGATGTCCTTTCCTCTTGTTTTATAATTTTTTATTACGAAAAAGGTTGGATTGGTGCTTTCGTTGTTCTGTTCTACGGTGCTTCATATGCTTGATGACGTGATTTGTCTACATCGCTTCGAAGACATCAAATTACTGATTTTTTTTTATTGAAATTAAGGATTTTTTTTTTTCCCGATCAACAAGCTGGCTGAAGGCTGCCGACCATGCCAAACCAATCATGAATAGTGAACATTTCTCTTTGGGCAAAGTGAAGCAGGAAAGGATGCAATCCCAACCAAGTTTGGTTAGTCATATTGGAAAAATAAGTGTCCCTCTGTTTCTTTGTTAGTACTTGCTGTTAAAGAATGTAGAACAGGAATCATTCATATAGCTATGCGAGCATTTCAGAAATCCCTCAGCCTATGGAGTACCAAATAATGATAAGAGAGCTCCAAAAGTAGAATCGAGGAGGAGATTTGCTGAGTAATAGTTGACTTCCTAGAGCAACTATTGTAAAAAAATTTGCTTATAAGGTTAAATGGAAATTCCAGATTACTGTGGAGTTAGATACAGATTGCTTGATACTGAAGGTACATTAGTCTCTGATACTGAAAATAGCTCGCCAACTATAAGGTCAATTGCCATTTGGCTCCACCTGAGTCAAACATGCATGCTGGAGGTAGATGTTTTTAACAACATGCCTAGGAGGGACACATAGTCAAGAAAGACCACTTAGAAAGAGGTGGAGCTTTATGTTTAACATAGATATCCACAAAAACTGCTAAAAAAAAGTTCCTTCTAGTCTGGTTCATTTTATGAATGAACCAAGAAGGTATGAGAAAGACACTTAGCTAATATGAAGTTCAGACAAATGAGAACATTGTTTACTAAGACACGCCACCCACCTAATGGAAAAAAGGACCTTCTGCCATAGCTCATATCTGCAGTTACTCTTGTTGATGACTCGATCATTAAAAAAAAAAAATTGACTTCTAGATGGTCTGATTCATTCCAAATAAATCAATTCAACTGATATACCTCAGCAACTTCAAGGGCTATAAGTAAAGAGAACAAGCTTGCAATTGAGTTCCCTAAAAAAGTTATTCTATGTAGCAATTCTTACAGATCCTACAACCGGTGGAGTAACAGCCAGTTTTGCTATGTTAGGAGATATCATTATTGTTGAACCTAATGCAACCATTGCATTTGCGGGTAAAAGAGTAATTGAACAAACATTGAATACGACAGTACCCGAGGGTTCACAAACATCTGAGTATTTATTCGAAAAAGGTTTATTTGACCCAATAGTACCACGTAATCTTTTAAAAGGTGTTTTGAGTGAGTTATTTCAACTCCATGGTTTCTTTCCTGTGAATCACAGTTCCAAAAATTAAAGTATAGCACTAGATTCGCTTATTTTATTTGTAGCGAACAAAAATAAATATTTAATTCATCGTAATCGTAATTAAAAGAAACAATATATATATTGTTTTCCTTGTTGACATAAGTTATCCTTGTAGATAGACAGAGGTTTCGGCTAAGACTCTCATAATGGGTGCTGAATATCTGAAGAAAGATGGACTATTTTTTCTATGTTATCTCCTACTATCTTAGATGATACTTATCTTGTATTGCAGAATATGTCTGACTACTCTCTCTAGTCAATTTAGTTCGGAGGAAGAAAGTTGGAGGAGAAGGAGAGGGAGAAGAGAAGCATAAGGGAGGGAGAGAAGGAAGAAAGTTGTTTACTTTGTTCTTGGGAAGGAGAAGAAGGGGAAAGGAGATAAAGAGTGACATGACCGAATAACCATCACCCTCTTCTATTCCCATCTTCTTGTAAACTGCTCAACTAACATTGCTGCTAAGTCTTTTTCCACCTCTTGTCACCTTACGTTGTCACCAATTCCTCCATACACTAAGTCACCACCTTTTGCAATCATTATAGCCACCACATGCCATGTGGACATAAATATATCAAGTAGTGTTTGTCCCAATTATTTAGTATCCGCTAATTGGTTTAGACAAATTTTGAAGTTGGCTTGTCGAGGTGCAAGCTTCGACCTTTTATCTAGGCTTTGGATTGACATTGGTGGTTTTGTTCACTCTTCATACAACTCATCTGTAGATATTGAATTAATTCAAAATTTGTGATTGTTCTTTGGACCACCTACTTAGAAATGCCTAACTTCAGTAGGCACTACTACTTCTTGACATTCTAAAGCTAGTCCCTGCATATTCTGTATTTCTATTTTAGAAATAGAGGAAACATCAAAGATAAGAAAAGTAGTATATTTTTCTCTAGTTCTAGTCTTAAGAGACTGCAGGCTGAAATTCATTGCTCACGCTCCATTGCTATAGCGGAATAAATTTGGCACAAGAAGTTCAAACCTACGTTTTATTCATTATTTGATTTATCATCTTAAAAAGGAAATCAATATTATTACTCTTGCATATTTGTGGGTTCCATACTCTATGTAAAAGTTCAATTAGAAATTTTTTACTGCTGTAGCTTATTGCTGTTGTTTCAGAGAATTTCTGTGTTATTATTTTTGTTCTTTGCATCTTGGTTTCTAACTAAGTTACATATTCAGCGATTTAATTACTATGCAAAACGGAAGAGAAATATGGAATCTAAAAGGAAATTAATTTCCAATCTCTCAGAGTACGCTGAGCACCTCACTCAGGTAAAATTTCAGTAGCAGTTTTCTGCTTTCTCAATCAGCTTGTTGTATTGCAATGGAAGGAATCAGAGTTGAGATGAAAATGATCAGGGGAGATGGGTGCCGTTCTTAGTGTGTTTAGTACATCTTGAGAGATACCTAGGTTAACCAGGCATCTTTGGTAGTTAGTAGGATTGAATTACTTGCTGATTCTAACTGGGATTTCCTTTTCTATTTTACAACGAAGAAATTAGCTTATTTCTGCATGCTTTTCCTTCAAACACCTTAAGAGGATATTATTTCATTCTCTAATATTGATGATATTGTTTCAAACTATAATATTCTTTTTTATTCCCTTCTACTTGCCTTGAGATTCCAGTGGTGGAGAGCTGAAGATGAGGAATCATTTCATGAAATACCCTGGTTTAGAAGACACTTCTGGGCCAGAGAAACTAGGAAGAATAACTTTCGTGAAGCTCACTGGGGATCTTATAGGAACAAGAGTAAGGTTCTTCATGTGTCATCTTTCACAATCTTTAATGTGGGTATTTAATTTCAGTGAAGAATCAATCATTAGTATGACATACTGACGTGTTAATTACTGAATTTCATTACCTAGATTCACACATGATGCCAAAGTGGTATGGAAATCTGTCTTTTATCATGTCTTTTCTCATGATTATGAGATTAAAAAGTATGACAATATGTATAGGTTTTAGACTTCAGCTATATACTACTATAAAGGAGAACATGTAAGAATTGCTTGTTTATCTTGTGCTTTATTAATTTAAATGTAAGTAATTTATAACTGATATGATGTAAATTTATAGGGAATGGAGTATTTGAAATTTGTCCAAGTGATGATGATGACGTCGAAACCATATTTCGTTTTTCATTTGGAGGGGCGCAGTTCTCTTATTCGTCATTTAATAATTCTGAAAATTTTCAGAGTTCTTCTGGCAGTACTTGCCATAAAAGCTCTAGGAATTGGACATATGAAACAGAGGATGAAACTGATGCTGTTGCTTCTAATCAACAAAATTTTGCTGGTGAAAGATTGGCTCTTGGGTTAAAGGCAACTGGACCTCTAAAATTAAAAGAAGTTAAAAATGCGTAAGTTTTCATGTTTTTATAATCAAATCTTGTGTAACCATACTCTTGGTCTATGTTATCGCTAGTATAGTTATCCCTTATCCGCTCAACATGCCTATCTATTATCTATCGACATTTATCTTTGGGGCCACCAGTAATTTCCTTGTAGGCGAATTATTAGCAGGATTAGAATGGAATATTCAATTAAAAAATCCCGACATAACATTAAAACCAACTTCATCTTTATGT
>JAGFNQ010000374.1:184343-230074 GCA_024364735.1 Boesenbergia rotunda | reverse complement strand
CGCTCCCTGGGACGCCCTCGACCGGGAAGCCTCGGCGAGGCTCTCAGGCGGCGCGTGGCGGCCCACGCTCCCTGGGACGCCCCTCGACCGGGAAGCCTCGGCGAGGCTCTCAGCGGCGCGTGGCAGCCCACGCTCCCTAGGATGCCCTCGACCGGGAAGCCCCCTCAGGACACGCAAGCCCTTCCCTCGGATCGGCTCTCGGGCAGACGCATGAGGATCCGCGCGGCCCCGGAGGGTCACCCGACCGAGCGGCCTCATTTCTTGCTCCACGCAAGCCCTCCCTCCGAGGGGTCCCCACACACTCCTTGATAGAGGAGCCGCGCCCTTGGGATACCTTCCCAAGTCAACTCCTGAGTCCGGTCGCGATGGTTGCCAAGCTCAGAGGCCCCAAGCGAGCGCATGCATGCTCCCCTCTTAATTAGCCACCGACTCGGCCCTAAGTCAGGGGAGATAACCCCCACCCAGCGCACCATCTTAAGCTCACGGGCTGGCCACGAACGGCTAAGCCCCACAAATTAAGGCCGAGAGTATCCGCGCATATAAACCTAAGCCATCGAAAAACCACAGCCTGGACCCAGTAGATGTTGTTTTCCCTTCCGAAAAGAGACGGCTGGTCCCGCTATCGGCCTGTCAACCGTCACGCACGAGAACAGTCGAAGAAGAGACAAAAGATAAAAGCAACGTCCATAACAAACCAGGTGGCCCTCGCCTACGTCACAAAATAGAGGAAAGGACAGATCTACAAACACAGGACCTACACCTACGAGGTGGGCCCTAAGAACGACGGTGAAACTCCAGTTGTTGCTTGGTCGCGCCCATCCGAGCTGGCTGTACCTGGGTCTCCCGAGACTCATGACGCTCGCGCATCCGCGCAAGGTCGCTTCTGCAAGCAGCCAGCTCCGCCTCATTGGCCTTCAGAACGGTGAGGAGCGTAGCAGCCGATTGGTTGGCCTCCAGAAGAGCCAGCGTTTGCTCTAAGCTCACGAGTCCGAGCCTGATGCTCGCTTCGCTCCAAATAAGCCAACTGTTGACGCAGCTGAGCCTCAGAGGCTCGAGCTGCGCTCAGCCCTGTCAGAAGATCTCGAAGCTGCGCCTCAGCACGGGCGGCTTGTCCTCGTAAGGCCGCGTTCTCAGAGCGCAGTGCATCCCAGGCTCCATCATTCGGCGGGGGCCGGGCGCAACGAAGCTGGGTTTCCAGCGCCTCCCGACCGGACCCCAACTGATGGAGAGATCGGTTCTGGGCGGTGAAGGAAACACCCATGCCATGCAGGGCCCCGGTCAACTGCAGACGAGACGGAGGGGTTAGTTAGAGAAAACCAAACGGACGGGGGCCAGCTGACAAACGTACCCGACAAGCATCCGCAACTAAGCCATCGACGCGTTCGATTAGGTCTGGGTAGTCGAAGGACCGAAGACCTTGATACACGTGGTCGCTCAAGGGAGCATGCAAGTGAACCACCCTGGCCGAGCCTAGCGGTTCAGGATCCGAGATATCAAAAGCAGCAGAGGGATTCGCCCGCGAAGGCAGGACAAGATGGATTGGGCGAAGATCCGGCGTCCGGCCAGGATGGGAAGAAGAAGGGATAGCGGACGCTCCCGGGACTAACTCAACAGGGGCAACCGACGTAGGCACCCGGGAAGCCGGAACTCCGGGCGGGAGGACAGGGCTAGGTTGTTCCATCATATCAGGGAATGAAGCAAGTGGAGGTGAAGGGGGAGCGGGCTGGATGTCCCCAGCATCAGGGGGCACCTGGACCGCCGACGCCGTGACCAACGGAGAGGGCAAGCTCGTTGCAGCAGAAGGGGAGGGAACCTCCTGAGGAAGGGCAGAAGCAACATCGGAGGGGGATGAGCCGGTGCGGGAATGGCTCGGCAGAGGCTCCAGCTCCCTGGCGAAAGGATCCGAGGGCAAAATCTCAATATCAGAATCTACCGCTTCCGCCCCTGAGGCCTCGCCCTTATCCGTGGGTAGGGCAGCGGTAGGGTTTGTCGCCGGAGAAGGAGACGCCAGGGCTCCTGATGAAACAACACTGGAGGGGACAGGAATAGGCTCCAAAAGCAAGGCGACCATCGCCTCCTTATACCTAGCCGACCTCTCTTGGGCCTCCTTCATCATGAAGCCCCGCATCATTCTGAGAAGAGCGTTAGGGCACCAGGGGGGAACAAGAGGGGAAAGGAGAGGAAAGGCGAATGAAGATGAAGGCGATAACGGCTGGAGTCTATATAAAGAAGGTGGCCATTGATCACAGCCGTCGGAAGAAAAGCCGTAGAGGACGGCCGATCCTATGGACGAGCAGAAAGGCAGGAACCAGGAATATGAAAAGACAGTGAAGTATCGGTTCGTCACCCAAGACAGGAAAGCGAAGCGCCAACGCCCGAAGGGCTCACAGGCGCGGGACACGTGACCCTAAATATATAGGATGCCCGAGGATATAGGAGGTGATCCTTAGCCTGGTCGGCTAAGAGTCCACACTCATCACGGGCCAGCTCCCGCTAAGTCCTTGGCCCGAGCCCCGAGCAAACGCGTGGCGACCCACGCTCCTCGGGTCCCACTCGGCCAAAAGGCCATACTCATCACGGGCCAGCTCCCGCTAAGTCCTTGGCCCGAGCCCCGAGCAAACGCGTGGCGACCCACGCTCCTCGGGTCCCACTCGGCCAAAAGGCCATACTCATCACGGGCCAGCTCCCGCTAAGTCCTTGACCCGAGCCCTAAGAGGACGTGCGGCGACCCACGTTCCCCGGGTCCTACTTGGCCAGAGAGCCAGGCCTCCCGTGGGCCACCTACCTCCGGGCCTCTCCACCACAAGTGCTGATTAAGGGATCAGTTCATCACGCTGAGACACCAGCCCGGGTCCCGAGCACCTTCCCCACAGACCGGGGACTCTTACTGACAAACACTAGAAAGGGGGGAGCGTCACATTCAAGGGCGCGGGCGCCTTACAAAATTCGGGGCGGAAAACCCTTTGCATAACCGAGAAGTAGAGGACACAAAAACACTCGCCTCATTCGAAAGGTTGGTCAGTTACTGAGGGCAGGTCCTTGCACAAATCCGGAAGTGAAACCGCGTCAGGGGACAAATCTGGGGGCAAATACCCTCCAAGTCTGAGCCGGCGAACTACGTTAAGGCCATGCTGCTCCATCACATCCATAAACCGCCGGGAAATCTCTACAACATGAGCCGGATCGTTCAAACACGCCAAGCGGTGAGCCTCTAATCGACCTGCTTCAGTCGCCCAGTAGGCACGCAACCCTGCTAGCTCAGTCTGAAGGGCATCCCATGACGACCGCCGCTCACGCAGTTCCCTCAACTCAACCTAGGCTGCGTCCGAAGCCGAACGGAGGCCCCGAAAGTCCTAAAGTTGGTTCCTCAACGAATCTGTCGTCTGCTTCTCCGCCGCCAGCTGCGTCCGAAGAGACAAAATCTCCTCATTGGCCCAAGGTAGATATAACCGGGCCCTCAAGAGTTCCGCTTGCAACTCGCCCTTGCGTTGGCGGTCACAAAGGTGAGCTTGTTCAACTTGGAGCACCCGTTCCTCCGCGCGAACCACTTCGGCATCAGCAGCGACAATCTACGCCTTGGCAACCTCCAGTTCCTCCTGTGTCTGACGCAGCATGTCTTGGAGGCCGATAGCCTCCACCCTCAAATCATTCAACGAATCGGTATCCGAAGACAGCTGGGTATGGCGAAGCCGGGCCTCAAGGGCCTCCGCCCGCCTCTCAGCGCGACACCGGGCCTTGGCATGAGTCAGCATAGCTACACTCTAGCTGTAGCTCTGGGCCCAAGACGGCAGGAAGCAAACTCGTCAGCCAAAAGAGGAAGAAAGCACACCCCCCCTCCAACTAACGGACACATACCTGGGTAGCCAGGGCCATAAAGTCATCTGCCCTGACAGCAGGGCTCCCCGAGCTACTTGCTCGCAGGCCGGCCATGAACCTGTCGGAGAGTGGACCATGTAACCGAACGTCCCTCGATCGCGTGGGGGTAGTACCGCTCGGCAAAGTCAGGCTCAGACGCCAGTCGGACAAAGAAGGTGGCAGCACATGCAACAGGCCTTCGCTAGAAGGTCCTTCTGGGCAAGGCGGGGACGCCTCCCTCGAAGGCAACACCGCCAGATCCGTTGGTAGCACCGCGGAAGGAGGCGGTAACGGCAGCGTCGGAAGGATGGCGGTCGACGACTCACCCCTCTGCCTTTTGCTAGGCCGACTGGAAGACGCCCCCAAAGGGTTAGCCGGGGCGGATGTAAAGCCGGCACCCCCAGGGCGCCGCAAGGAACGGTTCAGAGGTTGGGTATCCTTTGAGCCCGACAGAGGAGTTTTCCCTTCTTCGGCAGAGGAAGCAGGAGAAGGAGAGCCAGAAGGAGAAGCTTCTTGCTCGGCCAGCAGGGCTAAGCGACATCCCTGCATTGTCTGACGCTCCTCCGCTTGCGTCCGCTGCTCCCTTATCACCGCCCGAAGGCGCGCCTCTATTTCTTCGGCACGCCCCAGCCCGAAGCCTCCCTTAGGAGCCGCAGAATACATCATCATAACTGACCAAAAAGGGCGGATCACTTACTCAGGGAAGCGGGGCGGATGAAGGGCGCCGGACTAAGGCCGAACGCGGCCAGGATGTTTTCGGTCAAAAGAGACCCGACTGGAAAATGTTTATCCCTGAACCGATCGAGGGCCCACTCGAAGGGAGAGAATTTTCGAGGATCCGTGTGATGAGGAGGCATTTGGGGAAAATTCAGCCGAAAATTAGACGGCCAGGTCGGGAAGATCGCGGGGCGGATAAAAAAGAATCTCTCCTTCCAGCCCCTGCTGGCAGAAGGGAGAGAAGAAAGGAAAGAAGTCCCGGACCGAGCTTGGAAAACAAACTCGCCCAATTCCTGTTTCTTCAGGTAGAAGAAGTGATGGAAAAGCTCGGTATGGGAAGAACAGCGATATAACAAGAAAAGGATGGCAGACCCGCAAAGGAGGCGGATAGAGTTGGGAGTCAGTTGGGACAAGTTTATGCGAAGGTAGCGGCATACGGAGTCAAGGAAGGGATGGAGGGGGAAGCGCAGGCCCGCCTGCAGATGATCTCGCGAGACAGTAATGTAATACCTCGGCGGTCTGGCTGGTTGGTCCGAGGAAGAAGGCAACCGGAGGTCATGGTCGAGAGGAATGTGAAACTCCTCCCAGATGGCCTCGAGGTCGGCATGGGTCAGCGTGGACCTTGCCATGACATACCAGGGGTGGGGGTCACGGGGCGAAGAAGCCATGGAAGCGCGAAAAAGGCAGAAGGACGGCAAAAGAGAGCAGCGAACAACAGGGAGTGGCCGCAACCCTAGTCGGAAGGAAGAAGGTAACCTGCCGGAATGAAAGACGAAGAGATTTTTCGCAGTTATAAAGGATGGCAGGACCCACGGGTAGCGGGCCATGGCAGAAACGGCGGGCGGTAGCAGTCGTAGGAGCCGGCCCAGTGGGGCCCAGGAAGCCAGGAGCCTCGCACCTAACCTCGTTCCTCGAAAAACGGGAGAAAAGGCCACGGTGATAGGAGAAGGAAGGGGGACGAGACACGTGGGCTCCCCCTAGGTGTATGCAGCAATTCTTAACCGCTTCGGGATACGGAACCGTCAGACAAGGCGGTCTCGACAGCCGATTGAGATCCCTAAGCCTCGACAGGCCAGCAGAAAAACACCCAGACAAGGCCAAGTCCCTCCGGCGCGCCAAGCTTTTAAGAAATGAAGACGGTCCAGTCAGTCGGACTCGTCGCCTCCTTCGACTAGACTCGAAGGGGACGCTTATGATCCCGGCATTGCCTATGGGTAGGGGCATAGGCCGGGCCCACAGGCCAGCCTGGCGCCGAGGAAGCCTGGCACCCAGGTCAACCGCCCTATCAGCAAACGGGGCTTCGCGCACAGGACCTT
Organism: Boesenbergia rotunda; assembly: GCA_024364735.1. NCBI lineage: Eukaryota > Viridiplantae > Streptophyta > Magnoliopsida > Zingiberales > Zingiberaceae > Boesenbergia > Boesenbergia rotunda. Next base: position 224,186 of record JAGFNQ010000374.1, on the reverse strand, counting down.
CCACAGGAAAGAAGGAAGGACGGTCCCCCGGGTCACCCGAAAAGGCAACCGGCCTAGCTCTCAGCCAGCTAACTCCGTAAAAGGCCTAGTTGCTCATACCGGCTCACCCCAACCCAGAGCAAGGTTCAGCCTCATCAGCAAGGCCAAGTCTCGTGATACCCCCGGCTCAGGGCGTACCCCGCGCTCCCTCTCTCTCTCTCTCTCCCTACCAGACGGACGCGTGGCGGCCCACGCTCCCTGGTCTTTACCCGACTCGGTCCGTGGCACACGGACCTGCCAGTCGGCGCTCGGGGTACGGGCTGTCCTGCCCACGCATCCCCTTACATCCTTACCTCTGGGGTACAACCCTGCCAGTGGGGTTCCTCGCGCCTTGCCTATCTCTGACATCTCCACGCGGCCATCCCGCGCGTCCAGTACTCTTGTACTGCTCATCCAGTACTCAGGTACTGCCGGAGCACCCCGCGCTGTGTCGCGCCGCTTCCCCGTGCTCCATGCGGGCTGGTAGCCATCACACCTGGTCCCATCTACGCGGACAGGGGTTGTCAGCCCCCCCGGTCATATAAGCTCGGCACTCTCCCAACTCCAGGTACGCGCGCGCGAGTTCTCGCATCCCTTGCCCCATCTCCTTTCAGTTTCCGCTCATCTGTACTCGGGACTGACTTGATCGTCGGAGTGCCTGACCGGGGATTCCCCCGGCGGGTTTGCTGACAGTCCCTGTTTGGCAGGAGCGAGGCGCGGCCGACGGACGGCCACCTCATCAGCTCGTGGCTCCCGGGAGGCCTGTCCGGCCCGTTGGACTGCCACCCCACTTCGCGACAGGATCATCCTGAGTACACTAGCAATCACAATGATAACAACTAAATTATGTTCTACTTAGGAAACTATCATCCTCCAGTATTGCATATAAAGTCGCATGAAATGATATTCATTTATAAGATTTTAAGATCACCATATAAAATAACATATAATCTACATGTATAACAACAAGCCAACAAGATAACATGAGCAAGCAAGCAAAGAGTGTACAAGGGTGACAAGTGCTTCTCAATATGAATCGTATTGAGACTCAATTCTATCTTCGCATTAATTACCAATTGACATTGATACCAGTTCACATGCTCTTCTTGATGTCTTTCTCTTCCTCTGAGCAGTGCATTTGTTTCCTGGATTTAGTGATTAAGCCCTTAAGGTAATAATAGTTTTTAATATATAGATTAACCTCATTAACCAGACTATAGCTGGATCTTATAAGCCCATTTAAACGTCAATAAGTATATATCTTCATGACTTATAATTTATGTTAGACTTCTATCCACAATCTGCCGGAAGGACAATACTTATATATCTGTCAAGATGGCTGAGTCAGCAAGAGCTCCGAGTGCCGAATTGATGATGATGATGCCGAAGGCTTGAGACGGACGCCGAACAAACCCGAAACCTAAGTTTGAGTTGTGTGATGAGTGTTGCCCGAGGAACAAAAGATGTCGAGTCTTGCAGCGAGGTAATCTCCTTAAAACATTTTCGTCCCTTCCGACGGAGTCAAGAGGTCACGCTTGGATGTTTGTTACCCAAGATAAAACGGCGAGACCACGACACGACCTAGCATAGGTTGACGTGGTGAGAATAACTTCCATTAGAGTGTTGTTGGCTATTGCTGCTTTATGGAACCTGGAAATATATCAGATGGATATAAAGACGACCTTTCTAAACGGTGATTTAGAAGAGAAAATTTACATGGAGCAACCTGAGGGGCTTTCTGTGCCAGGACAGAATAACCAGGTTTGCAAATTGGTGAAGTCTTTATACGGCTTGAAACAAGCTCCAAAGCAGTGACATGAGAAATTTGATAATGTTATGCGAGAAGGTGGATTCAAACTTAATGAATGTGATAAATGTGTCTACTCGAAAGCTACAGAAGATGACTTTGTCATCTTGTGCTTATATGTAGATGACATACTTATCATTGGGAGTAATGATAAGATAATCAAATCCACTAAAGACATGTTGAACTCAAGATTTAACATGAAAGACATGGGCTTAGCTGATGTGATTCAAGGAATCAAAATTTTTAGAACAACAGAAGGACTTGTTCTTAGTCAGTCCCATTACGTGGACAAGATTCTTGAGAAATTCACTAATGGTGATACTGCGTTGGCACGAACACCGATAGATACGAGCCAACATCTATCAAAAAACCGAGAAGAAAGTATCTCTCAGGTAGAGTACGCTCGGGTGATTGGAAGTCTGATGTACTTGATGAATTGTACAAGACCAGACTTAGTCTACGCAGTAAGCAAACTGAGTAGATACACGAGTAATCCCGGTGTTGAGCACTGAAAAGGGATAACAAGAGTACTAAGATACTTGAGATATACTCGTGGAAATGGACTGCACTATATGAGATATGTTGTTGTTATCGAAGGATACAACGATGCGAGTTGGATATCTGACATAAAAGACTCGAAGTTTACGAGTGGTTATGTGTTCACTCTGGGAAGTGCAACCATTTCATGGAAATCTTCTAAGCAAACCGTAATAACCATATCCACGATGGAGTCTGTGTTTGTAGCTCTTGGCAAATGTGGTGAAGAGGCTGAATGGCTACGACAATTCTTAGAAGATGTACCGAGATGGCCGAAACATGTGCCGACAATCTGCATTCATTGTGATAGTCAATCTGCAATTGGCCGGGTACAAAGCCATCTGAATAATGATAAGTCTAGACATAAACGTCGAAGACACAATACCATTAGACAACTACTCTCAACTGGTGTTATCACTGTTGACTATATGAAGTCAAAGGATAACTTAGCGGATCCGCTAACCAAAGGGTTAAATCGAGAGTTAGTTGCAAGCTCATCAAGAAGGATGAGTTTGATGCCGATAGAAAATGTTGGTGCAAAGGAAACCCAACCTATGCAGACTAGAGATCCCAAGAACTAGGTTCAAAGGGACAACCTAACTGCACTGACAAAGTTGTTCACTGTAAGGGAACACCCCTTTAAAACAGTGAAAAATGGAGGTTAAGCATACGACTTTTAATAATTCAATAGTTATGTGGAAAACTCTTAAGAGATCACCTATGTGAGAAAGAAGTGGGGCCGCTTCGAAGAGAATTGGAGGCACAATTCTTAGAACTTCTCGCAGAGTCAGGCGTGTTCATGGCTAAGAACGAACACACTCATGAGAACTGAGGTGTATCAGGGAGAGTCCTGTGTGAGATGTGTAAATGTTTACATAAACGACAGCACAGCTTAAGGACATCATGTCTACTGTCAGCCAGGAAGCAAACAGATCTTCACAAGGGAATGTTCAAAGGGTGAAACCTACCTGTCCTATACACGACTCAACTGCTGAATGCTATCACATACCATGTTTCCATTCATGTGGGGGATTGTTGGATATATGTGTGAATGGAAAGAGAGGTGGTGGGTGGTGAGACTTTAGTCCCACATTGGGACTTTCTAGTGAATGAAAAGTGAGGTGGAGAATAAAGAGGCTTCATTGTGAATGAGACTTTAGTCTCACATTGAGAGTTTCAAGGCATAAATGTTGGTTTATATTGTTTCACAAGCATGATAGTTATGAACAAATGCTAGGGAAGAGGCTCTCTCTCACGCGTGAATGCTCATGCGGGGTCCAAATCTAGGGCCCGGATTTGTACTGAACCAAGTGAACTCGTGTGCGTACACGACCTGCGCGCGTCGAATGTCCGACCGGTCGGGGGAAAAATTTGTCCAAGCAGAAGAACCAACGTTTTGCCAAATTTTTTGCTCAAATGTAACTGATGCATTAATTTTGATTAACGCAAAATCAGTAACCCCCAGACGTTTGGATCTGGCCGGTTAAATGATAGTAAATGGCGTTAATTGGTCATTGAATACAGCGGGGGTCTGAGCCTATATAAAGAGGCTGTGACCGAGAGCAAATGACACAGAGAAAAAGAGATTCTCTTCCACCTCGTTCCCGACCTCCTTTGATAGCATTTGGGTACTTCCTCAGTTCGTCACGAGCAACGGGTGCTTCGTTGTGCCCGTGGTTCAGCTGTTGTATCCTGAGAGACAGACGCCCATCTGAGCCTTGAAGCACCGCCGGAGGAGGACAAATCTGTTTCAAGGACTCTGCGTTGCGCAAGCCTCAGCAACTTCCGGTCGGGAGCTTGGAGATACTGCTCGGGAGCTCAGGAGATCCTAGTCGGGAGTCTCCGCTCTGGAATTCCAGCTCGGGAATTCAGTTCGGGAGCTCGCTCGGGAGCTCGGGAATTCAGCTCGGGAGCTCGGGAATCAACTCGGGAGCTCGCTCGGGAGCTCGGGAATTTTGCTCGGGAGACTGAATACTGCATAAGAGGCAGCTCGGGTCACTCAACAGTTATGTTGAAATTAGTTTTTGTAATTTCAATTTATTGTAAACTCTCCGAAAGTAGTCCATTTCCTCCAAGAATCTTGAAACAGATTTTGTTTCTGTTGAGATGGTCATGCAAAGTGTTGAGGTGAAACAGACTCATCACCAGGCCCCCTCTGTCCCGATTGGGAATGTCCCAATCAACCATGGGGAAAAACCAGAGAAGTTCACTGGGCTGAATTTCAAGAGGTGGCAGCAGAAGATGCTCTTCTACTTGACCACGCTTAATCTGGCTCGGTTCTTGACCGAGGACCCTCCCAAGCAAGTTGAGGCTATTGAGGTGGAGGCTTGGACTCATTCTAAGTACCTATGCCGAAACTGCATCCTCAACTGTCTGGCTGACTCGCTGTATGCTGTATATAGCACGAAGAGAACAGCTAAAGAGCTATGGGAGTCCTTGGATAAGAAATACAAGTCGGAGGATGTAGGAGCCAAGAAGTTTATTGTGGGTCGATTCTTGGACACAAGATGGTTGACTCTAAGAAAGTGATCAGCCAAGTCCAGGAGCTTCAGGTGATCCTACATGAGATCCACTCAGAAGGTATGGTTCTGAGTGAAACCTTCCAAGTAGCAGCCATCATTGAGAAGCTGCCTCCCGGCTGAAAGGATTTCAAGAACTACCTGAAGCACAAGCGGAAGGAGATGAGCGTAGAGGAACTCGTTGTTAGACTTCGCATCGAAGAAGACAACAAGGGTTCAAAGAGAAATATGTTCCTCAGGCTATTGTGAAAGCCAACGTGGCCGAGTACGGACAAAGCTCGAAATGGAAGAATTCCAAATCTTCCAAGATGGGACCCAGAGGAGGCATCACCAAGAAGTTCTCTGGAAAGTGTTACAACTATGGCCGAGTTGGCCACAAATCTTCGGAATACAAGAAACCGAAGAAGAATCAGGAGGCCAACCTGAACGAGGGACCAGAACTTGGAAACCTCTGTGCCGTGGTCTCTGAATTGAACCTGGTGGGTTCAAACCCGCGGCAATGGTCGATCAATACTGGAGCCACCAGACATGTGTGCTGCAATAAGGAAGTGCTCCACAATTTTGAAAAAAATTAGTGGAGAGAAGCTGTTCATGGGGAACTCGGCAACCTTGGACATCATGGGCTAAGGGAAAGTGGTAATGAAGATGACCTCGGGCAAGGGCCTCATTCTAATAAATGTGTTGTATGTTCCAGAGATTCGAAAGAATCTAGTGTCCGGATCACTATTAAGCAAGCATGACTTTCACATTGTGTTTGAGTCAGACAGAGTTGTACTGTCGAAAAAGGGAATGTTTATGGGAAAGGGGTATGTATCTGATGGACTCTTTAAACTCAGTGTAATGGCCATTAGGCCTAAGATAAATAAAATTGAGAGCTCTTCCACTTATATGCTTGAGTCTTCTTGTTTATGGCATGATAGACTAGGACATGAGAATTACGATGTGATTCATAGATTAATAAACATGCAGAGCATACCGACATTCCGCCTTGACCCGAAACACAAGTGTGAGACTTGTGTTGAAGCGAAGTTGACAAGGTCATCCTTTCAACACGTTGAAAGAAGCAACAAACCACTCGACCTAATTCACACTGACGAATGTGACCTTAAAGGTACACCGACACGTGGTGGGAATAAGTACTTCATTACTTTTGCAGATGATAACACAAAATATTGTTATGTGTATCTTCTCAAAAGCAAGGATGAAGCTATAGAGAAATTCGTTCTCTATAAGAATGAGGTTGAAAACCAACTTAATAAGAAGATTAAGGTGGTTCGAAGTGACCGAGGTGGTGAATATGTATCACCATTCGTTGAGTTGTGTGTTGAACATAGGATCAGACAAGAAACAACAGCTCCTTATACCTTTCAGCAGAATGGGATTGCTAAGCGAAAGAATCAAACTCTTAAGGAGATGATGAATGCTCTTCTATTGAGCTCTGGACTGCCAAACTCCACGTGGGAGGAAACTGTGTTAACAGCTAATTACCTTTTAAATTAGGTCCCTCGAAAGAAAATAGATAAGAGTCCTTATGAGTTATGGAATGGAAGACGACCATCCTACAAATACTTACAAGTGTGGGGGTGTCTTGCCAAAGTTTTGGTGCCTGATCCGAAAAGGGTTAAGATAGGACAAAAAACTGTTAATTACATATTTATTGGATATGCACATAACAGCAGTGCATATCGGTTTTGTGTTTATCAGTCACAATTACCGGATATACACAAGAACTTGATAATAGAATCAAGAAATGTCTCATTCTTCGAGCATGTGTTTCCATATAAGACCCGAGAGGACGCTAGCTCCTCAAAACGGGTGGAGGAAATACTAGAGGAAGAAGAAGAGGATGATAAACCAGTTGAGGTTGTGCCTTGGCGGAGTAAGAGAGCTCGAATGAAAAAATCTTATGGATCAGATTTTATCACTTTTATATTAGAAGGTGAGCCTCAAAGCTACTCAGAAGCTGTGAACTCTTCTGAGGGACCTCACTAGAAAGAGGCAATTGCGTTTGAGATAGAATCTATTTTGCAAAATCACACTTGGGAACTTGTGGACCTTCCTCTGGGGAGTAAACCATTAGGTTGCAAGTGGATTTTCAAGAAGAAGAAAAAATCAGATGGCACAATTGACAAGTATAAGGCCAGGTTGGTAATTAAAGGTTACCGACAAAAAGAAGGCCTTGATTACTTTGATACGTATTCTCCGGTGTCGAGAATAACTTCCATTAGAGTGTTGTTGGCTATTGTTGCTCTATGGAACCTGGAAATACATCAGATGGATGTAAAGACGACCTTTCTAAACGGTGATTTAGAAGAGAAAATTTACATGAAGCAACATGGGGGGCTTTCTGTGCCAGGACAGAATAACCAGGTTTGCAAATTGGTGAAGTCTTTATACGGCTTGAAACAAGCTCCAAAGCAGTGACATGAGAAATTTGATAATGTTATGCGAGAAGGTGGATTCAAACTTAATGAATGTGATAAACGTGTCTACTCGAAAGCTACAAAAGATGACTTTGTCATCTTGTGCTTATATGTAGATGACATACTTATCATTGGGAGTAATGATAAGATAATCAAATCCACTAAAGACATGTTGAACTCAAGATTTAACATGAAAGACATGGGCTTAGCTGATGTGATTCAAGGAATCAAAATTTTTAGAACAACAGAAGGACTTGTTCTTAGTCAGTCCCATTACGTGGACAAGATTCTTGAGAAATTCACCAATGGTGATACTGCGTTGGCACGAACACCGATAGATACGAGCCAACATCTATCGAAAAACCGAGAAGAAAGTATCTCTCAGGTAGAGTACGCTCGGGTGATTGGAAGTCTGATGTACTTGATGAATTGTACAAGACCAGACTTAGTCTACGCAGTAAGCAAACTGAGTAGATACACGAGTAATCCCGGTGTTGAGCACTGAAAAGGGATAACAAGAGTACTAAGGTACTTGAGATATACTCGTGGAAATGGACTGCACTATATGAGATATCCTGCTGTTATCGAAGGATACAACGATGCGAGTTGGATATCTGACATAAAAGACTCGAAGTTTACGAGTGGTTATGTGTTCACTCTAGGAAGTGCAGCCATTTCATGGAAATCTTCTAAGCAAACCGTAATAACCAGATTCACGATGGAGTCTGAGTTTGTAGCTCTTGACAAATATGGTGAAGAGGCTGAATGACTACGACAATTCTTAGAAGATGTACTGAGATAACCGAAACCCGTGCTGGCAATCTTTATTCATTGTGATAGTCAATTTGTAATTGGTCGGGCACAAAGCCATCTGTATAATGGTATGTCTAGACATATACGTCGAAGACACAATACCATTAGACAATTACTCTCAGCTGGTGTTATCACTGTTGACTATGTGAAGTCAAAGGATAACTTAGCGGATCCGCTAACCAAAGGGTTAAATCGAGAGTTAGTTGCAAGCTCATCAAGAAGGATGAGTTTGATGCCGATAGAAAATGTTGGTGCAAAGGAAACCCAACCTATGCAGACTAGAGATCCCAAGAACTAGGTTCAAAGGGACAACCTAACTGCACTGACAAAGTTGTTCACTGTAAGGGAACGACCCCTTTAAAACAGTGAAGGATGAAGGTTAAGCATACGATTTTTAATGATTCAATAGAGTTAAGTGGAAAACTCTTAAGAGATCACCTATGTGAGAAAGAAGTGGGGCCGCTTCGAAGAGAATTGGAGGCACAATTCTTAGAACTTCTCGCAGAATCAAGCGTGTTCATGGCTAAGAACGAACACACTCATGAGAATTGAGGTGTATCAGGGAGAGTCCTGGGTGAGATGTGTCAATGCTTACATAAACGGCAGCACAATTCAAGGACATCATGTCTACTGTCAGCCAGGAAGCAAACAGATCTTCACAAAGGAATGTTCAAAGGGTGAAACCTACCTGTCCTATACACGACTCAACTGCTGAATGTTATCACATATCATGTTTCCATTCATGTGGGGGATTGTTGGATATATAGTGTGAATGGAAAGAGAGGTGGTGGGTGGTGGGACTTGCTAGTGAATGGAAAGTGAGGTGGAGAATAAAGAGGCTCCATTGTGAATAAGACTTTAGTACCACATTGGGAGTCTCAAGACATAAATGTTGGTTTATATTATTTCACAAGCATGATAGTTATGAACAAATACTAGGGGAGAGACTCTTTCTCACGCATAGATGCGCATGGGGGTGCAAATCCAGGACCCGGATTTGTACTGAACCAAGTGAACTCGTGTGCGTGCACGACCTGTGCGCGTCGAATGTCCGACCGGTCGGGGGAAAAATTTGTCCATGCAGAAGAACCAACGTTTTGCCAAATTTTTTGCTCAAATGTAACTGATGCATTAATTTTGATTAATGTAAAATCAGTAACCCCCAGACGTTTGGATCTAGCCGGTTAAATGGCAGTAAATGGCGTTAATTGGTCATTTAATACTGCGGGGGTCTGAGCCTATATAAAAAGGCTGTGACCGAGAGCAAAAGACACAGAGAAAAAGAGATTCTCTTCCATCTCGTTCCCGACCTCTTTTGATAGCGTTCGAGTACTTCCTCAGTTCGCCACGAGTAACGAGTGCTCCGTTATGCCCGTGGTTCGGATGTTGTATCCTGGGAGACAGACGTCCATCTGAGCCTCGAAGTACCGCCGGAGGAGGACAAATCTGTTTCAAGGACACTGCATTGCGCAGTTCTCAGCAACTTCCGGTCAGGAGACTTGGTCGGGAGCTTGGGAGATACTGCTCGGGAGCTCAGGAGATCCTAGTCGGGAGTCTCCGCTCGGGAATTCCAGCTTGGGAATTCAGTTCGGGAGCTCGCTCGGGAGCTCGGGAATTCAGCTCGGGAGCTCGATTATTTAGCTCGGGAGCTCGCTCGGGAATTTTGCTCGGGAGACTGCAGACTGTATAAGAGGCAACTCGGGCCACTCAACAATTAAGTTAAAATTAATTTTTGTAATTTTAATTTATTGTAAACTCTCCGAAAGGAGTCCTTTCCTCCATGATCTTCCACATGTTGGCATGTAGGCAATTCATGAGCTGTGGCAACATGCATCACCAACAATTGGCAAGCCATGCAAGAGCTGTGGCAACAAGCAAGAACATGGACTTATCCATCTTACATGGACTTGTGGCAAACTTTGCCTTCAACATGGCTCATGTATTTAGACATGTGGCAAATGATCCTGCCCTATATTTTGCACGATACGGGCAGCCAACGTGGCGAACGACCTGACCAGCTTCAGGGTCCACGTCATTATACGAGCAGCCGACTCAACTGACATTCTGACCGGGCCCAAGGTCTTCGCCAGCCGGTCGGACTAAAGGCGGCCGGTTAGAATAAATACAGCGGTTCATCCGGCCGGTCAAACCCGGTCGACCCCAGTAAGGCTTACACGCCTCGATCAGCCGAGTGCATCCGCCCGGCGGTCCTTTATGCTCGTGCCTGATACCCATCTGGCCGAGCCGTCCGGATGTCCGCTCGGACACTCTCGCGGAATCACCCTGGGCTAACGACAAAATATACCTGCACCAGCTGCAGGTAACAGGCTGTCACCCCTCGTACGAACGGACACTCTCTGACAGGCGCCGACTTACCGAAACCTGTCTTTGTCCTCACATAAGCCAAACAGTATACGACAAAGAAGGATGGTTACAGTCGACACAACCATGCCATATCTTCTGACCCTGTCAGAAGATCCTGACACAGGCCATACTCATATCGACAGCACCATACCACATCTTCTGACCCTGTCAGAAGATCCTGACACAGGCCATGCCTGGTCCTTTTCCCCGGCTATATAAGCCACTCCACTCCTCTTTCTCAGGTACGCATACATACACGCGCGAAGCCTCTTATTTTTCCAGTGCTCCATTATTTCTACTGTTCCTCGGAGTACTGACTTGACCGTCGGAGTGCCTTGCCGGGACGTCTCCCGGCTGGGTTGCTAACGGTCATCTTCCTCAGCAGGTTCACCTCTCGTCAGCCGGCCCTGCGCCAGGCGACATCCACTTCCATTCGGTCGGAGGACACCCCCCACGAAGCTGCCATTCTGCGCGAGGACGCCCCGTCAGCATCCACGTCGTTCATCCCTACACCGTCATTCCGGTTGCGGCTCCACTACGCTCGGCGACAGGATCAGCAAACTTTGCCTTCAACATTTGTTCATACAAGAGAGAATTATGGCGAACACTAACCGATTCACATGGACACATTATGTCCCGACCGCAGTTCGCCGTGTGCAAAAGCGTTCACACAAAAATTCTTGGGTTGGTACAATTTGAGCTCTGAATTCACATCTCATTTCTCTACACAATCGATCAGCCGTAATACCACTCATTCGATATGGGACTAATAATCAGTCATGTTTCCATTCACATATTTTTCCAACATTTTATTTGCCTTGTTCAATTTTACTTTGACTCCTTGTTTAGAATGCTCATGAATCTTCATAATCGCTCCCGGGACTATGGTGCAGCAGTAGGGCGACTAGTCATCATCCTAGACATCCACAGTTTTATCCCCAGCTACGGCGTATTTTGTAAAAATTTTTCCTTCAAATAGGGCGTGAATCCTGAGACGCTGAACTTCTAAATCACTCGCTACGAGCGTTTTCTAATTTATCCTGACGGCCGATGGGAGACTTCTTTGAGGCCGAACCGGTCACCTCAGATTCATTGGTTAGTTGGTTTATTATTTTTTTTCATTAATCTTCATAATCATCAAACCATGAGAACTCTCATTAAACAATTTATATACAACATTATTTGTTTTCTATACATTTATTATTGTTTACCTAAGTCTTTTCTTCTTTCTTATCTTGAACCAATAATTATCTCTACATTCTTGGTTCCTTGTTTGCTATAAATTTTTTCTATTTGCCACCCGTCTAGCTAATCTGCTGCATTCCATGCATCTTCTACTGTGGCTATCTGCATACTACTGCAGTGATAACGATCCTGTATGTATTGATCTGTCATGCTCCTTGATATGTTTTGGATGGCATATTCACTTCTCAACCTGTGAATTTCTACTGCATGGTGTTACATCGTTGTAGAAAACTAGCTCAAGGAGAATCCTCTGTACTTATCTATTCTCGGGAAATCAATATTTCATTTCACGGTGCATGGGATAGTCTAGCTGGAGAAAGGGAGGTTGTCGAATGCTGGGGGATGAACCGATGAAGAATATCATATGAGCAATAATTTCATGAAAATCACAATTCTGTTTAATTCTTCATTCGATGGCCATGCAATCCTAAAATCTGAAAACATTATTCAGAAAGCTGTTGTTTTTTATTATTTTTAATGTTCTGCTATAACAAGTTTGAATTATGGTCCATCTAGACACCTCACGTCTTAAGCACTGTGGATAGAGTGGAAGAACTTCACAATGTATATGCTCTTTAATTACAGTAGTTTTTTAATAGAAATTTTGACATACTTCTACTGAGATCATGTGCTGTCTTTTGCATTTTCAGTGTACATTAGTTATAAATTTCTACCTGCTAGGTACTGTAACGGGTAGAGAACCTGAGACAGAAATAAGCAACAAATTGAATATGCCAAATTAGACTTGAGATGGCGTTTCCTCTCTTTGTTTTAGTCTTTAACTGCATGATTGCTCCTCATATCCCTCTAGAAAAACAGAGCTCGGGGTCATATTAGTGTCCCGAGGTGTATGCCACTAGGGAAACTCAATGGTACTTCATGCCATTCATGCCACTGTAGAATTTGTGGCAACGACAGAGAAATGATCAGCCTCAATATTTAGGGATTCAAATCTCTATGGAAGAATCTTCTTGCTAGTCTTGTTTAAAACCATCTCTCTGTGAATTTTAATTTAAGGTTTGTAGAAGTTGGTCACCACATGCATCAACTGCTGGCTCAACTGGATTAGATGTATCAACTCTTCCTGCCAGTGCATGGTGAATCAGAGAGAAGCTAACATCAAATTAAGCCAGTGTGAGTTCAGTAATTTGTCCGTCAAATCATTAGCCATACTGGTTTGTGTTGACCCACAAGTTCGCTCTAGTATTTAAGAATCTAAACTAGTTGTCATAAAGAAGGTGGGAAAATAAATGTCAGAAAACCTATTCCTTGCTGGAATCCCTTCAAGTTCTTTGGAAGCATCTGCATGAGTAGTCGGTGGATTTGGCCCACTCATCCAGCCCAGGCTGCCCCAGATGCTCAAATCAAGGGACCTTTGATTTAATTTGGATGAGCTTAATGCTTTTTTCTGGTAAGTTGGCTGAAGCAGTTGATACTTGAAAGGTTCAAAGACAGCTCTGCTACTGTCTTTGATCTTTTCATTACGTAATCATAGCAGTAATATCTTGACTTCATACAACAGGATAGCCTCAGTTTATCAAAGGTTTGATGGAGTTAGAACTTTTCTAAACATCCATTATAGTTAGAACTTTTTCGATAGTTCTGTTTGAATATCTGTTTTTTAGGAACAGAGTAAAGATTGAAGAAGAGAAATAAAAGGTAAATGTGTCTACATTCATCACTTTTTGATATATATATGTATTTATATTTAAGAAAACTTTTTTCTTTAGGGGAAGACGGCCGATGCAGCATTTTATCTCAGAGGGATGAAATGGTACATTGTTGCAGTAAATGGCTAGGTCGATTTCAATTTAAAAAAAAAAAGGGAAGAAGGTAATCTATAATTACTATAACATAATTGGAAGGAAGTAGTTGGCGTTGATACGTTTGAGTCGTGATGATTCTTCATGCAATCTCTTATTAAACGATCGAAGAGCATTTGCTGCCAAACATTACACTTGTCACACATCCTGTCTTCTTCTTTTGAACAACCTATGCAACTGAATAATTACCGATCATAAATTACCATCTCATACTTTATTGCTTATATATTCCATAATGCAGAGGAGCCATTATCTTAACATCACACTACCTTCAGTTAAGCGGCATTGCTCCTAAAGCAGGAGAGGCACTTCACCACTGGCCTTCTGCTGCAACATCTGGACGATGACGACGAGGCTGAAGAATAGAAGGATGAGGAAGACAAAGGAGAGGGGTGGCAGAACTTCTGAAAGCTGCGCTTGAAATCGAACATTTTGGATCTTTCCTTCTTGGAGCCCAAGCTCTTGGTGCTGCTGAAGTAGGAGGGAGGCGGACTCAGAGGAGGCTGCATGAAGGTGTTGGTGGAATAGCCGGCCTGCTTGGGAATGCCAGGCTGAGACTCCCACAAGAAGGGCACAGCACCAGAAGCCACCCCATAGTAGACTCTCAACGAAGGGCAGGCTAAGGAGGTGTCCTTGATGGAGAGCAGCCTGGAGTAGAATTGTGCATCTTGTTTGATTGGAAGGGGTGGCTTGGGGAGCTCCGAGCCCTTGGAGAGCATCATCTTGAGAGAAGTGACATCAATTCTTGGTGCTTCTAATTTGTAAGTTGGATACAAAGTCTTAACTCAGATTTATTGGATGCAGCTAATTAGCAGTGGAGTGCACTGAAATGCAAAGGTTGCGCTGTTGGTTGTGCATGGACCAGTGGCTGTCATTTCTGCCTCCTGCTCCTTGTCAGGCCCATGTTTGTGATGTTGTTTACAGAGAGGGACTTCCGTGAGGCCGATGGGCTTCTAGACCGTCGAGTGCTTTTCGATTTTTCTGATGGTCGATGAAAATTTTTTGAGGCCGGGTCGACCGTCCCAATTAAAAAATCTCGTTTTAAAAAGTTACAGAGAGAGAAAATGATCGGTTTGGACTTTAGAGTGTGTTCACAGACTAGGTCAAATTAGATGAAATCGAGAGGGGTTTTTTTTGGAAAAAATTAAAAAGATGTCAATTCTTTTTGGAATAAGAGTTGATTTTTTTATCCAGGTATCCTATTTTATGTGTAATTACTTAATTATTGGTCATTATATTATTTTGATTATTATCTCTCACATCTATTTTTCATCTAAATCCTAAATAGATAATGTATTGTTAGATAAGTTTTGAGAATTTATAACTACGAACCTAGCTATTATAGAGTTGTAATAGCTACGAAATCATAACTGCTATAATATAAATGTTAGATAAGTTTTGAAAGTTCATAATTTTTAACTCGGTTTGAATTACAGAATATATAATATATCAAATTAAAATTTGTTCAGAGATTTATATTTGGTTATTAGGTGTAACTCGTAATGCCGAGTTTTAGGTTTAAAAAATATCATTTAAAGTTATTTTTAGAAATCCGAAGAATTTTAATTCACTTTATTAAAGTTATTTTTTATCTTGTACAAACTACAAAATTATAACTATTATAATTATTATAGTTGTAATAGTTATGAAATCGTAGTTGTTATAACTATTATAATTATAACAGTTACGAAATTGTAGTTGTTATAACATGTTCGATAGATTCAGAACTTAAATGAGAAAATAAGTGAGATAATAATGAGAATAATATGATAGTTGAGGTATTTTACATGGGATGGGACACTTTTTGATAAAAAAAATATCAAAGTTGGATGATTTGGAAAACAAAAAGACGCCTTTTTCATTCCCCCCCCCCCCTTTTTTTAAATAATTTAATTAATTTTGAAAGTAATGATATGCACACTAAAAAAATCTAATTTGATCACGTGAAGTTGATAGGAAACAGTCAAAAGTAGTTAAATTTTACACAAAATGCTTGTTCTTTGCAAATATGACAAAAAATTATGAAAAACTACTAAATAAAAATAAGAAAATAGTAGATTATTTTCATGAATTTTTCAATTATGTTTTCGTATATTTAGAAAACTACTTGTGAACCAAACAGATAATAAACAATTTGGGAACCATTTTGAAGATTTTAAAAATTTTAAGGTATATGTTTTTGACAAACACATGTGGGCTTAAATGAAATTGCCCGGGTTACAGAAGTATAATTGGGAGTTTGGAGCCCAAGTATAGCAGTGGTAAACCTAATTAGTTGATCTGCTACAATTGATCAGCCCAACAAATATATGGGCCAACAAATTAAATTTCTAAAGCTACAATTTTTATTTACTTTTTAGACAACTGTTAAATTTAGTTCTAGACTTTATACTTTGTTTATTTGGAAGGATGAATTCAAATAATTAAAAATAAAATTCGGTGTGGAAAATTTTTCGTTATTTATTTTGTTAGAACAGACGGACTATTAATCTTTGTACTGTTTAGTCATTAATTACAAAATAATAGACAGATGAATTTACTTATTAAACCGACCACGGATGAATTTTAAGAAGTTTTTTATGCTCAATCATGCTAGTCGTTAGCACCATGTTCCCCTCCTCCTCGTTGTCGTTGGCATTGTCAAAGGGGAAAAAAAAGATAAACAAATATAGAATTAAGAAACTTTCACCACCTATCACTATCGACACTATCGGTAAGCCTCAGCATTCGATCTCCAACGGATAACATTTTAACTTTCATTAAAATTTTGAATCATTCACTAACTAACTCTCAATTAATTTAATGAATCCCAACATTAAATTATGTTAATGTATTTTTTTCTTTTTACATCGAAAAAAATTTCAAGATTTATTAGTATTTTTAACTCTTATCATTCAAATTCTAAAAATTAAAAAAAATAAAATAATATATTTTAAAAATACAAATTCAAAAGATAAATCTATAACTATAAATCTTAAAAACATAATTCAAATCAAAACCAAAATTAAATTTTAAAAAATAATTTATCAAATTAAAAAATATACTTTTAAATTAAATTTAAAAATTATATTTTGTTAAATTTCAAAATTAAAATTTTAAATTTTTACTAAATAAATTTTTATTTTAAGTGAGATAACATTTATGTATATTTATATATTATATTATAATAGTGTGTGATAGTATATAATTAAACATGAAACCTGAATATCTAAATTAAGACAAACGAAAATTTAAATTAATAAATATTTAAAAAATAAGAAGAAAAGCCAAAGTGAACCATATAAAAAAAAATAAAACATACTAATTCTCACCTGATGCATGTGACTGGAATGACTAACATCCACTTGATACTTTCTAGACTTCCGTCCTATATGTGTGCAGCTCCTTCAGCTCTCCCTGAGCTGTCTCCCTGGCCGTCTGTCGCTCGCGCAGTTGATTCACGAAAATTTAAATTAATAAATATTTTAAAAAATAAGAAGAAAAGCCAAAGTGAACCATATAAAAAAATAATATTTAGCATCAAATTAGGCTTTTTAAAATAAATTTATAAATTAGCGGAATACCTAAAGAAGATTCTAGGCGATGTTCTTTTATAACCTTTTTTTCCCCCAAAGGTCATATTTATATTTTAAAAGGAAGAATATACGTGTTCTTTGTAAATTAAAGAATTAATTGGTCAACGTAATTAGTCATCATGATATGATGCAAATTATATTTAATAATACACGGCAGATCTCGTTCATATTATTTATATGTATATATGAATCAAAATGTGAAAATTCTGATTGTTAGATGCGTGGTGTGATGTCAACTGAATTGGATTTAAAAAAAACGTCTTTTTATTTTTATTTAAAAATATTTTGGCAAAAGTCATGATGTGCACTAATTAATTAGTGTTTAGAGTTTTCGATCTTCTTAATTCTCTTATTTTTTTAATTACCTATCAAATGTCTTAATTCACACACTGTAAGTAGGTGGCATTTCACATGTGAGAAATATTTTTCTATTTGGGTAGAGAAAAAGAAAAAGTTGACTAGAGATGATGAAATAATTATTGATTAGGAGTGAAATGATTATCAATATTGGAAGTACTTGACATGCCGAGTGGATTGACCTAGCTAGGCGTGGATGTCGAGGTTAATATATAATTATGCCGAGCATAATTTAAACGGGTAGACTTATAATATTAATTTATATGGTAAGGAGTAATTATTAAAAGACCAAACCTTCTAAATATTTTAAACAATGATTCATTTAGTAAAATTGAACCTAAAGATACTAATTTAATCTTTAAAATAATAATAATAAATTAATAATTTTTCTCTAATTTTTTAAAATAAAAAATAAATGTTATATATATAGATGATAAAACAAGATGTACAAAGCATATCTGAATAGATATCCAAATATATATATATATATATATATATATATATATATATATATATATATATATATATATATATATATATATATATATATATATATATTCTCTTAAAAACATAATATATATCAAAATGATCACCCTCAAATATATACTGTGGTTCCTTGTCTGTCATATATAGGATATCATGGACGACGACATAATAAAATAAAATGTCTATCCTTCACTATATTCTTGATCCCTTAAATATTCTTATTTTAAGACTCAAAATATATACTCATGCATATACGTAGAGATCTCCCGTTGCATACACTAATGTATAGCCACCATAAAACCTCCTCCATAAATCCACAATAAGCCAACATCCAAAGAGAGAGTGCTCCCGTGTCTCCTCTTCTATACCTCAGAACGTGCAACTTCGGCCCTGTTGTATGTTAGGGTCGTCTTCAGGGGGGGAGACAGCATAGGTAGTTACCTAGGGTCCACCTTATTATTTTAAGAGTCTCCATATTATTTAAGTTATCTATTAAATTTGATAATAAATTATTTTTTTAATCATATAATGGTTATAACCGTCTTGAATTAGGGCCCAAAATACTAAAAGTTCATTATATATATAATTTTTTTAAATCATGTTTTTTTCTCGCTTAATCATCTTTTATTTAAAAATTAGCCTAGGGTATCCAATGAACCTCTAATTTTCTAGAGATGGACCTATGTATGTATTTCAGTCAGTCTTGTGTAGGTCGTGTATGCACCAACACCCATAGCGTAAATGCATGACTAAGCTGCAAATATGTCTTCCACACTATAATCATCCAAGGTTGCCCCCACGGGTTGGATCGGATGGTAAGACGCCTGGTCGATTTCGTCGAGGTCACAGGTTCGAGGGTCGCCAGTTGCGCACGGGGATAAAACCCTGGTCTGCTGGCATTAATTCCCTCGACCTCAGGCGCCTCACCACACTAGTAATAACCGTGGTTTGCCTCCCTCTGGAAACTTATGGATATAGCTCAATTTGTACCAGGATTCAGGAACTTTAGTACTTAGCCTGGAGGTCTAGAGTTCGAATCCTGGGAAAGGCAAAAATCCACTGGCCAGGGGTGGAAAGTACTTGTGAGTAACGGCACGGCCAATGGTCGTCGGTTGACGACATAAGGGGGTCGCCAAGTGGGCCGCCAGTTGGGCCGCCCAAGGGGCCGAGGGGTCGGGTCGTTACAATAAAAAGGCGCCTTTTGATATAGCGATCTCGGCCTCTATGGTCCCCGCAGGCAACCCTCTAGGCCCGAGACCCTACGGGTCTTCCCACCCCTGGTCAGTGGATTTTTGCCTTTCCCAGGATTCGAACTCTAGACCTCCAGGCTAAGTACTAAAGTTCCTGAATCCTGGTACCAAGTGAGCTGTAGCTCACTTGGTACCAGGATTCAGGAACTTTAGTACTTAGCCTGGAGGTCTAGAGTTCGAATCCTGGGAAAGGCAAAAATCCACTGGCTAGGAGTGGGAAGACCCGTAGGGTCTCGGGCCTAGAGGGTTGTCTGCGGGGACCATAGAGGCCGAGATCGCTATATCAGACCAAGAAGCCGCTAAGGTGGCAGTTCCACCTTTTTTCATCCAGGCTTCGTAATACTCAGCCCCTAAAATCATGTGTATGCTTCTGCCACCAAATTGCAAATAGGCACCTCTATGCTAGGGGTGTCAAAAATCAACACGACCCGACAACCCAACCCGAATCGACCCGAAAAAAATCGGGTTCGGGTTGAAATTTTTCGGGTTCGGGTCGGGTTCGGGTTGGGGGGTTTCGGGTTAAAAAATTCCGGGTCGGGTTCGGGTCGGATTCGTGTTGACCCGAATTTAATATTTTATGGATTTTTGGGGGTTAAATCAAATTTTATTTTGAAAATTAAGACATTTTTATGTATATTAATATCAATATAGTATAATCATGATGAAGTATTGAGATAAAAGTGAAGAATTATAGAGAAAATGGTGAAAAAAGACGTTTTGAATCGGTTTTTTTGGATTATTCGGGTCGGGTCGGGTCGGGTTGGATCGGGTTGGTCGGGTTCAGGTTCGGATTTAGGGGTTTCGGGTTGAAATCGGGTTCGGGTTGGGAGTTTAAAAAAAAAATTCTCAATCCGACCCGAACCCGACCCGATCCACCCGAATTGACACCCCTACTCTATACCACCAATCGAGGCTAAGATACGGGCGAGCATTTCGCCTTTTTTTACACGAGGCTAAGATACTATCACGTACTATTTGTAGTAGCTTCTTTATGATCAATGGAGTGACAGTAATATGCTTTGTCTATCATGCCCAAAGATCCTCAACCCTCAGGTATGCATGATTGTCCTATATCTTCCAAACTACGTATCTTCCAAACTACGTACTTTAGCCAATAATGCAAAGTTTCATATTTTCAGATTCTAAAACTCAGCCCTCCTTTAATGTAACGGTAAATTGTCATAAACTTCCTAATAGTCCTTTGAGATTTACATTCACTTCCCATATAAGTTTATCTTTATTTTTACTCCCTGATGAAATTGAGTATAAAAGGATGAAAATTGAGTATATATCAGTGAAAACTAAATATAAAAGAGTGAAACTTGAGTATAAAGGAGTGAAAATTGAGTACATGGGTATTGATGTGGTGGATGAAACCTACCATACTTAATTTTCTAACTTTTATACTCACTTTTCTTCAAATAATACTCATCAAATATTCCATCAGGGATTGCATGTAAAGAAAAATTTGTATAGGATTGTATGTAAAGTTGACTTGGTAAGTAGGGAGTTTAGGAAAATATACACTTAATGTAATTATATTGACTGGCACAACACTACCCTTGCCATTAAGAGGTGCTTAAACGCACACGTGAAAATCCTGCAAATGCTATAGATTATAATAAAATATGATCACGCTCATCTTAATGGTCTTTATAACTCTTCCTCAAATTATGTGTGGAAGATACTTATAGCCAACCGCTTAAGTAGCTAAGGGGTGCTACAAATGTTATAGATATATATACCTTATAGTAGTAATAAAATTGACATTGAGAAGCATTTATTCAACACACTTCAAAATTGAAATTATGAGTTGATCTTTCTTGATGTCTGCCTAGGCCAAGAAATGAATTTATATGATCCATAAATAAAAAATATATAATTAATCTCTGGGCAAAACAAAAATTCCCCTTGACGTTTTAATTGCTATAGAAAGAATAATTATTCATCAAGGAATTTAGATAATTCTATAATGATATGATCTGGTATATGTTAGGTATAAATACTTATGATTTTATTTTTGAATTTTACCCTCAAAAATTATATTAATAAAAATATTTTTCATTTACAAACTTATGATTTTTTATATATTTTTATTATGAAATTTTATTTGTAATCTTACCATCCAAACATTGTTTACTGAGAATGTGAAAAATTATTAGATTTAGAGAGGAGGCAGAAGATGGTAATGGTATCTCTGCTATCCGTTTACTTGGAGGAACAAGTCTCTCCCAAACTTGTCGGCAATCTGAGAGATCGTACCGGCTATTAAACAAGATTGACAGACACGTGTACGCGCATACCGGGCAGAATACACAATTAATGAGTCAGGGCAGTGGATCCAAAATGTCACATTTTATAAAACAAACAAAAAAATGTTAATGGGAAAAAGAAATTAAAAGAGCCACCTTATTGAAGTATTCAATTTATTTTAAAAAAATATAAAAATCTATTGATCCGGGCGAGTGGTTTTCGTGGAGGATTGAGGGCCCAGTCGGGTCCGGCTGGATTCGGCTGGAGTCAAAGAAGGTTAGATCGGATTGACCTCGATTCAATGAGTCGGACATGAATCTGAGTAGGAAGCATAGAGGTCGAGACAGGCGAGGCCCTGGTTCGGCCTCGGTCACTCGGGGTCGGTCACCCAAGGTGGATCACTCAGGGTCGGGCACCCGAGGTAGATCACTCAGGGTCGGTCCCCCGAGGTAGACCACTCGGGGTCAGGCATCCGAAATCGGCCACTCGGTGTCGGGCACCCGAGGTCTGCCACTCGGGGCTGGTCACCCGAGGTTAGCCACTAGGGGTCGACCACTCGGGGTAGGTCACCCGAGGTCGGCCACTCGGGGTCGGGCACCCGAGGTCTACCACTCGGGGCTGGCCACCCGAGGTCGCCCGCTCGGGGTCAGCCACTCGGAGCTGGTCACCCGAGGTCGGCCGCTCGGGGTCGGCCACTCGGGGGCTGGTCATCAGCGGTCGGCCACTTGGAGTCAGTCCCCCGAGGTCAGTCATCTTAGGTCAGTCACTCGGGTCGAGTGTCCCCAAGGGCGACCCCATGAGCGGAAATGGCTCAGGATCTAGGCTTATCCGACCAATCCAGATTATAAGTTGAGGTGAGCCGACTGAATGAACATGAGCAATTAAGGAGCCACCCCAGTAGTAATAATGTGTCCAACCTCTGACATAATCATTATCTGATAGAGCCGCCAAATATTAATGAGGAGTAGATGAGGCAGTTTAAACAGGTTGTCAGGCGGTTGTGACAGTCTCACAAGACAGCTAAAGCTACCATTGGCTCAATCTGTCAACTGACCCATCCTTAATGAGACAGGACAACTCTGACATGGCAGAGAGTTTCCCTTCTCCTATATAAACCCCCCTTTGGGCTCCAAAGAGGGGATTATTGCCATTTTGCAACCTCCATCCCACTTTGAGTACTTCATTTTGGTCCGACCCGAGTGAGTGGTGTCTAACCCGTGATTAAACCCGAGCTCGACTCCCCGTCCTATAGCAGATCGAGTCGTCTTGTTCAGACCGAGTCAACGAATAAGAACCGATCTTCACTTATCGACATGATCATCTATTAATATAAATTACTATTCATATAGTAATTTTTTAAAATTTATGTCAGAGTTTATATCAGTCCATCACTAATAGTTCAAGTTTATCAAGTCAGTGTATTATGTTACAATATTTAGACATGACTCATTTTAGTTGACACATTCATCACTTAATTTAGTTAATATTAATTATTAACTTGTTCGTATATTTTAATTGTCTTATAGTTGAATTATAATTTATAATGTAATAAGTTACCGTGCGATATTGACGTTTGAATTATTAATTATTCTGTCGATTTCCACTTGCTAAACGACGAATACTCCCAATTTTTTGTTTTAGGATTACTTTAACCTAATTTCAGTTAATAACATGATGGGATAATAATTGATATTTTAAAAAATATATATGAAATTATTCTATATAAATTGAGTTTGTAAAATACTCCTAAAATTAATTCTCGCTTTGCTGGCGACTATCCTGCCCTCTTAATTTTAGCAATTCCATTTTTTTATAAATATAAATATATATATATATATATTTAAAATTAGAATAAAAATAAAAATTAAATTAAATTTTAAAGGAAAAAAAGTACCACTTTTCTTTCGGGGTCCATGACTTCGTCTATTTGTAACCCTCAGTCTCCGATTGCTTCTCCTCCGTCCGCCGGAGAGGATGGCCGACTCCAACATCGGCGATCAGACTCCGGCGAAGGTCATCTTCGGCATTTACGAGATGGGACGCCTCCTCGGCCGTGGTTCCTCCGCCAAGGTTTACCACGCCCGCCACCTTCCCTCCGGCCGCTCCGTCGCCATCAAGGTCTTCTCCAAACCCCGCCGCCTCGCCGGGTCTCCTTCCGCTTCCGCCGACCCCTTCATCCGCGAGATATCCGCCCTCCGGCGTCTCCGCCACCGCCACATCGTGCGGCTGCACGAAGTGCTCGCCTCCCGCTCTAAGGTCTACCTCGTCCTCGACCTCGCCAAGGGCGGCGAGCTCTTCTCTCGCGTCGAGGAGCACGGCAGGCTCCCCGAGGACCTTGTCCGTCGGCTGTTCCGGCAGCTGATCTCCGCCGTCGCCTACTCGCACTCCCGCGGCGTATTCCACAGGGACCTCAAGCCGGAGAATATCCTTCTCGACGAAGCGGGCGACATCAAGGTCTCCGATTTCGGATTCGCCGCCCTCCGATCCTCCGATGGCGATCGCCTCCTCCGCACCCAATGCGGGACGCCGGCGTACGTATCGCCGGAGATCCTGATGGGGAAGAAATCAAATGGGTACGATGGGGCGAAGGCGGATATCTGGTCCTGCGGCGTGATCCTCTTCGTGCTCGTCGCCGGCTACCTCCCTTTCAATGATCCCAATATCATGTCCCTCTACCGCAAGATCTACTGCGGTCAATACCGCTGCCCTCGGTGGACGCCGCCGGGCCTCCGCCGCCTCATCGCCCGCCTTCTTGACCCCAACCCGGCCACCCGCATCTCCATCGATTGCATTCTCCGCGACCCCTGGTTCGCCAAGGACCTCGACGCGAATCAAATGGCGGCCCTGATGCGGCCGCTCGCCGACGAACAAAAGCCCCAACACCGCGATTCAGGCAGTGAACTCAACGCCTTCGATCTCATCGCCTTCTCCTCCGGGCTCGACCTTGCGAGCTTCTTCATGGAAGGGGAAACATCGGACCGCGAGCGTTTCGCGTCCTCCGACCCTGCGGACCGCGTGATAGACCAGGTCGAGCGGGTGGGAAAGGGCGAGGGCTTCGTGGTGAGGAAGGAGGAGGACCAGAAGGGGATGCCGACGGCGGCGGTGGTAGAGGGGCTAAGCGGGGAGTTAATAGTTAGGGTGGAGGTTCACCGGTTGCCCGGAGGCATGGCGGTGGTGGAGTTGGAGAAGGGCGGAGGAGTCGCTGGAATATTCTGCAACGAGAAGCTGAAGCCGGCTTTGTGCTGCCCGCCCGGCGGCTGCCGCTGACCGCCGTCCAAGAGATGACCTGCCGACCGATGGGGACGTCAGCTAGGGTAGTTCTTTTTGTAAAAAAGTCCTTTCGTAAATATATATATACCCCATACCTTTTAACAAATCCAACATATAAACCTTAGCTATTAACAAATAAAGCCTCAACTTTTAGATCGTTATCAAATCTAGCCTCAACATTTATTTTTTTATTGAAATTAAAATGACGCAGCGCCAAATTTGACTTGAGCGGTTGAAGTTGAACCACTCAAGTATTAAAAACGATATTGATGGAACAAACGAACCACGCAGGAACTACAAACGACATTGATGCCACGGGACTGCAATGCAATGCTCCTCCATGGCACATTACATACGAGAGTTTGAATCATTTATGAGATTGGATCGTCCTAAGAATTTGTTTATGTTTCATGATTTATCTTTGATGATTGATAGAAATTTTTGATGGGACTGAATTAGCTAGCTACTCGACAAAAGAGTTAATCTAAAAATAAATATCTTAAATAAAAACATAAATTAATTTTAATATGAATAATAATTATTTTTTATTTATTATAAAATAAAATTTAATAATCATCAAATAATACAAATTAAATCTTTAATTTATGATGTATTAATCTTAAATATTTTTTTTATTTTTTATTTTAATTTTACAAATACGATATTTGAATATGATAAATATGTGAGAAAAATATTAGAACTCTTATCAACACGGGTGAATAGATTTGATTGCTTTTCGTTATTATTTTTTTTTTATGATTATTGTAAGGGTCGGCTTAAGGCATGACCATTAAGGCTTATGCCTAGGGCCCCAATAAAATTAGGGCTCATTATCAGTAATGATTTTTTTAATATATCTACTGAACAGCGCATCACGCCTGCACGTTTTACGTCTTACCTCCCAACTGTTGCGCGATTTCCGCTGCATCACGCCAGCTTGTCGCTGTGCGATTTCCGCTGTAATCTGCATCACGCCAGCCTGGGAATAGGATGAGTTGTATGTTATGGGATAATGAGAATGTGCATGGGAAAGTGAAACCATGCATGAGAAATCATTTCCAAAACTCACACCTACATGGAAAAGTGATACTACATTTAATCATTGAAAACAACAATCAAATAATAATTAATTTCATATTAATTATAATTATTATATTACCATAAAATTTTATTTAAAACTATAATATGCATCCCATTTTATACTCATTGACTCAGGGGGCGTTTGGTTCAAATTTGTTAATCGGAATGGTAATGGGATTCATTGAGGGGTCAATGGGAATGAGAATCATGATTCCATTGGTAGTGTTTGGTTCAAATCCTGGAATGAAAATTATTATCATTGATGATGTTTGGTTCAGTTTAACTTTAGTAATGGGAATCCATAAAAAATTCAAAGTTACCTAAAATAATAGAATTATTACAAAATAGAGAAAGTGAAATAAAATGAGTTGAGAGATAAATTAGAAAAATATAGAGAGAAATTATGAGAAGTAAGGTAAAAAAAGAAATTAGAAGAAAAAAAAGGAGAAAATACAATAATAGAGAAAATAAAGATAAAAAGTAGAGAGAAAAAATAAGATAAGATAGATGTGATAAAAAATAGAGAGAGAAATCATTAAAAAAATATAGAGAGAAAAAATGATATAGAAAATGTAGAGAGAGAAAGTGATAGAAGATATAGAGAAAAGTAAAAAATAAATATAAATAAATTATGATAAGAGAGGTAGAGAGAGAGAGTAATATTAAATATATAGAGAGAGAAAATGAGATGAGAGAGGTAGAGAGAGTGTGATATAGAAAATGTAGAGAGAGAAAGTAATATAGAAAAAAAGTAAAAAATAAAGATAGATGAATTATAATAAGAGGGGTAGAGGGAGAAAGTGATATTGAAAATATATAGAGAGAAAGTAAGATGACAGAGTAGAGAGAGAAAGTGATATATAAAATGTAGAGAGAGAAAGTGATATATGAAATATAAAGAAAAAAAGAAAAATAATGATAAATAAATTATGATAAGAGAGGTAGAGAGAGAAAGTGATTATCAAAATATACAGAGAGAGAATGAGATGAGAAAGGTAGAGAGAGAAAGTGATATAGAAAATATAGAGAGCGAAAGTGATATAAAAAATATAGAGAAAAAGTGATATAGAAAATATAAAAAAAAAGTGAAAAATTAAGATAGATAAATTATAATAAGAGAGGTAGAGAGAGAAAGTAATATTGAAAATATATAAAGAGAAAATGAGAGGGTAGAGAGAGAAAGTGATATAGAAAATGTAGAGAGAGAAAGTGATATATGAAATATACAGAAAAAATAAAAAATAATGATAAACAAATTATGATAAGAGAGGTAGAGAGAGAAAGTGATTATCAAAATATACAGAGAGAGAATGAGATGAGAAAGGTAGAGAGAGAAAATGATATATAAAATATAGAGAGAGAAAGTGATATAGAAAATATAGAGAGAGAAAGTGATATAGAAAATATAAAAAAAGTGAAAAAATTAAGATAGATAAATTATAATAAGAGAGATAGAGAGAGAAAGTAATATTGAAAATATATAAAAAGAAAATGAGATCAGAAAGGTAGAGAGAGAAAATAATAGAAAATATAGAGAGAGAAAAGAATAAACATGTAGAGAGAAATTTTAAAATATAGAGAGAGAAAGTAAAATGAGATAATATAAAAAGAAATAGTAAAATGAAAAATATAAAATAAAAAAAGGAGTGTTTTGGATATATGAAAAGGAAGGAATGATTGAGGAATTTGATTGATGAGGGGGGAGTAGGGAATGAAAATAAAGGAATCATTCCCTCATTTTCATTCCCATTGACACTTACCAAACAGTGTCAATGGGAATGATTACCATCCATTCCCATTCCCTAGTCCCTATTACCCTAAACCAAACGCCCCCTCAATCTTCTCAAGAGCCATTGAGCCACCCAACATCAATATTCAATACCGACTACTAAGTACTGTGTAGTTTTTTTTCCTCGTCAATGATTTTCTAAGAAGGTTTCCTTCTCCTCAGGGCTTAGTTTTCTCTCATTTAATATTCGGTAATATTTTTTCACTCTTTTCTTCTTCCAATCTTCTTTAACATAGTTTTCATTATTTTGTATAAATAATAAATTCTAGATGGAATGTATAGATTTTTTTTTCTTATTTTTTTCTATGCAAGTAAATTATTACCATTACAAATCTGATTTATGCACTTAAAAAAACATAAAACATGATTCATAAAATTTTTATACCTTTATTGGTTTTTGCTCTTATCCGGCCAACCTTATTTTTTAGCTTTTCTATTTAGTAAGGAATACTGCTTCAATAATAACTCATGGTGTATTATCTTTTTATCCAGGTTCTATTTCTACTTGGAAAATTATCGACCAAGTAGAGACTTATATTTTATCAAGGTCTTATTTACGTTCAACAATTTCTTAAGAAAGATTAAATAATCTAGCAATTTTATCAATTGAAAAAAAAATTATTATCAAAACTTGAATATAAAATTTTAATGTTAGATCCGATACTTTTGTTCAGGCTTCGGAAATTTTTCTAGGGTTTCCGGGCCCTCGGACGAAGTTTAGGGCATCAAATAAATTAAACCTAAACTAGGGAAGGGGGTTAGATGCAAAGGGGTTTGGAACAATAGGGTCGGAACCCTATTTTGAGTAAAGTCAGGGGCTAAAATGCAAATGTGCCAAGCCATAAGTCGTTTCCCCCTCCCCCTCGCTGCCCTAACCGTAGCCAAGCCACCAAACCCGAGCCGGATCTCATTCTTCTTCCACCCTTCGACGCCGGCGCCTCCACCACTCTTTCCTACCACTGCTCTTCTTCGTCGTCGACACGCTCTTCTTCTCCTCACGTTCGCCCGCAGCTAAGCACATCCAACGACGCCATCCTCTGCCTATCAGGGCCATCGCCGCACGAGCTAGGCTTGCTGCTAGAGCCAACAATTCCTTTACGCTGCCGGAGCCCAATCGGAGGTAAGCTGGGGCTCAATGAGCCCAGGATCTTGCGAGCCAACATATTAGATGTCCGGTTTATAGCTAATTCGTGGCCATTTCTCCTGCTTGAAGGAAGATCCAGAGGATTGGCTGGCAGTGGATCAGATAGGTGATTTGGGGGCAAGATTATCATCAATGAAGGCTCAGGTAAAAGGATCATCCCTATTTCGATTGGGGTCTAGCCTGATTCTGTAGATTTCGTTCCATGCCTTTAGATTGGATTAGAGCGTGAAGCTGTTAGAATTTCTTCCTGCTTTCCACCGAGGGTTGTGAGTTGGCTAAGACTTTGCTTCCCAAGATAGTTGCTTAGGTTCTGGGTTAGTTGATGGACTCTGCAACCTTGAATTCCGACTCTTCCTCCCTGCTTCAACTCACCCTGTCAGCTGGGAGATTGCTGTAGCGGAAACCGCATGAGCTAAGGCTTGTACCGTGAGCTGAATTCATGGAAGAAATGAGCTTTGTGCTAATCCTGTAGGGTTTTGGTACTGGGATGTGAGCTTGTAGGATTTGTGTTTGATTCTTGCTCAGTGAGTTTTATTTGTGGAGGTTAGTCCTGCATTGGTTTTGGATGGGTCTTGAAATTGGGATGTAGTTTAAGTTCTTTTATTCAGATTGGCTTTATAAGCTTTGGATATGTTATTTGATCTTGGGATGGAGTAGTGTGGAGTTAGTGTTAGATCATGGAAGATGAATTCATTGAGGATTATCTGTAGATAGTTATCTGGTTCTGTATTGGCAAACAATAGTAGTTAGGTATCTTTCGTTTTGATGGATGATTATCTATTATGGAAAATTTAGTATGGAATGAATTGATACTTGTGTAGACACTAAGCTTGTGTTGGGTTGCTTACTATGAGATGATATGTTGGATTAGGATCAGATTTAAGCTTGTACCTGTGTTTTGTGTTATGAGATTTGATTAGTGATGATGGCGTGAGGTTTTCATCAAATCTATTGGGTTGTTTTTGTTGGAACCCGGATGGCTAGAGAGTGTAGGATCGGGTCAACCGGCTAGAGGGGGGTGAATAGACGGTTTATGAAAAAATAAGCACTAACACTCTCCTTTAAAAAGAAATAAACTTGGTTGCAACAGAGTCGTTGCTTCCAAGGCAGTTGATGCTCAAACAGAAACTCCTTAAGGCGGAGAAGCCTTTACAGTTGTAGCACAGAGAAAGCTTAGAGAGAAAGAGAGTTTACAACTCAATGAATTGTATTTCTAAAGCAAACCTCTAAGTCTATTTATAGCCTAAGAGAATAAATCTGTATGGTTGATTGTTGATCACTTTTCTCTTGGTCGTTGATCCATGGATGTAATCTGGATGGTTGATCTTGGATGGGATTAAACTGCATCCATTGGATTTGATTAAAGGATAATGGAATATTATCCTTTAAGTTTTAATTATTTTAATTAAAACTTTATCTTCCCCCTTTGCTCGAGATGATTGTTGTATCCATCTCGCTGTTATAATCTAGGTAGCAATATCGCCAATACATATTTGCCAACGCCCTTTATCCCAGTTGGTAAGTGGATTTGTGTATTTGGTGGAGGACTTGGGTTCGATCCTTCCTTGGCATCAAAACCTTGTACTTTTTCTTTTGGGCGAATTTCTTTCATTTCTTTTGGGCGCTTGGACTAGTCTTTTTGATTCTTCGTCTTCTGGGTGATTTCCGGCCAACCGAAGTTAGGCTCACCCGAACCCGACTCCGGCCTTTCGCCCCTCGAGCGTCCTTCCTCCCGGCTTCTCGTCCCTCGGACACCGCGCACGTCCTTCTCGCTCCACCGGTGTACTCTTCCGCAGCTTCCGCGTCCCTCGGATTGTACTGAGCCCGTCGGCTCACTTCCCCGCGCAATCCTTCTCGTCCGCTGCGTCTTACACTCGACTTCCTCCGTACCTAAGTTCCTGCACACTTAGCAGAGGGATTAAAACCAATAGGACCTAACCTAACTTGGTTGATCACATCAAAACCAACCGGGGCACCAACAGAGAGGGGGGTGAATATAGCCAAACACTTTGACCTTTGGCACTTATCAAATTTCTGCACTCAACCTTATCAGTAGCACAGCGGAAGAAACAATGGAAACAAAGCAGTACAGAAAACAAAAACAGAAAACGAAGGCAAACAAACACAACTAGCAAGATCGCTAACAAGGAGGGTTTACAAGGTTCAGGGATAACTTGCCCCTACTCCTTGGCGTGCCCTTAAGGTGGGCGATCCCTTGATCGTCGGCAGATCAAGTCCCGGTTATCACCGAATAGAAAGCAACCTCCTTCTCGGTGGAGAAACCTCTCCACAGCGTTTCAATCACAGATGTATGTTTAAGCACAATGAAACAACAAGAAAGATCTTACTTAGCACTTAGCAAAGACAAGAACACAGCAAGCTCCCTCAGAGCTCCACCCAGCGACGATCTCACGCAAGAGCCCTCTCCTCGTGTCTTCTCGCTGTTGGACTCGGAGCTTCTTGTTCTCTCCTTCAAGCGCTCAAGTAATGAATGGTTGCTTCACAGAGTGTAGTTGCTTGCACAAGATGATGGAACTTCAGAACACGCAAGCAAGATGTGGAGAACACAAAGGCGCAGCAAGAACTCAGTTCGCGAACTCTAGAACTCTGCTTCAACGAAGCCTTCTTCCGCCATTTTGTTTCTCCACTCAGCACCAGGTGACAGCATCTCCTGCAGCCTCCAGCTGCTTCCCTGCCAACGCCAGCTACCACTGAGCCCTCCCTAGACTGCCTGAGCTCCCCTCAGCCAAGCTCTAGTCAGCAGCTCCAGTCTGCAGCTCCAGCCGTTGCAACCTGAGATAGAAAACGGATAAACCTGCTCCAAGGAAAGCCTCCATTGACTTCTCCTTGAGTGTTTGAATCCTTCCCTGTCACCTGCAGCTTAATCAGAGTATTAGAACAGCATATCACTCAGTAAATCAAGAATCAGAAGTTAAGCGCAGAGAATCGGATACGTTCAGACGCGATCAGAGCGTCTGACAGTGCATTTTGAATTAAAGTGATCGGTCACCGGACTGATCAGAGAGCCTCCTGATCGGTCACCAGACCGATCAGGCTGGGTCCAAACCGATCAGGCTCCGTCCTGATCAGTCCCCAACGCTCAATTAGAAATCGTGAATCTTTGGGACTCTCCTGGATCGATCACCAGACCGATCCCAGGTTGTGGATCGATCACCCGACCGATCTACCCCTTTATCGGGCAATTTCTGAGCTTCGCAGTCCAGACCTCCTGATCGATCACCGGACCGATCAGGAAACCTCCTGACCGGTCACCGGACCGATTAGGTCGTGACCAGACCGATCAGGCTCCGTCCTGATCGATCATAGAGAGGAACCTGCGATGCTGGATCGTTCTCCAGAACGATCTGCACAGTGATCCTGATCGGTCACCAGACCGATCAGGAGCAGTTCAGCAAGGGAACTCAACCTCACTGTTTGCTCCCTGATCGGTCACCAGACCGATCAGGAGCAAAGCAATGGGTGAAACGCATACTCCCTGATCGGTCACCAGACCGATCCACGAAGGAGCACCGTGCCAACTCACTGATCGGTCACCAGACCGATCCAGGGGCTCCAACTTAGCCCTCCAAGCTAGGGTTTCATCCACCTTAGCCCTCCAAGCTAAGGATTTTTCACCTAACCCTCCAAGTTGGGAATTTGCACCTAACCCTCCAAGTTAGGACTTTTCACCTAGCCCTCCAAGCTAGGACTTTTCACCCAACTCTTCCGGATTAGGACTTTCCAAACCTAGCCCTCCAAGCTAGGACCTGACCCTCCAAGCTAGGACTTTTTCACCTAACTCTCCAAGATGGGAATTTTTACCTAACCCTCCAAGTTAGGACTTTTCATCTAGCCCTCCAAGCTAGGACTTTTCACCCACCTCTTCCGAATTAGGACTTTTCACACACCTAGCCCTCCAAGCTAGGATTTTCAACACCTAACCCTCCAGGTTAGGATTTTCCAAAACCTAGTCCTCCAAGCTAGGATTTTCCATACCATGCCTGATCCCCGACCAGGACTTAATCATAATCATCATAATCAACCTAAACTAAAATCGATGTCAACACCAAAACAACAATCAGGGTCAGACTGCATCAACAATCTCCCCCTTTTTGTTGTTTGACAATCCGATTTTAAGTTTAGGGATTCTCAATCAATTTCTCAACTTCCAGAATCATAGGGGAATCAAGATCCTCCCCCTACAATATAATCATCCTAAACTTAACCAACCAATTCTCTCCCCCTTTGTCGAACACCGAAAAGGGGTCTAGACGGGCTGCTAAGTTTAAACCATACTCCCCCTCAACCCTAGGGGTATCCCAAAACAATAAAGATTTGATTGATTTTTGATAAGCATATGAATACATATGACAAACAGATATATGCATGGCAAAACAAGCACATGTATCATATGAGCATGACAATATAAGCATGAACATAGCTATGTATTAAATATGCAGATAGGACAGCATTGCAGCAACAATAAGCATACGCAAGTAAAATAGACATGCAAGGCAAACTCAGAAAAATCAAAGCATAAACCATCCAGAGAAATAACAAGATGCAAGACACATGCATCAAAGTCAAAGTACAAACAAATAGGACACTCATCATAAAAGTTAATGTCATCAATCCCCTGCGTGGTCATCATCTGAGGAATCAGCAATGTAGATAACGTCCCCTGGTAGAGGAATGCTGGGGGACCCACCACCAGGATACGCATGATGGTACCACTCCTCATACCACACATCCTGGAATGAGATGATCGCAGAGACATCAGATGCTAGAGCATCGAAACGGCGATCGAAAGACTGACACTCTGAGCTGACCTCCCGTCACCAGAGCTCGGAGATATGCAACTCGCGCTCCATCATCCGCTCTATCTCCGCAACCTGCCAGCGTAGGTCAGGAGCCCACCCGTCGTAATCTGCAGTATTAGCTGGCGACCCCTGGTCATGAACTGCTTTCAGTAGCTCCCCCTCACGTCTGCGATCCTTCCACCTCAACCCTTGGGGCCCGAGAACAATGCCGGACTGAGCGAGCATGCGACGGTCCAGACGGTAGTCTTGTCGAACCATGGGTACAATGCGGCCCTGTGAAACATCAATGCCAACCGACTCCAGCCAGGCAGTGATGATATGGCCAAATGGCATGTAGACTGTCTGGGTGTACGGCAGACTATGGACAATGATAGAGAAATAGACCGAAGCCACTGGATCAAAATCTAACTGCTGATGCATTCCGTAGAGCATCAAGCAGTGGAACGGGTGAATCTCATCCAGGTGTTTCGAAGTAGTTGGTAGGAGACAATTTGTGATGATCTTAAACAACACATAGTCAACAGGGGAAAGGCGAAGAGCAGGAAATGTGGGAAAATCACTGGTGCGCTCACCGGAACCCCTTGGCCTGGGATGGCCTAGAAAGTACTCGTAGATGGAATCAGGAGTTACTCCATCGAAGGGAACCGGAAGAGGATCAGGAGGGTAAG
The DNA here is from genome assembly GCA_024364735.1 of Boesenbergia rotunda. Lineage (NCBI taxonomy): Eukaryota > Viridiplantae > Streptophyta > Magnoliopsida > Zingiberales > Zingiberaceae > Boesenbergia > Boesenbergia rotunda. The sequence goes on along the minus strand of JAGFNQ010000374.1, from coordinate 189,945 downwards.
GGTAAAGAAAGAAATCATTTTCTAACCGGCGACAACCAAGAAAATCAGTAAAAGTTGATCGATTAAAATCAAGGTCGACACTGGCAACACGAGTTCTCCACCCCGTTCCCTCTCCACTCACCATGTTATTATAGAATTCAGAGACCAAGTCAAGGTTGATCGGCCTCTCAAGGTAAAGAATGGATTGAAGATTATAATGTGCAATAACTTGTCGGACTGTTGGGCAATGTTCATAGATGAAGGATTGGTCTATAGTTCGACATTACATTAGTTTGAAATTGTGCCACTGGAAGTTTAGAGCCAATGTAATATTCTGAAATCTAGTATGTGGGGGTGGTGGAGGCCTTGGAGGAGGTGTAGATGATGAAGGGCCTTTGCCCTTTGAGCTTCCCTCCATAGGTTCCTTACCCTTAGAAGATTTTCTAGAGATTGGAATTGGTCATAACAGAGGATTTGATCATGTGATTCGAATCATAATATAAGTTAAGATTTGATCAAGATGTGATCAAGGACCCAATTAGAGAACGTGATCAAGACACCATGATTGAGAAAACACAGTTCAATCAGAGACACAAGGTAAACATGATCATACGAACACAATTTAAGCATGAGGAAGAATTGATCAAGGGTAAGATATGACACAGATGGGTCACGGCCAACACACGAAGGTCACGGCACAATACAAAACATGGTTAGCGTTAAAGCATAATCTATGAACTGATTTGAAGGGAAAACTGAGACAAAAACTTAATTAGGTGCCATTGGTGAGGTTCTTGAAATCTGAAAGGAAGAAAGGCTTGCACAGGAGAAACCTTCGGCGCAAGAGAGATCGCAAAGCCCCTCAGCAAGAGAGAACGTCGCAGGACGCAGGAAGAAGACAGAGCTCGGAAGAGCCCTCTTAGAACCGCACGCGCCCACTCACGAGAGGAAGACGAAGGCACTGGGGAAGCTCTCGCACGAAGTGAAGGTCGCGCAAGTGGGAGGTTTCGGCGGTAGGGTTCGGCAATGAAAGGTTTCGAAGGAATTAATCGGTTGGTGGATCGGTCCACCAACGACAATTTAATGCATTTGAACGGATCACCGTTCGATCTGATAGCGCCTGGACCGATCAGGCTTTAGCCTGATCGAACTGACCTGGGCCTGATCGGTCGGGTGACCGATCAGGCGCTCTCCTGATCGATCGGCTGATCGATCAGGACACGAACTGTCACGCCCCGAGACCCAGGAGCCGCTGATCCAATAGAAAATCGGACAGCACCTCCTCTGTCCGGCGGACAATTTACACATACACAGAACATACTAGACATCACCACGCAGTTTAATTATATATATTTGGCCTCAGGCCTCAAAACTAAAACATAAACTGACCATAACACAAGGTAAATCATACCTGACTGCGGACCGGTCCGACTTACGACGAAACAACCAATATACACAAAAACCCCCTTAGGGCTCACGACACATAGGACATATACAAATCGTTAAAAGGAATATAAACAATGCACTAACAAATACAAAACAAAACCCTACGGTCGCGATGGGTAGGGACTGGCTGCTGGGCTCTTCTGGCGACTCCAAGTATCTCAACCTGAAATAAAAATATATGACAACGGGGTGAGTCCATAACTCAGCGAATACCCAGCAGATATGCATAGTATGTTATAATAACAATAAGCATCTACGTTAATACAGTCTCATATCAACAATATGGAAAAACTAGTACTGGAAATACTGAGGTAGATACATACCAGAATCCAGCTAACCTGAAAAGTGGACAATGAGTACCTTGGAAATATCATTAGTCATATAATCTCAAATAACAAGTCTCCAGAATATGCATGTCAAACAAGTGCAAGAATCAAGTGCAGCAAACAATGCACGATGCAAAGTATGCACATGGTGCAATGACATGTGTCACCCCCTAGTCCCAGTCAGGATATCGTCCACGACGTCCGCGTGGGTAGAGCTGTGACAAACTGTACGCACCCTGCCATCACTGCTCCTGAGTGACCGGGTGGACAGGATGCTGGCGGGGGACCACCCCCCTACCCCATGTATATATGAGGGAGCTCCGCTCTCATCTCCTCGTGGCTCAGTACGAGAAGGGATCCCTGGCTGCTACCACGCCCGCGCTCGCCCTCCTCATAGTGGCCGAACGGAGCAGTACAGGGCAAATGCACACATCTACGGTATCCACTAACCCATGAGTGGCCGTGCGCGCCTATCATGTACCGGAAGACGATTAGGCTCAACCACAAGGGAGTCGCTGATCGCCGGCATGCAACAGTGCAAGGATGGTGTATGATAGATACACATACATAATAACTCAGGGATAACTAACAAGTATCCAGAACAGGCATAATAACTCAGGGATAACTAACAAGTATCCAGAACATGCATAATAACTCAGGGATAACTAACATGTATCCAGAACAGGCATAATAACTCAGGGATAGCTAACATGTATCCAGGACATGCATAATAATTCAGGGATAACTAACAAGTATCCAGGACAGGCATAATAATTCAGGGATGACTAACAAGTATCCAGGACAGACATAATAACTCAGGGATAACGTATAATCTTACTGCTATCTATAACCAACCATGCATAGCAATATGACAATATCTAAAAGATAAGTCAAAGGGTACCTGCCTCAAAGTAGATGCTCGTATCAGCAAGAACCTCCCGGCTAATAATCAGCAAATGCTAAATCCAATCAATGCCCTGTATCAAAGGCATAATGTTTAGCTACAATAATATGTAATTTATAGCTAAATGAGTTATCTAAATTTATTAGGATCGTCCTAATTATCCCGTTTCATTTAATTAGTCATAATTAAATGATTAACCCTTAATTATCTCAATCAACCGCTAATTGATCTAATTAGGTTTAACATGATAGCAATCCCATCAAGGCAAGAATCACAAGGCTCTCAATATAGCTCCACTAACAGATCACACACTCAATCCCCCAATGTATCAGAATATTCTATTCCAGATATAATATATCCCGTAGCACAAGCTAATAGATCAATAAGAGTAATCACAAATCACCCCTCAAGTGAAGTTGATGCAACATCAAGGATTAAGCAATTACACCTACATCTCCATACCTAAACCGTAAGATGAAACACACTCCAAGAACAGAATCATGACAATAAAATCCAAATAAAACAAGATTAGAAGCCACTCAATCCGGATTCCAATTTCAACAACCATTAAACCTCAGGTTTGATATCACAAGATAATCAAGTTTAAAACCCATTCCACCACAGAATTGATACAAAAATCAAAAACTACAACTAATACCAACTCCAATTCAATTAGCTTCAAGCTACCCACAATCTCAATCCCAAGATGGACTCACGGCAAAGAACAGAGATGCACAGATCTATGCTCCCTTTCACCCAATCAGCTGCCAAAAATAGGAACACACAACAGAATTCCTCAAAACAACTATCTCCTCATGAGCTCAACCTACAAAATTCGATTCCAAAGAAAACGAGTGGCGGCAAAGAATCCAAAAATCACAAAAATCAACCATCACATAAACTAACTAGCTAGCATCTTTCCATAGCTCAGAATTCATGATAAACAGAACGAAAACAGCAAACCAACTCAAATTCGTATAATCACCGACCAAAACTTGCCCTAATTAGAACTGTCAATCGATTACCAAGATAACTCTTACCTGAGATGCGCGTCACCCCTTTCGCAGATCGGCATCGACGATTGCGTACACAAGAACGAGAGCTCTTTGCTCGAATCAAATCGCCGAGGAAGAGAAGAGAAAGTGTTGGCGATGAGGGAAAAGGGCAGATCCAGATGGAGAAGAGTCGGCGCTCCAGCAGCTGGCTTCGACTTGCTCACGCGAGAGGAAGACTGCGCCAGAGGGAGTCTGCGTCGGCCGATAACTAGGGGAGGGCGGCGGCGCTTGCAGGGAAGGAGAAATATCGGGGTCGGCGATGGGCTTAGGGCTAGGGCACCAGGGGAGGGCGACGGCGTCGGGTGAGGCTGCATGCGTCTGCGAATGAAAGAGTTTTAAGTGAGGGCTTTTTTACAAAGAGGCCCCTCCACTTTTAGAAATTCCAATCTTGCTCTTAGGGTAAGGGGTTTTCGCAGATTAACCCTTCATAGCTTAAGAATTCACCTTAATCCTTTTCTCTAATTCGATAAACCCTAGACTAAATCCGAAAAATCCCGAAAAATTTTCTGGTCCGGATTTTCGAATCGTCGTATTTACAAAGAGTTTATGCATAATAGTGCTTGAGGAAAGGAGATTACTTTTATTGGCACTGCCTGATATGCTTAATTTCAAGCAGAGAAAGTTATCTTAGATATAAGATATCAAGCATCCTGCTTGTTCCATAAAAAATATGCAGTATTGATGACTTAGGATTGGCAACCATAAAAAATTTCATTATAAATATAGAAACAATGTCACCATGGGTAAAAATAATATACAGTTGATTGCTTTCCTTGCCTAGTCAATAGAGTAAGAATTCTTTCTGAAGAACTCTATAATAATTTTTTCTCTTCTTAAGAATAAATCCAACTGGTATTTTATAAATACTATAATAACATCATCAAATTTATAATTGATTTTCATTCATCTGAATTGAATCATATTACAAACTAGTTTAACTAGAAAAAATGGATAAATGCTGGACTAGGCACGTCAAGAATACTATTTGCCCTATGTAATTAGGCCTTAGTAATCCCTAATCATTTCCCTTCCTTGTCGGTGATGTTCCAAATCCCACTGGTCATCTCTTCCCATCTTTGCTGAGCCAGCATCATGTTCGCCATCCAAATCAAACTTCAAATCCCTTTCCACTATAATTTCGGATTTGAAGTTCCCAGTTACCAGTTCAATCAAGAAGTGAAGCTATCTCAAGGAATCAGATGCTGTCTTGCACTACATGGAATAGATCTTATATGGTCCAATTTAGGCAAAAGATTCAAGCAATCTAGAGGGTGGGAAACATGGGGTTTAAGAACAATTTGAAGTAGAGCTCTGGTTCCCATAGGCTATGCTACTTGTAATGAGTTTTTGAATGGACTATTTCTAGAAAAAATTACACGTGATCAATAGACATATTGAGTGACCACTCAAGCATCGGTGTTCAATTGTCAATATCTAACACAGATATGGAAGGGATAGGTTTCCAAGGATCAGAACTAATGGGAGAGGGTAACCAACAGACTATATCTCATCATGAGAATGGTGCGATGATATTATGGCATAGATAATGAGGTATATATATGAATGTGGTGTTGAGAACTAAGGAATATGATAACCAGTTGTATCATGTTCGATGTAATGTATGTCTGCCATGTGGTAACTTGAACTTGCCTGACAGCACAGATGTTACCCGGTCTCAATTACGATTATTCAACACATGAATATAAGGCTGCGTTTGGTAGGGGATAATCCATAATCAAGATTACATTACAAGTTAGATTCCTTTGTTTGGAATAATTTTAAAATTGTAATGTAATGTAATCTCGATTACCAAAGTGGCTCAAGATTTGTAATCTCGATTACAAAACAAAACCGATGTAATCCGATTACATTACAGCTTATAAAGTCGTCGA
>JAGFNQ010000374.1:122411-179416 GCA_024364735.1 Boesenbergia rotunda | reverse complement strand
TAGGCACCCATGCCTTGACAACTTTCTTTTGACCCTTGGGTGTCCTAGATTGTCTCATATCAGTCCTAGACATCAAGGATACGAATGAGGGTTCTTTGGGACGGTAACCAATACCGGCCCTATTGTAGACTGCCCTTTGGGCATTCAAGATCATGTCTAGGGTTTTAGAGCTAGTTGAGAACTTCTCAAGAATATTCTTGAGTCTCTCAACTTCACTCTTTAATGATTGGTTTTCTTCTACTAGCAACTCATCATGCAAACCATTTACATCCTCAACCTTAGAGGATTTCAAAATTTCAACCTCAAGTTTCAAAGACTTAATCTCATCCTCTAACAATTCAACATGCAAATCATCAATGTTATCATCCCTATATAATTTCAATTGATTAATTTCTAATTGCAATGCTTTAACCTTATTTTTTGACTTCTTAAGCATACTAGTTAAACATGCAATTGCTCTATAACACTTTTCATGTTCGGGAGAAGTTACCTCTTCATCATCCGATGATGATGAAGCCGCGTTTGAGGAATTGGATGATTCATCACTGCTCTCTTGATCTCCCAATGCCATGAGTGCCACATGCTTTGTGCTCTTCTCCTCCTTCTCTTCATCGGATGAGCTTGAGGATGACTCATCCCAAGTGGCCTTCAAGGCCTTCTTCTTCTTCTTCTTGAATTTTTCTTCTTTCTTTTTAGATTTCTCCTCCTTCTTCTTTAGTTTTGGGCATTCATTCTTGAAATGCCCTTTCCTACCACACTCAAAGCAAGAAGCGTTAGTCTTATCAAGTTTAGCTTCACTAGAGTTACCTCTACTCTTGAAGCGTCGACCCCTTCTCATCATCCTTCTCACAAAGTTTGCCATCTCGGAGGATGAGGAGCCGCTGCCATCTTCCTCAGATTCGGAAGAGGATGAAGATGAAGAAATCTCCTTCTCCTTCTTCTTCTTGTTGGATCGGTCCCCTGCAACTAAGGCAATCCCCTTCTCTTTGGGGCCTTTGTTAGCCATTTCATGCAATTCCATTTCACAAAACAAATCATCTAACTTAACAATGGATAAATCCTTGGATACTTTGTAGGCATCCACCATGGATGACCACAAAGCATTCCTTGGAAATGCTTTTAGTACATACCTCACAAGGTCGCGATTCTCGACCTTTTCATCAATCGAATGAAACCCATTGAGGACTTGAACCGGCTATGGAGCTCACTTACCGTTTCATTCTCCTTCATGGAGAGGTTTTGGAGTTGATTGAGGAACAGGTCCCTCTTGGCGATTCTTGAATCTCGGGTGCCCTCATGAAGTTCGATGAGCTTGTTCCACAAGTCCTTTGCACTTGTGAAAGGACCAACCTTGATGAGTTGGTCTTTGTTCATGCCGCATTGTAGAGTGACGACCGCCTTCGCGTCGACTTCACTCTTCCGAGTTTGTACAACTGTCCACCGCCATGATTCGAGTTCATTGCCTTCATCATCCTTAGGAGGGGTGAATCCTTCCTTCACCACAAACCAAGTGTTGATGTCCATCTTTAAATAGTACTCCATATTTGATCTGCAATATTGGAAATCAGCGCCATCAAAGAATGGAGGTCGGGTGGTGGAGAAGCCTTCTCTCAACGCCATGGATGTAGCTCTTGGTTGTTAATCCGCAAAAACAGAGCCTCAAGCTCTGATACCACTTGTTGGAACCTGGATGGCTATAGAGGGGGGGGGTGAATATAGCCAAACACTTTGACCTTTGACACTTATCAAATTTCTGCACTCAACCTTATCAGTAGCACAGCGGAAGAAACAATGGAAACAAAGCAGTGCAGAAAACAAAAAACAGAAAACGAAGGCAAACAAACACAACTAGCAAGATCGCTAACAAGGAGGGTTTACAAGGTTCGGGGATAACTTGCCCCTACTCCTTGGCGTGCCCTTAAGGTGGGCGATCCCTTGATCGTCGACAGATCAAGCCCCGGTTATCACCGGATAGAAAGCAACCGGTTTCTCGGTGGAGAAACCTCTTCACAGCATTTCAATCACAGATGTATGTTTAAGCACAATGAAACAACATGAAAGATCTTACTTAGCACTTAGCAAAGACAAGAACACAGCAAGCTCCCTCAGAGCTCCACCCAGCGACGATCTCACGCAAGAGCCCTCTCCTCGTGTCTTCTCGCTGTTGGACTCGAAGCTTCTTGTTCTCTCCTTCAAGCGCTCAAGTAATGAATGGTTGTTTCACAGAGTGTAGTTGCTTGGACAAGATGATGGAACTTCAGAACACGTAAGCAAGATGTGGAAAACACAAAGGCGCAGCAAGAACTCAGTTCGCGAACTCTAGAACTCTGCTTCAACGAAGCCTTCTTCCGCCATTTTGTTTCTCCACTCAGCACCAGGTGACAGCATCTCCTGCAGCCTCCAGCTGCTTCCCTGCCAACGCCAGCTACCACTGAGCCCTCCCTGGACTTCCTGAGCTCCCCTCAGCCAAGCTCCAGTCAGCAGCTCCAGTCTGCAGCTCCAGCCGTTGCAACCTGAGATGGAAAACGGACAAACCTGCTCCAAGGAAAGCCTCCATTGACTTCTCCTTGAGTGTTTGAATCCTTCCCTGTCACCTGCAGCTTGATCAGAGTATTAGAACATCATATCACTCAGTAAATCAAGAATCAGAAGTTAAGCGCAGAGAATTGGATACGTTTAGAAGCGATCAGAGCGTCTGACAGTGCATTTTGAATTAAAGTGATCGGTCACCGGACTGATCAGAGAGCCTCCTGATCGGTCACCAGACCGATCAGGCTGGGTCCAAACCGATCAGGCTCCGTCCTGATCGGTCCCCAACGCTCAATTAGAAATCGTGAATCTTTGGGACTCTCCTGGATCGATCACCAGACCGATCCCAGATTATGGATCGATCACCCGATCGATCTACCCCTTTATCGGGCAATTTCTGAGCTTCGCAGTCCAGACCTCCTGATCGGTCACCGGACCGATCAGGAAACCCCTGATCGGTCACCGGACCGATCAGGAAACCCCTGATCGGTCACCGGACCGATCAGGAAACCCCTGATCGGTCACCGGACCGATCAGGTCGTGACCAGACCGATCAGGCTCCGTCCTGATCGATCATAGAGAGGAACCTGCGATGCTGGATCATTCTCCAGAACGATCTGCACAGTGATCCTGATCGGTCACCAGACCGATCAGGAGCAGTTTAGCAAGGGAACTCAACCTCACTGTTTGCTCCCTGATCGGTCACCAGACCGATCAGGAGCAAAGCAATGGGTGAAACACATACTCCCTGATCGGTCACCAGACCGATCAGTCATCGCTGGATCGGTCACCAGACCGATCCACGAAGGAGCACCGTGCCAACTCACTAATCGGTCACCAGACCGATCCAGGGGCTCCAACCTAGCCCTCCAAGCTAGGGTTTCATCCACCTTAGCCCTCCAAGCTAAGGATTTTTCACCTAACCCTCCAAGTTGGGAATTTGCACCTAACCCTCCAAGTTAGGACTTTTCACCTAGCCCAACAAGCTAGGACTTTTCACCCAACTCTTCCGGATTAGGACTTTCCAAACCTAGCCCTCCAAGCTAGGACCTGACCCTCCAAGCAAGGACTTTTTCACCTAACTCTCCAAGATGGGAATTTTCACCTAACCCTCCAAGTTAGGACTTTTCACCTAGCCTCCAAGCTAGGACTTTTTACCCACCTCTTCTGAATTAGGACTTTTCACACACCTATCCCTCCAAGCTAGGATTTTCAACACCTAACCCTCCAGGTTAGGATTTTCCAACACCTAGCCCTCCAAGCTAGGATTTTCCATACCATGCCTGATCCCCAACCAGGACTTAATCATAATCATCATAATCAACCTAAACTAAAATCGATGTCAACACCAAAACAACAATCAGGGTCAGATTGCATCAACAGTTTCTTGGGTTCTACCGAATTCTTGGTTGAGTATAGAATTTGAGAATTAACCAAATCAAAACTACATGGAGTAGTTAGGAACTTATCATTTAATTAGAAGTAATTAAATGAAATAGGTTGAGTAGGTTAACCCTAATATGGTTTAGGGACTTGTTAGCTAGTTACTATCTTTGTAATAGCTAATAAACTATGTCCTTTGATACAGGACACTGATTTGTTGCTGATCTTTGGACGAGAGGTTCTCTGTTGATATGGACTGCTACTTTGAGGCGGGTACCCCTGACTTATCTTTTCAGATACTGTCTTACTATTATGCATAGTTTGTTATAGATAGCAGTAGGTTTCTACGCTATACTTGCCTTTGTGTATTATGATCAGATATCTGTTGCTTAGATGACTCCTGTTTAGTTCCATACAGTCTCGATATTTGTCATGCGTCTATATTGTGCTTAGATACAGTAATAGGTCACTTTGTATCTGTAGTTGGATTTATTCCTAGATGTACCTTGCATAGATACATAGGGTAGAATGGTTAGATCTGGATACATGTGTTAGACCTATATCTTTCCTACCGATGTATGGTTGAGAACCTGGTTAGTGAGGAGGGTGTCGTTAGCATACTTTACCCTCTAGGTTGTATACTGAGCTGTAGGCTCTGTATGATTGTATACTGGCAATCATCGGCTCCCCTAGGGTCTGAACCCGTCGTGCAGTCAGGTTTCCTGTATTGATTGAGCTATTAGCACGATGCTATTACCATGATGGAGATCATCGGCTCCCCTGAGGTCTGAGCCCGTCACCAATCATGCCTGCGTCATATTTGCATTGCCACGAGTGCTGGGCATCGTGTTTGCATTGCCACGAGTGCTGGGCATCATATTTACATAGCCACGAGTGCTGGGCTACATACTTGCATCGCCACGAGTGCTAGGCGTCATACTTGCATTGCCACGAGTGCTGGGCATCATATTTGCATAGCCACGAGTGTTGGGCTACATACTTGCATCGCCACGAGTGCTAGGCATCATACTTGCATTGCCACGAGTGCTGGGCATCATATTTGCATAGCCACGAGTGCTGGGCTACATACTTGCATCGCCACGAGTGCTGGGTGCCATATCTGCATAGCCACGAGTGTTGGACTTCATATGTTGTAGGCCATAAGTGTTTGACTTCTTTATGCAACCGTGAGTGATTGGCTTATCTGTTTCCTGTTCACCCGACCGCCGGTCTGGTGGTGGTTGAGATGCGTACAGAGCAGATCATTGCATTAGGTGTATAGGATGCATTGCACCTTTGTTGGTGTTTGTTGAGTTTGAGTGCTATATATGTTTGACATGCACTTACAGGTGACATACACATTTGGATTGTGTATCATTCTTAAGGTTATATAGAGGATTGATTACACCTACCTGCAGGATAGATAGACTCTGGTATGTATTTCACCCTTAGTCTTTAGATATGCTTTATCCTCTATACTCGAGACTGTATCAGCGTGATTCTTATTGTTATTTATAGCTTGCTGTGCATATATGCTTCTGGTATCCGCTGAGTTTATTTGGACTCACCACCGTTGCCCATATTTTTGTTTTCAGGTTGATTGGTCTCCAGGAGAGCCCCAGTTGCCAGTCCCAAGTCCCTACGACTCCAGTGATGGGTGCTTCCGCGTAGTCATGTTTCCTTTACTTCGTACTATTTGGTTTGGATTTGTTTTATGTCGTGGAACTTGTATCGCATTTTATTTGTCTTGGTATTGTATTTTTGAGTCCTTTGATGGACTATGTGTTTGTTGTTTTGTTGTAAGTCAGACCGGTCCGCAGTCAGGTATGGTTTACTTTGTGTTACGATTATGTTATGTCTTGATTTGGAGGTCTGAGGCCAAATTATTATTGCGTGTGTTGTTTGTATGTGTAAATTGTCCGCCAGACAGGGGAGGTGCTGTCCGATTTTATATTGGAACAGCGACTCCTGGGTCTCGAGGCGTGACATTTAATTAATAATTTTGCATCTCAAAAAGCTAGGAAACTAAATTTTATATAAAAATTTATTTTTAAATTAATATTTTATTTTTAAAAAAAATTTAAACCCGCCATTGTCAGTCCCAAGTCCAAATGAAAAAGGGCGAGGGAAAATTTTAATTTTTTAAAAAATATTAAAAGTCTACAAAATAATTTAGCCTAGGGTCTTGTAGAACCTTGAGACGGCCCTGTTGTTGTTGAATATGCAATAGAAATTTAAATGAACTTCGACTCTACATATATAACTCTGAGATTTATTTAGTATCCATCTTCTTAAAGTGATTAATCCGAGGGTCCATACAAATTATCATGTCCATTATAAATACTCTCATTCTCAAAAAAATTTTAGAAGTAGATAAGTCTCGTACAAGCTTATTCTTATAAGAACACAACAAAAAATACAAACAAGATTACAAAAGAAATCAAAAATAATTTTATAATAAAGACGTCAAAAGACGATTTGCTCGCCCTAAGCACCCTTGCCAACTTATGCTAGGGTCAACACGGAGGAGGTAAATCACGAGGGCCACTAGCCCGGATGTTGTGGTTAGTGCACGAGGTGGCTGGGCACACTGGTTTTGTTAGGTTTTAACTTCCAAACTTAAGATGACAATATCCACGCACTAACTATCAGTCCATCCCGCGGAGACCAATTTAACAATAAATAATCTTACATTGCTTGCTATTCTTTTTTTACTTTAGACTGCCTCTTGTGGTAGAAAATGCAATAACACTTTCGCCCCCAAACCCTCAAGAACTAGTTCATCGAAATTTCCACAAAACTCTTTTTTCTAAGATTGCTTTCGCGCTGAAAAACATATTCCAATCGATTAGTCTTACTCGCAATTGATTGTCACGTTAAATTCGACCATTCAAACCTACAAAATGATTTTTTTGGCCTGATCAATCGATTAGCAAGTCATTCCAATCGATTATTAGCTTCCATCAATTCTAAAGTATTCTATTAGCCAATCGATTCGGCAACTTCTCTCGTGAAACTTTTGTCCAATTGATTGCCTTAATCGATTATCTTAAGTCTTAATTGATTGCTTCAATTGATTCCAGACTCTACTATACTCTCGAGATTTGCTCTCAATCAATTGAACCAATTGATTACTTTGGGTTAATCGATTAGACCAGTCAATAGTTTAAGGTTTACCAATCGATTAAAACCTCTCACCAATATATTGGTAACTCTAAATTTAGCCTTTTTATAATAATTTGCGCCTTATCTAATATTCGGCTGACTTCAACCTACCAGAACTTATTCTGCTCAACACTTAGTCATCCATGACCTATTGAGATTTCTCATTGCCCAGCATCCGGTCATTTGTGACCTACTAGGGCTTCTTCATCAAGTGTCTGATCTTCTTTGACCCACTTGAATTTTCTCACCAAGTGTTCAGTCAACCTTTGACCCACTTAAATTTTCCTTTGTCAACTTCCAATTGAACTTCTGCTTATCAAGTGTCCGATCCTCTTTGATCCACTTAAATTTTTCCCTTGCTATGTGTCTAGTCCTCCATGTTAGTTTGATCGATCCTTCGTGGCTGACTTTGACTTTTCTCTTCTTAACTTTTCTTTAAACTTCTAACATCATCAAGTATCTAATCAATCTTAACATACTTAGCTTTTCTCTTGCATATTTATCAAATATCTATACTTATTTATCAAATATCTATACTCAAACTTGTGTTAATTGGAACTTGGTCAACATTGGAGGTCGATTATACTAACAAAAAAAATATTTAAATACCAGCCATTTAAAATTATCAATTTACAAAACAAATTTAAATTTGTAAAAAGAAGAACTATGTTTATACTTAGTTGATGCAAAATTATGATCACGCTCACCTTAGACGATCTTCGTAATCCGTCTCCAGGTTATATGTAGGAAGCTAAATCACGATGTCAACTATAGTCGATAATCAAGTAATTAGGGGGTGGGAGGAATTTTTTTTCCGAGGGCATACATCTATCGAGAAATAATCTCTACTCCATTTTAACAAATCTGTCATTTTTTAATCAATTGGACATCCTATGTAGACTAGACGATGCAAAATTGGTGGATGTTGCAGTTGTCCGAGTTTTAATCTAGACAATGAAGATCCTATGTAGGCTACATGATGCAAAATTGGTCGATGTCAAAGTTGTCCGAATTTTAATTTAGACACTGAAGATACTCAATTTGTTCTTCTATTTTTTTTTTTTAGAAATTTGTCGGCTCTTGATTATATTAGTGTATTATTTGTAATTCGTAAAGTCGATGCATAACAATCACTGTCGTTTCTTAAGCTAGCGATGGTAATGACTTAGAGGAAGCATGCGACTCAAAACAAAGGAGATGATAAATTCGTGACGATGCAACAAGAATCACATAAATTTGTTATACTATTATATATATATTTTTTAACATAAATTTCCCCTTTTCTCTTTTTTTTGTCATTATTTTTCTTTAATTTTTTTTCTCACTTTTTTTTTTCCTTTCACTTTTCTCAATCTTTTTTTTTCTATAATCAACGTATTCAAATTTTACCCAACTAGACGGTTCACCTAGTCCTAATGAGTAAATTAGAAACACAGCTTATATATACTCAAAAGTTAAATTCTAAAATATTCCTTGTATTTGAGATTCAAACTTTGATTTTTATTGCTCTTTCGAGTGTTTTGATGGTACTTTTTTTGCTTTTATTGCTGCTACACTAATTAATAACAATGTTTTTTAGATGACAATATTCTTTTGATATGCTGTGTACTCTTTCATGAGCACCTCATGAGCTTCTATATTAATTCTTTTAAGGTTTAGGGTTTAAAGTATAGAGTATACAGTATAGGGCATAGTATTTATGCTAATAAAAATTAAAATTAAAATGATAATAATAATACTAGGAGAGTTGAAATTTGATAATGATTGATAATAAAGATAACTAATGCTAAAAATTGAATCACCGAGTTTTTATTTTGATATTGATTTATTTGAACAATCGAACCACCCAAAAACTTTTGACGAAATTGATGAATCAAATAAGAAAACAACTCACCGGAGAAAAATTTTCACACAAAAACTCAAATTGAAAATTTATTTAATTCAAATATGATTAAAATATAAAACTCTAAACTACTTTTATAGACTAGGCACAATAATAAATATTATAAATAAAAACAAGGTTAATCTTAATAGGGGATTATAATCTAAATTTAATAAATATAGTACTGTTCCAGAAGGAATCGACGACGATGGTCAGTCATCGGGGTTTTGCCCACATGGAAGTCACTATGGCGGGGAGAAACTTGGTGCCCTACGAGGCCAACACGAGTGTTAGGGGAACACGCCGGAGATTGTCCGGCGGAGCCCACTTCGACGCTCAAATTAGTATTTCGATGGAGATTAAAGGCAGCAAGAAAGGAAAATGTATCAAGAGTTCAGAGAGCATAACCTCCTTACCGGAGGGGTTGGACTACCTTTATATGATGGCGGTGGACTTGGCACCTCTCTCCGTTCGGTGCCACATCTCCGTGATTTATGCCACGCCCTCCCCTTCTTTCGACGGTTACTGGATAACCTTTGAAACGGTCTGCACCGTTACTACGCTTCGACCCGTTGCAACATTTAAGGGTCGTGATGACTCCTTATGATGGGGAAGCTTATCCATAGATCCGTGAAAAAAGGGAGGAGGACCGTTGCTTGAGGTCGAAGCTAACTCGGGATCCGCTTCCCCGAGGTGAGCTCGGGGCCTTCTGACCCGGGTGAGCACGGGTGCTATAATTCTCGAGGCGCTCTCGGGACCCCACCCCTCGGGTTGGTCCTGGGAGGGGTCTTTTGGTTATCCTTCTAGGGCGTGTCCCTCGAGGCGGGTCTTGGGGCTCGTGAAGGAGGGTCACTTCGACCCGACATGTCATGTCACGCATCTTCTTCATCTCCCGTGCCTACCACGGGCTATTTAACCCTATCACAAGTCCCTCCCTTCAAGTCTGATCGAAGGAAGTGTGGTTGACTGATCGGACTAGCACGAAGATGAAGAAGCTGAGTTTCGGCGGGACTTTGTGTCCATTACTACTCCTTCATTAGTTATAAGAGACCTTTGGATTATAATCTTCGTCCCGAGTTCCGAGAAATCTTCCTTTTGGTTTCATCCTTTCCAAAAAAGACTCCTACAATTCTTGAGGTATTATAAGGGTGCCTGTCTCTCCGTCATAAAGGCGCGTGGCACTTTTTTGATGGAGACAAAGTACCTTCGCGAATGCCTCACCGCCACGTGCTTCAACGGCCATCCCCATGAATTCTTACTGGCGTGCACCGCTGTAGCTGGCTCGTCAGGCGACTGTCCCGGGTGCGTCGGTTTCTCGATTTCCACGTGCCTCTTCCCCATTGCGCCCAAACAAGCGGCTTCCTGGGTATAAGAGGGGAGGATGAGGACGTTTAGGCCCACTCCCGATTTCGTGGCTGGGTGCGCTTCGGCTTCCTCTTCTCCTATCAGGCTTCTCTTACGCGTAAGTAGTTTGTCTCTTTCTTGTCGCTTCCCTCAGGAACCATGAAAGGATACCGAGCGGAATGGTATGAGTTTGTCTCTTCATGAGTGAGGCCGGAGGCTCTGCAGGCGGCCACCGATGCCTACGACATCCCAGCTGAGATGGCGGTGGTTATCCCCAAGGTAGGCTAGACGCCAGTGGAAGCTCCTGCGGGCATGTTGACCTTCTTCTTAGGACAGGTGGAGTTAGAGTTTCATTTTCCTGTCCCCCTTTTCTACATGAATATATCCTCCTACTTTGATATCCCTCTCCATCAGATGACTCTTAACGCCTTAGCTCAAATGGGCGGGGCGTATATTGTCTTTAATCTTTTTGACCTCCCCCTCACTCCTCATCTTTTTCACTCTTTCTTTACCCCAATTGGTTCTAGGGGGGTCTTCAACTTCACGGCCCGACCGGGCCATAAGTTTTTAGGAGGGTTTCCCTCTTCGCACAAAGGGTGGAAGGAGAAGTTCTTCTTCATCCAACTGTCAGCATTGCCTTTCGGTCCCCTTCGTTGGATAGAGGCTCTCCCCGATCCTCCTTCTTTAGGAGATTTTCTTCAGAGTTCGGCTTATCGACGTGCTAGGAACGTACTCTCTGGCATGGAATTCAGCGGTCCGGGGCTGGTGCAATGTGAAGAACTTATGTTCCGGGCGGGCCTTAGCCCTAAAGCAACCTGAATCAGCTTCAGCCTCGGTATGTTTGTCTTCTTGATTAATGCTTGTTAATTCTGACTGATGTTTCATTGTTTGTCTATTGCAGAGGAAGTCATGTTCACCAAAGTAATGGGTTGACTTATCAAGTGGGAGGAGGCTAATATGGAGGCGTTAAATCCTCCCGCGATCGTTCTTGAGGCACCCCCGGTGCCTGCCGAGTCCTTGGAGGGGACTGCTGACTCGTCCCGCGGGGCGGCTTCGCCCGAGAGGGTAGAAACTACTGTTACATCTCTCCCTATTCCGGGCCGAGGGTCTTCAGATCACCAGGTTGACCCTGTGGCGGGTCTTTCTTCTGAAGGTGGCTCACCCCCAATAGTTGTTCATCCTAAGGGAGTTAGCGAGCCGTCCTCTCCTCCTATCGCCCCCTCGGCAGTCCGACCCACTGGTCGGCAGAAGAGGAGACTCCCAAAGAGTTTGGGCCCTAGGTGGAAAAAGTTACGCTCCGCGGGGCCCGACTCTCTTCCCCTTTGTGCCTGAGGAGGCGGTTTCTCCTTCCGAGGGGGGAGCACTTATTTTTGCACCTTCTCCTATCCCTTCGGCCGCAACTCCAGAGAGGGTCGGTACAGCTCCCAGTGTTCCCTCAACCGATTCGGCCGAGGCCTCGAAGGGTAAGGAGGTAGTGTGTGCCCAATACCGGATGAGACTGGATCGCCTCAAGAAGAAGTTGGATGCGGCATTGGAGGCTTCCATGCAATCCTTCCCCCCAGTACAGTTGAAGGAGGTCCCGCCCGAGGGGATCTTGTCTGAAGGGAGTTCTAGCTCCGAGGAGGGTGACTTCGACCCCTCCAGTCTGCCACCAGAAGCTCCAGTTGTCCAACGACTTTCCCCCTGTCAGGGCTCGACACCGCCCGAGGGACAGGGTAACATGTCAAGTGCTCCTAGAGGGGTAGCTGTAGGAGTCTCAGCTGGCCCGCTAACCACTCTCCGGGAGACTCTTTTGAAGGTACAGGTTACTGTTACATTGGGTATTCTCTTGCCTATTGTCTGACCTCTTGGTGCAATTCCAGGCAGCTGAAGATTGCGTAACAGCCGGCTGGGGTTGTATTCCTGGCTCGGGTTGAAGCCTTGTTCCGCTGGGCCTTGAGGGCGGAGGTTGCAACTGACCACGAGCATCAAGCAGGAATGATGCAGGCGGGGGTCAGCAGAGCTCACCGTGCGAAGGTCGAGCATCTGCTGAACCTCTTGCAGGACAAGGAGCGGGTTCTTCAAAATTCTCGGCACCAAGAACGCCTGATGTCCGAGAAAGCTGTGGTCATTACCAAGGACCTGCTTCGAGTGACGCAGGAGAGGGACCAGCTCCAGGTGAGAGAGAAGGAGTTGTCAGGTGATATCTGGCTTATAGTAGCCTCGGCCGAAAGACTGAACTCACGCGTTCAGGATTCGGCGCAACAGCTCAGCTAGAGGGAGTCCGACTTCATGATTGCTACGGAGCGTGCGTCTGTCCTGGAAGATGATCTGGCCCAGGCTCAATCGGAGGTGAGAGCCACATTGGACACACTCAAGGAGGCCCTGGCCGATCAGGATAGGATGTTGGCTTAGTTGGGATGGCTGAGGTGCGTCCATGATGCTGCTGAAGCTGAGCTCTGCACCCTTCGGGCTGCTGAAGCCTCTCGCTCCCAGGAAACTAAAGCAGACTTCAAGGCGAAGTTCTTGGAGTCGGCTGAATTTCGAACTATCATTGCCGACCAAGTAATGAAGCGTTTGCAGCAAGGCTTCCATGGTGCTATAGATCAGTTGAAGAAGGATCATCTTCTTCTACCTCCCCATGCCGACCCCTGTTTGTGGCTGACGGCTGAGTTAGAGAGGGGCTCCCACCCGAGGACCCGGAGATGTAGGACCATATGTTTACTAGGGAGCTGGGCCATGTTGTAACACTTTTGATTAACATGACCATTTTACTTTTTTGTTTTGCACATATTCTTGGTCCCGATTCCACGTGTCAAGTGTTTTTGCCGCAAAGCCTCAGGGAAATAAAAAGATAGAAGTTTTTCTCGAGGTCGATCCTGGGTACGGATCTCTTACGTTAACCCTGTTGGGCTCCTCTCAATTCTTTTCTTTTGGTGGGGTGATTCTCGAATCGTCGCTTCTGCGGCACAGGCGACGTTTTGAATGGATTCATAAAGAGTTACGGGTTCCTAGGCACGGTGAAGGCGTGTTGACCGATGCGACGCTTCAGAGTTGGCGTCCGTTGCTGTTCCCGCGCCATGCCTGCATTAAATGCGCGGAGAGGCAGTAGTCGCTATAAATAAGGGGGAAGGATGTATCGTCTTCCCTACTCATGCTGCCTTGTTCCCTTTTGGACGGCGGGATGCCCACATCTTCTCCTCCATCCCTTTTCGCGGCCGGAGCCCTAGACATCATCGGAGACGGTAGCGGAGATGCAGTAGCGTTTTTGGCCGAAGGGCCCAATGAAGGTGGGACTTCGTGCCACACATTCCTTGCCGAGGAGCATGGCGGAGATGATGTCCAGGGTCTCGCTGAAGATCCTGGTGGAGGTGGGACTCCGGGATTATCCTAGGAGTCCAGAATAGACGTTATATGGTCCGCTAGAGGGCATGGCGGAGATGACATAGCCTAATGGTTGCCTCCCCCTGGGCGGCCCCATCTGCCTCAAACGCCATCCTCTTCCGAATCCTCTTTTCCTCGAGTTTTGAGGATCGGATGGTATTTGCAAGGGATGGTGAGACAGCGTCACCGAGGGGAGCTTCTTCTGTTAAGGTAATTCTTCTTTGTGTCTTGCCTATATCCGGAGAGAAATTGCGATTGCTGCTCCCCTCTCTTCTTCCTTTTGAATGTTGTACCAGCTGCCTCTTGTTGCCTTCTTGTGTTATCTCAGGTGTCATGGTCTGTCTCTAGTTACTCGGATGAAGGGTCAAGATGCTCTTACTACAACCGAAGCTTCAAGGGAATCCGCCCATACTACATGAGGCTCCCCGCCTACCGGCTCTTGGAAGACGGTTTCGAGCCAAGGGACTCTCGGGGAGGTGTATGCAGTGGTGAAAAAGAAAAGCCCGAGAGGATTGCTTCCCTTTACTAGCTATTCTGACTGTATCTTGATATTTTCTTTGAGATGTTGTACTTCATGTATTTTTATCATAAATAAAACAAGATTTTTGTTACCTCGAGGAGGTGTATGCCTGTATTGCGTTTGTGTATTTCCTTTTAGCCGGGTATGTAGTGTTCGGGCACTCAATAGATCGCCAACCCTCCTGATTTTTGTGCACTTGGTCGTGTGTAGCAGTCCAGACCAAGTCGAAGTACCTTGGGTATCCGCAACATCGCGAGGTATTAGAACTTTGAGATCTTGGTCGGGCGTAGCAACCTAGACCACGCCTAAGAACCCCGAGCATCGGTTGCCCCTCGAGGTGTTAAGGTTTTGGGTACTTGGTCGGGCGTAGCAACCCAGTCCAAGCCTAAGTACCCCGGGCATCGGTTGCACCGAGCAGTATTAGGGTTTTGGGTACTTGGTCGGGCGTAGCAACCCAGACCAAGCCTAAGTACCCCGGGCATCGGCTGCACCGTGAGGTATTAGTGTTTTGGGTACCTGGTCGGGCGTAACAACCCAGACTAAGCCTAAGTACCCTGGGCAGCAGCTGCACCACGAGGTATTAGGGTTTTGGATACTTGGTAGGGCGTAGCAACCCAGACCAAGCCTAAGTACCCCGGACATCAACTGCACCAAGAGGTATTAGGGTTTTGGGTACTTGGTCGAGCGTAGCAATCCAGACCAAGCTAAGTACCTCGGGCATCGGCTGCACCGAGCGGTATTAAGGTTTTGGGTACTTGGTCGGGCGTAGCAACCCAGACCAAGCCTAAGTACCCCGGGCATCGACTACACCGCGAGGTATTAGGGTTTTGGGTACTTGGTATAGCGTAGGAACCCAGACTAAGCCTAAGTACCTCGGGCATCGGCTGCACCGCGAGGTATTTGGGTTTTGGGTACTTGGTCGGGCGTAGAAACCCAGACTAAGCCTAAGTACCCTGGACATTAGCTGCACCACGAGGTATTATGGTTTTGGATAGTTGGTCGGGCGTAGCAACCCAGACTAAGACTAAGTACCTCGGGCATCGGCTGCACCGCAAGGTATTAGGGTTTTTAATCCTTCTGTAGTACATTGACACTTTGGAGGAGGCATTTCCTTTTATTACTTGAGTTTGCTACAAGGCAACAAAAATACACAAAAGGACGTTTATTATATAATGCAAATCTTACCGAGACAGGGAGAGTCAGAGACGATTGCCAAGCCCGGACCTCCCTAGTCCTGGTCCTTCTCCTTATGTGAACGACTTCCTTCAACTAGCCTTCAAGACCCCTTGGGTTATTCCGAGACTCTGTTCGGACTTCTCCACTGTAGCATCGTCGAGATACCAACTGGTCTCCCCTGACTTCCACCACTCGGTCGCCTACCGGGAACTTTATCTTCTGGTGGTACACAGAGACCACTGCCTGGAAAGTGCTGAGCGCAGGTCGGCCCAGGATGGCGTTGTAGGAGGAGGGTGCATCCACGATCAAGAAGGGAGTTCTTCTGGTCCTTTCCAGTGCGTCACTTCCCAAGGAGAGCAACAGGATAATCTGCCATATCGGTTGTACCCGATACCCCATAAAGCCAAATAGTGGGGTTGAGACCGGAAGCAGCTCATCTTCATCGATCTGCATCTGGTCCAAAGCCGCCTTGTATAAGATGTTCACGGAACTCCCCGTGTCCACAAAGATGCGCTTAACTTTGTTGTTAGCAATGCGGGCTATGATCACCAAGGCGTCTTCATGGGGGGCCTCCGCCTCTTCCAGGTCGGCTGGTCCAAAAGATATTGTAGGATCGGGTTTCTGACTCCGTCTGGTTCCAATGGAGTAAATTTCTAGTCGTCGGGCCTGAGACTTCCTTGCCCGGTTGAAGTCCCCTCTAGTAGGTCCTCCGAAGATGACTCCCACATGCCCGGAGGGCGAGCCGCGCATAGGGGTCTTGCCCTTTTGAGGGTCTGTTTCCAAGGAGAGGGATCTTCGGGTTGCGGGTCCCCGACTCCTACCTCGTGATCATGATCGTGAACGATGTCGGGCTTCGTTCTCTCCCACCCGTTGCCGCCGAGGGGAGAAACTTCGTCGGGGGGACCTTCAACGGTAGCTCGATTTATTCCACTTTCTTTGAGTTTTGGTGTCTGTTTCCTCACCAAATTTCTTTTTAAAGGCGTGACACTCCTCGATGGAGTGTGTCGAGCTGCCGTGATAACTGCAGTACTTTGGTGATGGCTCCGGCTGTTCGGTATATACCGTCTCAACCAGCCGCCACCTTCCAGCCCACTGGTTCTTCCCGGAGTGAAGGTCTTTCCCTCGAGCTAGGGCTGGGGGGTCCCTCCTGTCTGACCGGGGAACCACCGGAGGGGGGACTCCGACTGGTTCCTTGCGGCGGGCGTATTGTACTTCTTCCACGTTAACATGCTT
The DNA here is from genome assembly GCA_024364735.1 of Boesenbergia rotunda. Taxonomy (NCBI): domain Eukaryota; kingdom Viridiplantae; phylum Streptophyta; class Magnoliopsida; order Zingiberales; family Zingiberaceae; genus Boesenbergia; species Boesenbergia rotunda. Next base: position 162,821 of record JAGFNQ010000374.1, on the reverse strand, counting down.
GACGGAGCGTCCCAGCAAATCATCGAAACTGGCGGGGGGCTTCTTCACCAAGGATCGGAAACGTTGCGCTAGGCACGTCTTGCGCCACCCTGTTGAACCTCTGGATGTACTCCTTGAGTGGCTCCTTAGGTTTCTGCTTAAGGGCGAATAGATTAAGTGTCATCTTCTGGTAATGACGGTTGCTGGCGAAATGATGGAGGAAGACGGTTCTAAACTCCACGAAGGAGTTTATAGAGCCTTGCAGCAGCCTGTGGAACCACCGCTGGGTTGCTCCGGATAGGGTGTTTAGGAACACCCGGCACTTGACCCCATCAGCATACTGGTGCAGGAGTGTCACGTTCTCGAATTTGCAAACATGATCCTCCGGATCTGTTTTCCCGTGATAATCAGGGATCCCCGGCCCGCGGATCTGCTTCGGCATGGGGTCTTCCACAATCTCAGAGGAGAAAGGAGTAGAGGGAATCTTATGAGAGACCTTGGGTTCTTCCCTCTTTCCTTGTTCTTCTCCGTGTCTCTGCGCGCTGGAGGCCACTGAGTGGGTCTTCTCGATATCTCCTGGAGACTCCCTCGGAGGGCCTGGAGCTGCTCCGTCTCGTCGTCCCACCGGAGTGACAGATCTTCGTGAATGAGAGATGAAGGCTCTGGGGATCTCCTCCCTCGCAGGCATCCCCTACTGCGAGGCAGCCTGTTCGACTTGGTGTTGTTCAAGCGCTTCCTTGATGACGTTGGCCACCAAGCGGTCGAGTTTTTCTCTTGCAAGGACAATGGGTTGTCCCTCCAGTCATGCCATCGGTGCTCCTTCAGGTGTTTTCCTAGTTTTCCACAGACGACGCCAAATTTGTTCCGGAGGGAATTGACGACGATGGTCAGTCACCGGGATTTTGCCCACGTGGAAGTCGCTATGGCGGGGAGGAACTTGGTGCCCTGCGAGGTCAACACGAGCGTTAGGGGAACACGCCGAAGATTGTCCGGCGGAGCTCACTTCGATGCCCAAGTCAGTATTTCGATGGAGATTAAAGGCAACAAGAAAGGAAAATGTATCAAGAGTTCAGAGAGCATAACCCCCTTACCAAAGGGGTTATGCTACCTTTTATACTGATGGCGGTGGACTTGGCGCCTCTCTCTGTTCGGTGCAACGTCTCCGTGATTTATGTCACGTCCTCCCCATCTTTCGGCGGTTACTGGATAGGCTTTCAAACGGTCTGCGCTGTTACTACGCTTCGACCCGTTGCAACATTTAAGGGTCGTGATGACTCCTTATGACGGGGAAGCTTATCCATAGATCCGTGAAAAAAAGGGAGAGGACCGTTGCTTGAAGTCGAAGCTAACTCGGGCTCCGCTTCACCGAGGTGAGCTCGGGGCCTTCTGACCCGGGTGAGCACGGGCACTATAATTCCCGAGGCGCTCTCGGGACCCCACCCCTCGGGGTCTTTTGGTTATCCTTCCAGGGCGTGTCTCCTGAGGCAGGTCTTGGGGCTCGGGAAGGAGGGGCACTTCGACCCGACGTATCATGTCACGCAACTTCTTCATCCCCTGTGTCTGTCACGGGCTATTCAACCCTATCAAGTACTAAACTATATTTATTACTAAAATAAAAATATTATTTATTAAATAACAAAAATTAAATCTAGTACTAATCTAAATTTTATCTTTATTTGTTTTAAATTAAAAAACATTATTTCCATAATATTTAATTCCTTATTTACATTAACTGAAACGAACACATCAAAATAATAAAAATTAATTAATTAAGATTTTTATCAATAAATATATTAAACGGAATAATCAAAATTATAATTAATAAGTCTTTCAATTAATCAATATTTTTTTTGTGGGCTCTTAAGTTGACGAGGAAAACATTGACTATATTGGAATATAATTTAAAAATAACATGAAAAATAATATTTTTCAGAATATGAATATGCTTAGAATATGCTTGGTGGATTTAATTTGTTAAATGTTGCAATCCAATAACATTGCGTTTCAGAAATTTAGTTTCATTTAATTTATAAATTAGCTATCAGATCATTCAATGCGATGCAATAGTTGACAAGCAAATTTCATATTGGATTTTCGTGACGAGGAAATTTTATAATGGATTTATGTTAAACATTACGATCAAATTTTAATTTTAAAAAGTGACATATTCAGATTAACTTAGCCTCTATATATTTTTGTAGTAGTGATATAACAAAATAATTAATAGAAAAAAATACAAGTCATGTAGAAAATTATAGATTAATAAAAAAATATAAATATCGTAGATGTCTATAAAAATCTTATAATTAAAGTTGCATTATATAGTGAAAAGGAAAGAATTAATGTTTTTTCTTACTCTAGTTGTATTCATATTGATTTATTGGCCAATGGTGCAGTAGAAGAATGTCTCTTTAGTTTTTCATGTATTTAAGGTTTAATTTTAATTTCGATGAAATAATGAATTTTTCATAATAAACATTTGACTTAAAAATACTGTACTTAATGGACCGCTATAATGGTAGGAAACTTACATGAACATTGTCAACCTCAAGGGCCAACTAAAACAAAATTTCATATTGACTTGTCTCTAAATTCCATTTAGAAGAATCTTCGAATTGATTTTCTATGTAGAAAACAAAGAGTGACAGAAACAGAAAGAGGATGATTCAAAGCAAAGCAAAGCAAAATTGAACACAAGCTTCTTTGCTAGGGACGTCCATTATTTGGGTTTGAACGGAAGGAAACATCATAAATATATAAAATCCATCTAGTCGAGTAATTTCATTATTTTTATTCTAATTTTTTTATTAGTTAGCATTATGTCTCGGGTGGATTAATCGATCAGGTTGATCCTATCAAAATTTATCACGGCTGTCAGGATAAATCTAAAAAATATTCACAGGTTCTCTCAAATAGTCTAATATCCTAAATTTATAATTCCAATAGAGGAATATAAATGAAAATCAAATAATGAAGGTTTGAAAGACAGCATGCAATGGGCGCATCTTAGCCTGGGGCTTTATTACTTTATTCTCGTTTTTTCTGGATAGGATCTTCAGAAAAAAAATTTCGTTTCAAGACCTGAAACAATATAGCAGGTCCTAAAATATCTAATAGCAATCTCAATTTTATTTCCACTGCCTGTATAACATACAGAGAAATTGCAGTCCAACAAGTTGGAAGAGAGTGATTTTGATTTATTATAGCTATATACATTGTATATTATTTTGTAAATTATCTTTAAATCCATAATTACATCTTAAATTTATGTTGGAGGAAATATTTTCTTTTCTAAGAGTGAACAAGAAATAAATTAAAATACATAATTTTCAATTTATCTGTTGAGTAGCCCGAGTTATATTTTATACAGACTGCAGTCTCCCGAGCAGAATTCCCGAGCTAGAATTTTCGAGCAGAATCTCCTGACCAAGTCTCCCGAGCAGTAGTCGGACGTCTCCCGACCAGGAAGTTACTGAGGCCTATGCAACACAGTTTCCTTAAAACAGATTTATCCTCCTCCGACGGTGCTTCGAGGCTCCGATGGACGTCTGTCTCTTCGATGGACGCAGTGGGACCACGGGCACAACGGAGTACCTGAACGCTATCAAGGGAGGTCAGGAAGGAGGTGCTCAGACCCCTGCAGTAATCAATAACCGAATTAACGTCATTTACTACCAATAATCAACCAGATCCAAATGTTTGGGGGTTACATTTTACATTAATCAATAGTTAATGCTTTAGTTATATTCGAGCAAAAAATTTGACAAAACGTTGGTTCATCTGCTTGGACATATTTTGCCTCGATTGGTCGGACATTCGACGCGCGCAGGTCATGCACGCACACGAGTTCACTTGGTTCAATACAAATCTGGGCCCTGAATTTGTACCCCCTGCGCACCCACGCATTAAAGAGAGTCTCTCCACTTGTATTTGTTCACAAATATGATGCTTGTGAAACAATATAAACCAACAATTATAAATTAAAACTCCCAATGTAGAACTAAAGCCCCACTCATAATGGAGTGTTTTTATTGTTCATCTACCTTTTCATTCACTAGAAACTTCCAATGTAGGACTAATATACATGTATATATGGCTATAATAAATCAAAAATCACTCTCTTCTAACTTTTTGGACTGCAATTTCTCTTTTACGACACAAAAATAAAAGATCTGATTATGATCAAAATTATACTTTTATCCTCGTCCATGAATCCTTAGTCATACTTATTTAATTGGAAGATCAGGTTAAATTTTTTTTTTGTTTCACTAATTAAATATCAAATCTTGATAATAATATCCCGTGCTTTCAGATATTTCGAGCTCTATAAAGTTTTGTACATATTCAAAATAAAAAAGATGATGATTCTATTTCTATGGGATGAAATGAAAACTACCATTATAATACATTTTGATAAAAAAAAAATACTTAAAACAATTTTGATTTACTTGTATTTTAATAATTTTGATTAAGGCTTTTGTTCCGGAAGGAGCCATCGACGATGGCCAGTCACCGACGGTCTGTCCGCGTGGAAGTTGTTGCGCCAGGGAGGAACTTGGGGTCTTACGAAGTGAACACAAGCGTTAGAAGACACGCCGGCAGGGGTCCGGCGGAATCCACTCCGACGCTCAAGTTAGTAGGTCGTCCGAAGAGTAGTGACAATGAGAAAGAAGGACAGTATGTTGAATGAGAGAGTGTAACCTCCCTTACTAGAGGGGTGATACTACCTTTTACACCGATGACGACAGGCTAGCCGTCTCCCCCCATCAGTGCCACGTCTCCGGTATTTAAGTCACGTTTCCCCCTGCTTTCGGGGAGTGCGGGATATCCTTTAAAACGGTCTGCGCCGTTATCAGCTTCTGCCCGTTGCGATATCCAAGGGTCGTGAAGACCTTTTCTAGCGGAAGTACTTATCCGTACCCCGAGAGTGGTCAATGTCTGAGGTCGGTTATTGCGGGGGCTCCACCCCCGAGGAGAGCTCGGGGTTTTCCTGTGCCACAGCTCCCGAGGTGCTCTCGGGGCCTATCCTCCAGGGGTGCTCCCGAGAGGGATTTCCAGCTGCCCTTCCCGTGTGCGTCGCCCTCGGGGATTCCCGGGAGGGTTTGTTCCATCCTACCGTTGTTGCGTTGGGCAGTTTCTTCATCCTTCGTCCCGACTAAGTCTCATTCAACCCGATCACAAATCCCCCCTTCAAGTCTGATCGAAGGAAGTGCGGCTGACTAATCGGACTAGTTCAAAGATGAAGAAGCTGAGTGCTCACAAGCCTTCGCCTTCTAGCCCTCAGTGGTTATGAGGGGCTTTTGGATCGCATCATCTTCGACCTGTGTTCCTAGAAATTCCCTTTTGTGCCTTCCTCCTTTTCCAAAAAGGCTACTTCGCTTCTCGAAGGCTTATAATGACGTCTATCCCCTTGTTATAAAGGCACATGGTCCCTTTTTTAAGGTGCCCGCGCGAATGCCTCATTGCCACGTGTTCTAATGGCCATCTCCATGAGCCCTTATGGTCGTGTGCCGGTATGGCTGGCTCGCGACAATCGACTGCTTTGGCGATGCGGTTTCTCGTTTTCCATGTGTCATTTCCCCCGTGTGCTCAGGCAGGTGGCTGCCTGGGTATAAGAGAGGAAAGAGGCAGACGTTAACCTCCACTTCTGATTCAGCGATTGGGTGTACTTCGTCTTCCTCCCTTGTAGAGCTTTTGCTGTGCATGAGTAGCTTGTCTCCTTCTTGTCTTTTCTCTTGTCTTCTTCCTTAGGGATTATGAAAAGCTACCGCGCGGAGTGGTATGAGTCCCTTTCCTTGAGAGTGAGACCTGAAGCTTTGCAGGCGGCCACCGAGGCCTATGGTGTCCCGATCGAAATAGCAATGGTCATCCCCAAAGTGGGTCAAACGCCCATGGAACCCCCTGCAGGCATGCTGACCTTCTTCTTATGGCAGAGGGAATTAGAGCTCCGTTTCCCTATTCCACCTTTTTTCACGAACATAGCTTCTTATTTTGATATTCCCCTTCACCAGATGACTCCCAATGCCTTCGACCAGATGGGAGGAGCGTATATTATCTTCAAGCTTTTCGATCTTCCTTTGACCCCGCATCTCTTCTATTCTTTCTTCGTCCCGATAGGTCGAGAGGGGTCTTTAGTTTCGCAGTCCGTCCGGGCCATAGGTTTCTAGGAGGATTTCCTTCTTCGCATAAGGGGTGGAAGGAGAAATTCTTCTTCATCCGACTGCCGTCATTACCTTTCAGTCCTCTGTGTTGGCTAGCAGATTTTCCGACTCCTCCTCTCCTAGAGAGCTTTCTTCGTAGCTCGGTGTACCAACATGCTAGGGAGGTACTTTCTGGTATGGAGTTCAGTGGCCCGGGGTTGGTGCAGAGCGAAGAGCTTATGTATCGGGCGAGTCTTAGCCCTGAAGTAACACGGATCAGCCCCACCCTAGGTATGTTTGCCTTTTCCTCCCATGCACATTGGTTCTGACTGATGCTCTCTCTGTTTGGCTTCTGCAGAGGAAGTCATGTTCGCCAAGGTGATGAGCCGGCTCATCAAGTGGGAGGAAGCCAACAAGGAGGCACTGATCTCTCCTCCGGTCGCTCCTGACGCTCCACCTGCTCCCGCCGAGTCCCTTGAGGGGCCTGCTGTCTCGCCCCATGGGGTCGCTTCACCCGAGAGGGTCGAGGTTACTGTTACATTCCCGTCGGCTGGGGGCCAAGAGCCTCCGGCTCAACAGGCTGATCAAGTGGTGGATCCTTCTCCCGAGGGTGGCTCCTCTTCGAGAGCAGTCCGCCCTGAAAGGGTGGACGAGGAGTCTCCCCCTTTAGTTACTCCTTCGGCTGCCCGGTCCTTCGGTCGGCAGAAGCGGCTACTCCCCAAGGGCTTGGACCCTTCATGGAAAAAGCAGCGTCCTGCACGTTCTTCCCCTCTTCCCTCGGTACCAGAGGAAGCGACTCTACCAGCCGAGACAGTAGCTCCTCCCTCTGCTCCGCTAGCCTTCGCTCCAGAAGCAGTCGTCCCAGTGCCTCCTACCAGCTCCCTCGACCCAGCCACCTCTCCCCCGGGTAAGGAGACGTTGTGCACTCAATACCGGATGAAACTAGATCGACTAAGGGAGAGGTTGGATGCAGCATTGGAGGCCTCCTTGCGATCTCTCCCCCCTGCCCCCCCAGTGCAATTAAGGGAGACTCCGACTGAGGGGGTTTTATCAGAGGAGACTTCTAGTTCCAAAGGGGATGACTCCAGCCCCTCCATCGTGCCACCGGAAGCTCCAGCCGTCCAACGACTTCCCCTCCGCCCGAGTTCACCGCTACTTGAGGGGCGAGGCGACACCCCCAATACTCTGGAAGGGGTAGTCGTGCGATCCTCGACTAGACCGCTAGCCGATCTTCGGGAGACGCTCCTGAAGGTGCGAGTTATTATTGCATCGGCTGTTTTCTTGCCTGACTGTTAACCTTTCGGTGTGATAGCAGGCAACTGAGGATTGCGTAATAGTTGGCCGGGGCCTGTATTCCGGGCCCCAAGTGGAGGCCTTACTCCAGCGAGCCTTGCGGGCGGAAGCGGTAGCTGATCATGAACATCAGTCAGGAGTAATGTAGGCAAGCGTTAGCAGAGATCTTCACGAAGAAGTTGAGCGCCTGTGGAAGCTCTTGCAGGACCAGGAGCAGGTTCTTCAGAATTCCCGACATAGAGAACGCTTGGCGTCCGAGAAGGCTGTGTCGGCTATCGAGGACCTTCTCCAGGTGACGCGGGAGAGAGATCAACTTCAGGAAAGAGAGAAGCAGTTATCGGTCCAAATGAAGTCTGGCCTCCGAACGACCACTTACCGTGCCTCTGTCCTGGAGGATGATCTGATCTAGGCTCGGTCGGACGAGCGGGCCACCTCAGAGAGGCTCAGGGAGGCTCTGTCCAAGCAATCAGAGATGGCTGCTGAGTTGGCATGGCTAAGGCGTTCTTACGAAGCTGCCGAGGTCGAGCTCCTGACCCTTCGGGCAACCAAAGCATCTGACCTTAAGGAGGCCGAGCTGGGCTTCAAAGCGAGGTTCATGGAGTCAGAGGTGTTCCACGCCATTATAGCCGGCCATGTGATCGAGCGCATACAGCAAGGCTTCCATGGGGCCATCGATAAGCTGAAGAAAGAGCAGCTCCTGCCTCCCGACGCTGACCCGAGATTGTAGATGCCCTCCAAACTAGGTAAAGGTCTTCTCCCGAGGCCCCGAGCGGCCTGATTTTTGCCCAAGAGACAAGTCTGGTTGTATTGATTTTGACTGAGTGTAATCATTTTTTTCATGTTCCCTGTGTATGTGCTCTTGCGAGATGCGCCTTAATCAACCGTCGATTGTCTTCGAGGTTGATTCTGGTGTTTGATAATTCTTTAAGTCAAATCTTCGTACCCTACATTTATGTTGCGGCGGTTCCTCGTCGATCATTCCTACTGAAATGCGTGGATGGTTTCTGAACCGTCACCTCCATATTATTCGCGATCTCATTGATTAGACTCATTAAAGTCGCTGGTTCTTAGGCGCAACATGGGCGCACCAGTCAAACAACGCTTCGGCACTTGTTGGCGTGATTGCATCCTCCTTGCATTAACTACCCGGATAGGCAACCACCCCCATAAATAGGGGAAGAGGGGTGTACCGTCTCCTCTATCTCTTCTGCTTGCTTGCTTCTTTCCTCCTCGTTGGTATCCCCAATGCCCAACCCTTGAGATATCGTAATGCTCTTGGCTGAGGGCCCCTGAGAGGTGTAGGCATCTATATTGTGACCCTCACCGGAGAGCATAGTGGAGATGATGCTCGGGGTCTCTTGAAGATTCTCGGGGATGTGAGATTCCCGGGTTATCTGAGGAGACTAGAAAAGACCTTATGTGATCGCCAGGGGGCATGGGGGAGATGATCCCTCCTGCTAATCACCAAACCCCTGGTCAACTTGTGGTGATGTACCCCACGCACCATCGGCTACTCGTTTCCTCGAAGCTTCGGGCAGATGAAGGTGTCTTTGGGGTATGTCGTCACCAAGAGGGGAGGGGTTGTAGCCACTTTCTTTTCATTGAGAATATTTCCATCTGGTTGTTATTCCCCTCCTTTGTTAAGGTGATTCTTCCTTGTGTCTTTTCTCGACCTGGGGAGAATCGCGGTTGCTGCGACTTGGAGTTGTGTCCTTCCATGCTCTGGAGAGAAATTGCAACGGCTTCTTCCCCTCCTCTTTTTTCTGCCTCTGGCATGTGGTACCACCTCCAACTTTACGAAAAAGAAGGGGGTGTTCAGATGGGCTCGAGCTACCCATGTGTTACCTCAGGCGTCCATCTTCGTCCCTGACTACTCGGAGGGAGTACCCGAACTACTCATGTGTTACCTCAGGCGTCCATCTTTGTCGGCTTCCCGAAAACGACTACGAGCCCTGGGACTCTATAAAAAAGGTGGAAGTGGCGTGGAGAAAAAACCCGAACAGAAGGGTGTTTTTTTTATCGGATACTCGGCGTGTGTCTTAATAACTTTCCAAGATGTATATCTTTATGTATATCTTCATGCAAATAAAATAAACAATTCTTTCGAATACCTTTTATGTGTGTATAACTGTCTTATGTCAATATTTTGATGCTTTGCCGGTTCTCCCGTAGTTGGGTGTGCCATATTGTCTATGTTTCTGACCCGGTTATGTCTCCCGTGTGCCCGAGAGGGCAGCTGCTACACGGCGGAGTAGTAGAGTCTGGGGTTACTTGGTCGGCGCATATGTCCCAGATCAAGCCTAAGTACCTCGGGCATAGGCTGCACTGCGGGGCATTAGGGTTTTGGTTACTTGATCGGGCGCGTATGTCCCAGACCAAGCCTAAGTACCCCGGGCATAGGCTGCACCGCGAGGTATTAGGGTTTGGTTACTTGATCGGACGCATATGTCCCAGACCAAGCCTATGTACCCCGGGCATAGGCTGCTCCGCGGGGCATTAGGGTTTTGGTTACTTGATCGACCACGTATGTCCCAGACCAAGCCTAAGTACCCCGGGCATAGGCTACACCGCAGACATTAGGGTTTTGGTTACTTGATCGGCACGTATGCCCCAGACCAAGCCTAAGTACCCCGGGCATAGGCTGCACCGCGGGGCATTAGGGTTCTGGTTACTTGGTCGGCGCGTATGCCCCAGACCAAGCCTAATACCCCGGGCATAGGCTGCACCGCGGGGCATTAGAGTTTTGGTTACTTGATCGGGCGCGTATGTCCTAGACCAAGCCTAAGTACCCCAGGCATAGGCTGCCCCGCGGGGCATTAGGGTTTTGGTTACTTGGTTGGGCGCGTATGTCCCAGACCAAGCCTATGTACCCGGAGCATAGGCTGCACCACGGGGTATTAGGGTTTTGGTTACTTGATCCGGCGCATATGTCCCAGACCAAGCCTAAGTACCCCAGGCATAGGCTGCACCACGGGGTATTAGGGCTTTGGTTACTTGATCGGGCGCATATGTCCCAGACCAAGCCTAAGTACCCTGGGCATAGGTTGCACCGCGGGGTATTAGGGTTTTTGAATTCCTTAGTAGCGCATTGTCATTTTGAAGGAAGCATCTCCTTTTATTACTCAATTTTGCTGCAAGAGCACAGAGAGACATAGATAGATGTTCTAAATAAATTGTAAATCTTACCAAGACCAGAAGGGTTCGAGACCGCAACCGGACCGGGACCTCCTGAGTTTTTTCTTTTCTACCCCAACTAGTCTTCTAGGCTCTTCGGGTTCTTCCGAGGCTCTGTTCTGACTTCTCCGTTGCATCGCCTAGACACTAGCTGGTCTCCTCGGACTTCCACCACCTGATCGCCCACCGGGAACTTAATCTTCTGGTGATAAACAGAGACCACAGCCTAGAAAGTGCTAAGCGCTGGGCGGCCTAGGATGGCATTGTAGGAGGAGGGTGCGTCCACGATTAAGAAAGGAGTCCTCCGGGTTCTTTCGAGCCTGTCGCTACCCAATGAGAGTGACAAGGTAATTTGCCCCAACGGCTGCACTCGATATCCCGTGAAGCCAAATAGTGGGGTCGAGACCGGGAGCAGTTCATCCTCGTCTATCTGCATTTGTTCCCAAGCTGCCTTGTACAGAATGTTCACAGAACTCCCCGTGTCTACGAAGATTCGCTTCACCTCATAATTTGCAATGCGGGCCATGATCACTATAGCGTCCTCGTGGGGAGCTTCCACTTCTTCGAGGTCAGATGACCCGAACGAGATTGTAGGGCCTGACACCTGGCCTCGTCTTGTCCCAATGGAGTAGTTTTCCAACCGTCGGGTGTAAGACTTCCTGGCCCGGTTAGAGTCACCTCCAGTAGGTCCTCCGGAGATGACCCCTACATGGCCCGAAGGAGGACCCCGCATAGGGGCTTTGCCTTTTTGGGGATTTCTCTCTAAGGAGAGGGATCTTTGGGGTGCGGGCCCCCGACTCCTACCTCTCGATCGTGATCGGGACCGAGGTCGGACCTTGTCTTCCCCGGTGGGCCGTCGCCGAGGGGAAAAGCTCCGCCTTGGCGACCTTCGATGATACCCCGACTTGTTCCATTTTCTTCGAGGTTTGATATCTGCTTCCTTACTGGACTTCTTCTTCAAGGCATGACACTCCTCCGTGGAGTGAGTCGAGCTGCCATGATAATTGCAGTACTTTGGCAATGACTTCGGCTGCTCGGTATCTATCGTCGCCACCAGCCGACGCCTGCCAGTCCATTGGTCCCTCCCGGGCGGATGGTCTTTTCCCCGCGCCGGAGACGGGGGCTCCCTTTTGTCTGACCGGGGGGCTATCGGAGGAGGAGCTCCGACTGGATCCTTGCGCTGGGCGTACTGTACTTCTTCTACATTGACATGCTTGACGGAGTGTCCCAGCAAATCGTCGAAGCTGGCGGGGGGCTTCCTCACCAAGGACCGGAAGAAGTCCCCTTTAGCGAACCCTTGGGTGCAAGCACTAACGAGTATCTCCGATGTCGCGCTAGGTACGTCCTGCGCCACCCGGTTGAACCTCTGTATGTACTCCTTGAGCGGTTCCTTAGGCTTCTGCTTGAGAGCGAATAGGTTAAGTGTCGTCTTCTGGTAGCGATGGCTGCTCGCGAAATGGTAGAGGAAGGCTATCCTGAACTCCGCAAAGGAGTTGATGGAACCTTGGGGCAGCCTCTGGAACCACCGCTGAGCTACTCCGGACAAAGTGTTCAAGAACACCCGGCACTTTACCCCGTCAGTATACTGGTGCAGGAGTGTCGCATTCTCGAATTTACAGACGTGATCCTCCGGATTCATCTTCCCATCATACTCAGGGATCCCAGGCCCGCGGAACTGCTTTGGCATGGGGTCCTCGACAATCTCGGACGAGAAAGGAGTAGAGGGAGCCTTATGGGAGGTCTTGGGTCCATCCCTCTTCCCCGGTCCCTCTTTGTGCCTCTAAGCGCTGGAGGCCACCGAGTGGACCTTCTCCATGTCTCCAGGGGATTCTCTCTGAGGGCCCTGGGCTACTACGTCCTGTCGCCACACCGGAGTGACGGATCTTCTGGAATGCGAGGCGGAGACTATGGGGATCTCCTCCCTCACCGGACCCCTTGGTTGCGGGGTAGCCTATTCGACTTGGTGCTGCTCCAGGGCTTCCTTAATGGCGTTAGCTACTAGGCGGTCAAGTTCCTCTCTTGTGAGGGTAAGGGGTTGTTCCTCCGATCCTGCCATAGGTGCTCCTTCAGGTGCTTTGCTAGTTTCCCACAAACGGCGCCAAATTTGTTCCGGAAGGAGTCGTCGACGATGACCAGTCACTGAGGGTCTGCCTATGTGGAAGTTGTTGCGCCAGGGAGGAACTTAATGTAAAATACGGCAATTTAAAAATTCGGACTAGAAAATTTTTTTGAGGTTTTTCCAGATTGAGTCTAGGGTTTTCGGCCCTATGGGAGGAGCCCAAGGGGCTTTCAGATAAACTTTTAAATTACGAATGGATAAATAATTTATCCCTGGAAATTTATTAAAGTGGATTACAATAAGTTGGAGGGTTAAATAGCTAAAACCCTTACTCTAAGGGTAAAATTAAAATTTACTGAAAGTTGAGGGGCCTTTTTGTAAAAAGCCCCTCACCTTATAATCTCTTTTGTCGCAGTCGGCCTTCCCCTTGCCCGTGCCCTAGCGGCAAACGCCGACCCAGTTCGCCTTCTTCTTCCCCTCTCGCGAAGCCGCAGCCAAAGCCACAGCTAACGCCACTGCCCTTCTCCTCTTCCTCTCTGCTTCGCCCGCTCGCTGACGCCGGCCGAGGCAATAACCATCGACCTCCACATCCACTCTCTCTCGATTTCTTCCACCCTCCCGCGAGCCTTTTCTCGGGAACTCGTCGCTGCGGTGTTGTTGAGTCCAGCGCTGTCGCCGCCGAACAACTGACCACTTTGCTCCCTCTCTCGCGGATCATCGGATTCGAGTAGGGAGTTGTTGCCGACGCACCATCTCAGGTAAGGATTTGGATATTTGAGGAGTTGTATTGTGTATAGATCTTGAATGATCAATAGATTTGAGTTGGATCTTGCTTTTGTTTTAAATCTTAAATACACTGATCGGAGAACTTGTTTTGGACTTTCGGATTGAGTTCTCTATTTGTGCCGTGAGTATAGCCCCATGGAATAAGATCTTGTAGACTTGGTTTTCTTTGGAAAAATCTTGATAATTGGGTTGTTGCAGCCGATTGTAGGATGTACCATTGATTGGGTTGGCCGGGCATTTGTTTGGGTTGCTACTGGAGAAGAGGAAATCGAGCTGTGAGACATCACAACGCCGAGCACTGATCTTCCCCTCCCTTTCTTCCTGAGCTGTTTTGTTTTTGTTGGGGGCTCATCGTGGAAGATCTCCTTTTGGGAAATTGTTACAGCTGGGCTTGTGTTGCAGTTTCAGATTTGGTTGGAGCTTGGTCAGCGCAACCACGGTAAGGTGTTTTGATTAGTTTTCTATTGAGGAAATGATGTCGAAGATCTATGTTATTGGATAGATTTTTGAATTCTTTGTATGGAGCTTTAGGATAGATCAGTTTTTGGAAGTTTGGATTGATAAGATAGAATTTAGGTGTTTGGATCAGAAGGTGGAGTTGGTACTTTTGGAAATTTGTTTTGTTTTTCGTTTTGGGATGTCATCCTTGATAGCAGATTTGTATTAAGAACTTGGATGCTCTAAATTGGTAATTTATTTACTTAAAGTTCCTTTTTGATTTTTGGAAGAGCTATTGATTAACCTACGGGTTAGATTTTATTTGGAATGTAAGCCTAATGAGTTAATTTGATAAATTCAGGTTCCAAAACCTACTTTGGAATCTATTCGGGGTAATAAGGGATAATTAAAGGTCAATCATCTAATTGTAGTTAATTAGATGACACAAGGGTAATTAGAATGATCCTAATTGATTAGGAACTTGATCTTAATTACATGTGGTAATTAGGAACCTTCCATTTAATTAAAGGTGATTAAATGGAAAGGGATGGAGTAGGTGAACCCTAAAACGGATTAGTGATTAATTAGCTAGTTGTTATTTGTGTAATAGCTAATTACTTACATACTTGATACAGGAGCTTGATCGGATCTATTATTACTTATTTTGACGGGTGGTTCTGTCTCGATCGATACGGACTTCACTCTTGGAGGCGGGTACCCTTTGACTTATCTTTTAGATATTGTCATATTGCTATGCATTGTCTGTTATAGATAGCAGTAAGTTATACGCTATCCTGAGATATTATGCCTGTCCTGGATACTTGTTAGTTATCTTTGGTTATCATGTCTATACTGGATACTTGTTAGCTATCCCTGACTTATTATGCATGATCTAGATACTTGCAGTTATCCCTGAGTTATCATGTCTGAACCGGATACTTGTTAGTTATCCCTGAGTATATTGCCTGACCTGGATACTTGCTAGTTTAGCCTGAGTTATTATATCTGAACTGGATACTTGTTAGTTATCCCTGAGTTATAATGCTGACCTGGATACTTGTTAGTTATTCCTGAGTCATTATGTCTGTTCTGGATACTTGCTAGTTATCCTGAGTTATCATGTCTGACCGGATACTTGTTAGTTATCCCGAGTTATAATGCTGACCTGGATACTTGTTAGTTATTCCTGAGTCATTATGTCTGTTCTGGATACTTGCCAGTTATCCCTGAGTTATTATGCTGTTAGTTCCATACAGTATCAGGTAGTGTCATATCTATATGTATGCTTAGAGATCATGATGTATCTCCTGCCTTTGACCTTGAGGGATCTGTAGTTTTCGGCCAGTATACCTTGTAGGTTAACTGTATTTCCTGTTATAGGATTTCAGACTGAGACCTAGTATACTGAGGACTTGGGAGGGAGGTATGTGTATCTATCATACACCATCCTTGCATTGTTGCATGCCGGCGATCAGCGACTCCCTTGTGGTTGAGCCTAATCGTCTTCCGGCACATGATATGCACACACGCCACTCATGGGTTAGTGGATACCGCTGGGTGTGTGCATTTGCTCTGTATTGCTCCGCTCGCCGCTCAGGGGTAGTGGTTTCGGAGCGTGGTAGCAAGCAGGGATCCCTTCTCTACCCATAGACCAGAGAAGATGAGAGAGATATCTCCCCCATATGTACATGGGGCGGAGCGATAGCTCCACCAGCATCCTGTCCTCTCGGTCACTCAGGAGCAGTGATGGCAGAGTACGGACAGTGTCACAGCTCTACCCACTCGGCCGACACAGTATCGCCTGTCTCGGTGGCTTGACTGGAGTTAGGGGGTGACCATGGCATTGCACCATGTGCATATTTTGCATCGTGCATTGTTTGCTGCACTTGTTTGCTGCACTTGTTTGACATGCATATTCTGGAGACCTGTTATCTGTGATTATCTGTCTATTGGTATTCCACTGGTATTTCTTACCCTCTGTACAGGTTAGATGGATTCTGGTATGTATTTTGATTCAGTATCTTCAGTATACCCTTTCATATTGTTCATATGAGATTGTATCAGCGTAGACTCCTATTGTTATTATAACATATTATGCATATCTGCTGGGTATTCGCTGAGTTTATGGACTCACACCGTTGCCATTATGATTTTATTTCAGGTTGAGATACTTGGAGTCGCCAGAAGAGCCCAGCAGCCAGTCCCTACCCATCGCGTCGACATATTTTTGTAATGTACTTGTAGTACATTTGTTTTACATTTCTGTTAGTGATTTGTATGTCATATGAGTGTGTCATGTGCCCTAAGGGGTTTTTGTATGGGTTGTTTCGTCGTAAGTCGGACCGGTCCGCAGTCAGGTATGATTTACTTAGTTGTCTGGTGTCTTTATGTTGTGTTTGTCTATTTTGGAGGCCTGAGGCCAAATATATACTGCGTGGGTTGTATGATTAATTGTATGTATGTGTAAATTGTCCGCCGGACAGGGGAGGTGCTGTCCGATTTTCTATTGGATCAGCGGCTCCTGGGTCTCGGGACGTGACAATTTAATTTGGTATCAGAGCTCAGGTTTTCGGATACCTTCGGGACTTGTGGATTACGGTGTCTAATGATTTTACGAGTCTTGTCGGATTGGTTCGGAGTGTTTTTCTCGATGTGGTTGTCTGGGACTGGGCGATGGGACTTCTTCAGGCGACAGGTATTTCTCCTGATCTTTTGGATCCCTTATCCTATTTAGGTATGGGTTAGTAGTTCTCACATGTTACTGGATCATGTTACTATACCTGTATATTTAGGTATGATTTAGAAATTCTCACATGTTATTGGATCATGTTACTATACCTGTATATCTAGGTATGATTTAGAAATTATCTCGTGTTATGGATCTTGCTACCATTCCTGTATATTTAGGTATGGTTAAAATTCCTCTTATGTTATCGGATATGTTATTATCCTTATACCCATCTAGTAACTTGGTTAGACTATCCCAGCTTGGTGGGATCTTATATACATACTTGATTGATGGATGTTCGTGGACTTGGTTTTAGTTGGATTGACATGTTGTCAATCTATTTTATTCATGATCGTTCATGTGAGCGATTAGTGACAGGTTGTGGATGAGATACTTGGATTGGGGAATGTTAATTCTCTAGTAGCACCGATTGTTCAGTCGGAAAGCAAGGGTCGAATTTGTCGACAACCTATTGGAGGTTTAGGATTTTTGGTTTTTCCTAGACCTACTATTCATAGTACGTGTATTAGCTATTATTAGCTAAGCGAGACTAGGGTTGTTATGTAGTTGGCTCAATCAGTATAGGATGACTATCCTAGTATAAGGAATTTCAGACATTTGGGTTGCATGTGCCGGGTTAGGTGACCTGGACGTCACGACTAGGGTTTCTGACCTACATGGATGTAGAAGGGTAGCATTAGCTATATCTATCATCGTTAGTAGAGGATTGATACATCCTATTCGATGAGGACTTTGACCATGGATCATCTGTACCTGGTTGATGACCTAGACGGTACAGTTTGATAGGTGACTTGAGCCGATACAGAAAAGTGTAGAGCTAACTGCTGACACTTATGGTTACAGTTGTACTTGGTTTGGATAACCTAGGAAGATACCATTGGACTTATGATTTGCGCTGAGGCGAATCCCTTACGAGGCTAGACCACCTTGGGTGGAAGAGGGCTATGATGACTTCCAGGGAACAAGATCACTTTGTGATTATACTGAGATACTCATGAGAGATAGCGTGTCTGTATGTTAGGGAGTTGGAACTCGAGGTTTCTGAACCTTGAGTGAAGGAATCAGAGAATATTGGGTTACGAGCCGATGGTTGGTCGACTCGTTCATTGTACGTGATTCTATGAGGGATTTTGACTCATAGATCGAGTGTTCGTGGTTAGATAATCTCGATGGTATATCGGGATGTACGATCCGTTAGGGTGTTGAGATGGATGAATCTCTATGTTATGTTTTGTTTTGAGAATTCTAGTACTGGGCATTTTTGATGAATCATTAAGTGGATAATGATCTTTCGGTGGTTGATTATTTAGAAAGTCTGTTATTGATAGCAGCATATGGTACGACATATTGGCAAAACCTCTAAATTATTTGTTATCTTTTGATGGTCTATTAGAGGATATATATATATACATATATATGGCTTTGATGTTTGGGAGGATGTTATTAACTCGTGGATACGTGGGTGATACTTATGGATTTTTTTTTCATTAAATGTTTGAGGTTCAGAGTATAGACTTGGCACCAGTGATCTTAGGATTGAGTCCCTTGATAGTGGTGATGAATGATTGGTTGTTCAGTTGTCCCTGATTATCGGATGATAACCTCTGGATTGATAACTTCAATTGCTCTGTAGCAGTGTAACCCTAGGGTATCAGACGAAGTGGTTACTCATGATGAGTACAGACATGGTTAGCTGCTAGTGTGTGCCTATGAGGAATGATGAAATTTGGGGACCAAATTTTATTAGTGGGGAGAATGTAAAATACGGCAATTTAAAAATTCGGACTAGAAAATTTTTTTTGAGGTTTTTCCAGATTGAGTCTAGGGTTTTCGGCCCTATGGGAGGAGCCCAAGGGGCTTTCAGATAAACTTTTAAATTACGAATGGATAAATAATTTATCCCTGGAAATTTATTAAAGTGGATTACAATAAGNCCTCTCTGCTGACTTTGGGTTGACTCTGGGGCGCCCGACACATCCGGGGCGCCCTACTCAGCTATGGCCTCACTCCTTTGAGGCTCTCTGAGCTGCAGAAACACAGTCCTTCGGTCCTGCATCCAGGGTTAGTCCAAAACAGCAAATAATAAGTTAGTTAAAACAGCCTTAGCTGTCTTGGTTCTGACTTTGGATCTCCAAAATGGAGCCCTAGGTCGAACCGACGCCTAATGTTCCCTCAAGGGGAACGCGTCCTCACCTACTCCTCTCGGGAGAGTTTTACCTGGTGCCAACCGGATCCTCCAGTTGGACTTTTGCCCAGCAGTCCTTCGCCAGGTCTTGAGGTACCAAGCTGCCCTTCGCTTGGTGCCTAGCAGCCCTTTGCTAGGTCTTTTCTTCTGGCAGTCCTTCGCCAGTGCCTAGCATTCCTTCGCTAGGGCTTTTCCATTCTGGCAGTCCTTCGCCAGTGCCTAGTATTCCTTCGCTAGGGCTTTGTCCATTCTGGCAGTCCTTCGCCAGTGCCTAGCATTCCTTCGCTAGGGCTTTTCCTGTCTGGCAGTCCTTCGCCAGTGCCTAGCATTCCTTCGCTAGGGCTTTCTTTCCTGGCATTCCTTTACCAGTGCCTAGCAGTCCTTCGCTAGGGCTTTTTCTGCACACTCAGTGAACAACGTTAGATCACAAATAAACTTAACTTTGAATCCTTTGCCAATATCAAAACCAGGTTCGATATGGTGCTTCCTGCACCAACAGTATGTGGTGGGAGCGGGTCAAGAGTAAGAGGATAGTCAACCAGATGAGCTGGACAGATTTCGAGCAAGAGTTCTATGAGGAGTTCTTCCACATGCGGGTTACCAACAAGCACTACGAGGACTTCATGGAGTTCAGACAAGGTGACCTACTGGTAAGTGTCATTTTGTTGATCATATTATATGCTTAAATCTGTGTTTGACCCATATTTTACTTGTGTAATTGTGGATTCACCCTAGGTTTTAGGATTTATACCCTTTTTGGACCTAATTGTAAATCTTGTTATATTTGGGTTGTTTTGTCACTAAATTTTTGATCTAATTTTGTAGGCTTGGAAGGATTATGTGTTGGGACCGGGTGCATGTCGACAAGGATACGAGTTCGTAAAATTTAAAATTTTTACGTGCAGCGGAAGAGTTTGCATAAAATAATTTCCTAAATTATTTTAACTTCGTATCTAGCATGCAACCTTATAGTGTATCGACATAATCATAAAATAAAAGTTTGCGAAAAGTAAACTAATTTAGCAAGTACCTCGCGTAACTCGAAGTAAGGGACGAGATCCAACCGTAGCGTCCCTTGGAAGCTTCGCCTCTATTCACGTCCACGCCGAGTTCTCTTCGGGATGACTTCGCAAAGTCATGAGTTTTGTGCCGACGAGAACTACTAGATTCTCGGAAGGCACAACTAGAAGAACAAGAGAGAGATTAGGAAACTAACCAATGAAGTAACGGAATCGAATTCCGAGAAGAGAGGAGTCGCTATCCGCTTCTTCTTCTTCGTGTTCGGGTTCTCCTCCTTCTTGATTGCTCACGCCAACTTCACCTTGGAAGTTGGTTGGGTGCGCCGGCCCTAATCCACAAGGGTAGGCGCCGGCCCTAGGCAAGAGAGGGAGAGGGAGAGGAGAAGAGATTAAGAGAGAGAGGGAGAGCTCTATGATAAGTTGAGTTAGGAATAAGGGCTAGCCTTTGGTTCCTTTATATAGTAGCAACTCCTTTGCTAAGTCTCCCTGTAAACCGAATTAACGGAATTAATGGAATTAGTTATAAGAAATTTATCTTATAAATTTTCTTATGAATTATTCCATTTAAGCCTAGTCTTATTATAAACAATTTATAATAAAACAAATTAGTTATCATAAGAGATTTATCCTATAAATTCTCTTATGAATTTTATTATAACTAACTTTATAATAAAACTAATTATTTATCATAAGAAATTTATCCTATAAATTCTTATGAATTAATTCCGTTTAAACCAAGTCTTTATTATAAACTAATTTATAATAAAAACTAATTTTTCTTCTCTTTACATTATGGAATAAATTTTATAAGAAATTTATAAACTTTCTTATTATGGATAAATCAATTCATAATTGATTTTGTAAAATTAAAATAAACCCAATTCATGGATTATTTTAATCTTCCATAAAAGAATAAATTTCTATAAATTTATTTCTATAAATTTCTTTATACAAATTTATTTGTCCATAATTTATAAAATAAATCGCGCTGGATTTATCTTATTAATTAAACCAATTAAATTGGTTTTTCTTCCTTTAATGGCCGGCCACCCAAGGAGGGTTAACACCCTCTTTGGCCGGCCAAAACCGACCCGAACCGATCGCGAATTAAACTCATTTAATTCGCCCAAAAAGCCTTCAAAAGACTTAGCCATTTTTAGCTTCCATTGCGCCTCTGACTAACTCAGATTCGACTTATTTCTCTTGATCGGAAAATCCAATTTTCAACTCGTTTTAAATCCCTCGGATTACTCGTAGTGCGTGTGACTAAATAGGCTTTCGATTTATGTTGGCCGTCTATAATCAACTAATTATAGAACGATCATGAGTGGCACCTAGTAGTATATCATGATCCCCAATTAATCGAAAGATCAACGGTTTGACCTCAGAAGAAATTATTCTGAAACCCTTCAGCAGCTCTAATGAATCGTGCCCCATTCCCTTCACCACCTTATACCCACTTGGTTCAGGACACGGTCAATGGTGTCAGTCCCCATTAGGCTGACTATGTCACGCCTAGCCCAAGTAATGTCTTACTCGTCCTTTGGATTTCTAATTACTCTCATGTATTTTAGAGACTCTCACTCTAAACATGATATGCTCTGGCCAGAGGCTTTGAGTAACAATCCGACGATAGGCCTGGGTATACATCTCCTCGCAAGGAGTGGTGAATCCTTTGTAGGCTGTTCAAACATCTTCGGGCACTTTGGCTTATACCCGATCATCCTGGGTCCACACCTTCTTGGAGATGCTTGCTTAAGATGTCAAAGTATAAGTCTCCATGACCAAGATGACTTGAACACCGCAAGTCAAAGGAACATCGCACTTAAGCCGCAGTAAGATCTTCATTGACATATCTACATGTAGATTCCCATATGAAGTCTTACAGCTAGTCACTCCAATGAACTAGTTCCCTTAACTAGCATCCATGTTTATCTCCGGACATCCCAATGTCACCAGCCAGTGAGAATCAGCTGTTTAGAGAATAACCCATGCTAGTCTCAACAGAATTGATAGTGTCCGTTTTTATCAATTCATTGACTAGGGATATTTTCAATACTTCACATTTGCACATTTAGAGATAATCACTAGTTGTGATCTCATCACAAATTCTCTTATGCTGTGAGTTGTATTGCGGACATTCAGTAGATGAGTTTAAGATCCCAATCAAATACACAAGCATGTATACTCAAATAGTGAATTATCATTTATTAATATAAATATTTTACAATCATAAGGCGATTGCCTTAGGACACTTCTCTCATATCACTAACATTATGGACCTAGGTCATGTTGGGTCAAGGTTGAGTCAAAAGTGGACTGGATCAAGTAATCAAGCTCCGATTCATTTGGACCGTCCGATGCAAGAACGGTTAGATCTAGACCATCTGAGAACTTTTGATCAATCTGAGCTGGGGTTAAGTCTAATCAAGTGATCAGATCAAGATCTGAGAGTTTCAGCTCAATTGGAGATCATCCAGCCGTTGGATCACGATCAGAGAGATATAAACCATCCGTTCAAAGATCAAGGTGATCTGAACCATCCGCTACAGATCTGGAAGATCCGAGCTACCACGATGATGATCTTGACCTCTGATCAAGATCTGGAAAATTTGAATTAAATCGGACGAAGATCAACCGTTGGATGAAGCGGATTCAATCTCAGCCGTCCACTGTTTAACCATTTAAACTGCTTCAGCCCTGTTTTCAGATCGGTCGCGACCTCACATCTCCTTCTCAGTTTTTCAGCTCGTTCTTTCTCAATTTTGCATTGTTTTCTTTCAAATTTCTTCCATCAGAGGTGTGGCCGACTCGATCAGCTTCTTGAATCAAGATTTGGATCATTGGGAGAGAGTTTCATGGCGATTTCAGCTCGGAATTGTGCCGGATGCAGAGCTTCTTGAGGGTTTCGGCAGATTTGCATTTTGAGCTCTTGGATCTCAATCGCATCCATTTCCTCGCATCTGAATCGTCTGTAGGGGTTCTAGGATGAGTTCAGATGATTTCCAAATCATCACTGCATCTTTCCACATCGAGATCTAAGAGTTTGAATTGGAATTTCCAGCAAGTGTGCAGTTTCGAGCAGATTTGACATTGGAGCTTGATTCCCATTGATTTGCGAGTTTAAGGGATTCTTGGCTTGCCCTTGCGTGACGAACAAGGTGGTCTTGAATCAAGGAATGGTCGAGATTTAGTTTTATGGCATTTCTTTGTGTTTTAGTTGTAATTTCCTAGCTGTAATTTTTGTTTCAGCAATTCTGTTTTTCTGCACTTGTATTAGCTGTGTAGTTTTCATTTCCTGAACCGTTCTTTCTTAATTAGGCTTTAATTCTGCAAGAAATTCAGTTAAGGAGTTTGTTTAGTGAGTAATCAGTCAAGAATTCAGTTTGTTTTTATGTCCTTTACTTGCGTATCATTGCAGTAGCATTGTGCCAATTTCTTCTTTTCCTCTAGTGTGGTAGTGCTCTTTTTGAGTTTCCGAATTGTGCTCTAGGATAGATTTAATTT
Source organism: Boesenbergia rotunda (assembly GCA_024364735.1). Classification (NCBI taxonomy): domain Eukaryota; kingdom Viridiplantae; phylum Streptophyta; class Magnoliopsida; order Zingiberales; family Zingiberaceae; genus Boesenbergia; species Boesenbergia rotunda. The sequence continues at coordinate 139,492 of JAGFNQ010000374.1, read as the reverse complement.
CATCTTACGAATCTACATTGTAGTTTATCTCATTTACAAGTATTTACATCTAGTTGCTGCACTTAATTCCATTTTTTGCCTTGCACATTAGTTTAAAGCTACATTTCAGTTTTAATTCTGCACAAGTTCAGTTTCAAGGCTGCCACTTTTCAGCTGTAGTTTCAGAATTTCGAGCCAAGTAAACATTAGTTTCCTTATTTCTTGTCTGAACAATGGATGATGCATTCATATCTGGCTTACTTTGCTTTGATTGATCTGCAGTTGTAGGGTTTCTGCAAATCTGAAACGTTTCTGCATTTTCCCATTTATGCACTGTTTTGCTCCTTACTTTTGAATTTTTTTCTTCAGTTTTCAGTTTCATTTGAATGATAGCTCACCTTCTCAAGCTAAGGAACTAGTGGTATTCCTGAATTCGATAGTTCTAGTGCTGAATTTAGCAGTAATATAAGGTGCATAAGATACTTTTCCTTTGTATCAAGTTGTTTCGGTTTATCCACTTCGTATCAAAAATCAGTTTTAGTTTCAAGTAAGTGAGATTGCGAATGTGATAAGGTGTTGGACAGTAGCTCATTTTACACCTAATAGTTCTGAATTCCATTATCCATCTTTGCATGTGAATCTTACTTTGGTTGCTTGCATTTAGTGTCAATTTAGTTTTCGGCAGTGCTCTTGAGTTGATTAGTTTTAGATTGCTCAGTCTTGTTGCAATTTATTTGCTTTGTTTTTGACCTGCATCTAATATCAGATTAAGTTGTCAGATTCGATTAAGTGTAATTGTTTGATTAGGTTTTTTTATTGGTTAAGTTCTTTAGCTACCATTACCTAGTTTAAGTCTTTTAGTTAAATTTTCCTTACTTCTCATTGCTTCTTCATTTCTCATTGCAAAACAAAATCCAGAATTTATTCGAAACCCAAAAACATTGACGACACATAAACGCAAGCTCGAATCACACAACTTGAACTAGCCCTTAGAAAAATACGACCTGTGGCCCCTTTACTACGCTTTTCTTCTTTGATTGCAAAAAGGGTTTCCAGCACATTTATAAATTCTAAATTTGAGACCCACATTCGTGACAGTCATTTTGGGTCCATCACCTACCAGTGGGAGAAGCAGTCGCGAAGTTCAACAGACTAGCTCGCCTCTGCCCAGAGCTAGTCAGCACAGAGAAGGAGCGAGTCAGACTGATGCTCCGCATGCTGAACCCTGAAATAGCACTCAACGTGAACAGCGGGACGGACCGACCCTAGACTAGCGAGGAGTTGGTCAGTAGTGCTCTAATCTCAGAGCACTATCTGAATAGCATCAAGGCACAACAAACACAGCAGAAGCCAGTCCTGATTGAGAACAAGACAACAGGAGGCCAGAAGCCTCAGCCAAATAACCAGAACTGGAAGAACAAGAACCACAAAAGGAAGCAGTGGCCTGGCAGCCAAAAAGGAAACCCAGAGAACAAGTAAGCTAGGTATCCGCCTTGTCCTAAGTGTGGGAGGACCCATCCAGGAGCATGCCTTTTGGGTGTAACTGGATGCTACTCATGTGGACAAGAGGGACACAGATCCAAAGACTGCCCAAACAAGTTTAAGGTACTTCCTCAGCAGTCCGTACAGTATGGAGGCAAGCCTCAGTTACATTACATGCCTACTATACTGGAGGGACCTCAGATCAGTCAGGGAGGGTTGGAAGCAGCACCAGTTTCAACCAATGCCAGAGTCTTTTCCCTCACGAAGGAAGAAGCTGCCAGCGCCTCCACGGTCGTAACAGGTCAAATAGTTATTTTTCAGCATTTAGCTACTACACTGTTTGACACTGGGGCGACCCATTCTTTCGTATCAGTACCTTTTGCTAGTAAGTTACAGGTGCCTGCAGAGAGTTGGGAGTCCAGATTCCTGACAACTCTCCCTTTAGGGGAGATCATGGAATCTACCCAGCGGCTCCGGGCTGTGTCAATCAAGATTTCAGACCGAGAGCTATATGTCGATCTAATAGTCCTTGCGATGCAAGACTTCGACGTCATACTGGGCATGGATTTCCTCAGTAAGTACAGCGCTTCAGTGGACTGTCGCCGGAGGAAGGTGGTTTTCAGTCCAGAAGGAGAACCACCGTTCGAATTTCAAGGAGCCCCAAGGAGGAAGACTCAGAAATTCCTCTCAGCCTTGGCAGCCCACCAGATGCTAGAACAAGGGTGTGCTGGTTTTCTTGCACACATAGTGGACATAGAAGCAAAGGAAGAGCGCAAGCAGGAGGATGTACGGGTAGTCTGTGAGTATCCAGAAGTATTTCCAGAAGAACTACCTGGACTACCTCCCAACAGAGAAGTGGAATTCGAGATCGAGCTAGTACCAGGTACCGGTCCGGTCTCGAAGGCCCCATATCGTATGTCTCCAGCAGAGTTGAAGGAATTACAAGAGCAACTCCAGGAGCTACTAGACAAGGGCTTCATTCGCCCGAGTCATTCACCCTGGGGAGCTCCTGTACTTTTCGTCAAGAAGAAGGATGGGTCTATGCGTCTGTGCATAGACTACAGAGCTCTGAATAAGGTAACCATCAAGAATAAGTACCCCCTTCCTAGAATAGATGATTTATTTGATCAACTCAAAGGGGCTACAGTATTCTCGAAGATAGATCTGCGTTTTGGGTATCATCAGCTAAAGGTTAAAGAAAGTGACATCCCCAGGACGGCCTTCAGGACAAGATACGGCCACTACGAATTTGTAGTGATGCCTTTTGGAGTAACCAATGCTCCAGCAGTCTTCATGGAGCTGATGAACCACATCTTCAGGGAGTATCTCGATAAATTCGTCATTGTATTTATTGATGATATTCTCATATATTCACAGACTCCAGAGGACCATGCTACACACTTGAGGATAGTGCTGCAGATCCTTCAGCAGGAGAAGCTCTATGCAAAATTCTCAAAGTGTGATTTTTGGCTATATCAGGTGACCTTCCTAGGTCACATTGTATCCAAAGAAGGTATTCAAGTTGATCCAGCCAAGATAGAAGCAGTCAGCAACTGGTGTAGGCCCAAGAATGCAAGTGAAATCAGAAGCTTCTTAGGCCTGGCAGGATATTACAGAAAGTTTGTGGAGGACTTTTCCAGAATAGCCTCTCCACTCACAGCCCTGACCAGAAAGAATCAGAAGTTTGAGTGGTCAGATAAATGCGAGCACAGCTTCCTAGAACTGAAGAAAAGATTGACTAGTGCTCCCATCCTGGCTGTTCCAGAGAGTGACAAGGCCTTTGACATCTACAGTGATGCATCCAAGATGGGCCTTGGAGCTGTCCTCATGCAAGACGGTAAAGTAATAGCATATGCCTCTAGACAACTCAAGGACTATGAGAAGGATTACCCTACTCATGACCTTGAGCTAGCAGCTGTGGTTTTTGCACTGAAGCTCTGGAGACACTACCTGTATGGAGTGCAGTGCAGAATCTTCACAGACCATTAGAGTTTGAAGTACTTCTTCACTCAGAAGGATCTGAATATGAGGCAGCGCAGGTGGCTAGAGTTGGTCAAAGATTATGACTGTGAAATCATCTACCACCCAGGTAAAGCTAATAAAGTGGCAGATGCACTGAGCAGAAAATCCTGTGCAGCACTGATGTCCCTATCATCACTGTCTCTACCACTTCAGAAAGAAATAAAGGATTTTGGAGTCGAGGTAATAATTGGGCAACTTTCTGCATTGACTCTAGAGTCAACCCTGCTTGTAGATATACAAAGAAAGCAAAGTCAAGACCCAGAGATCCAGAAGATCAAGCAGGAGATCCAAGAGGCAGAAAATTCAGAGTTTCGAGTATCAGATAGTGGCATCCTCTATCTTGGAGACCGTCTTTGCGTCCCCAATGATGAGGAACTAAGAAAGAATATTTTAGAAGAAGCCCACAGTACCCCGTACTCTATGCATCCTGGTTCCACCAAGATGTACCAAGATTTAAAGCAAAGGTTCTGGTGGTCTGGACTCAAGCGAGACGTGGCCAGATATATCAGTACCTGCTTGACCTGCCAGAGAGTCAAAGCAGAGCACCAGAGACCAGGAGGAGTTCTGCAGTCTCTTCCCATTCCAGAGTGGAAGTGGGAAGAGATATCCATGAATTTTATCACAGGTCTCCCAAGGACCACCGATGGACACGATGCAATATGGGTGATAGTGGACAGATTGACCAAGTCTGTCCACTTCCTAGCCATCAAGTTATCCCATTCGGTAGAGCAGTTAGCACAGCTGTACGTGAGAGAAGTGATCAGGCTTCACGGAGTTCCGAAGTCGATCGTTTCTGACAGAGATGGGCGGTTCATCTCCCATTTTTGGAGGTGTGTTCAGGACGCCCTAGGCACCAGACTTCAGTTCAGCACAGCTTTCCATCCCCAGACAGATGGACAAACAGAGAGAGTAAATCAGATTTTAGAAGACATGCTCAGGGCTTGTGCGTTGGACTTTAAAGGTAGTTGGTGCAAATTTCTGTGCTTAGCTGAGTTTGCCTACAACAATAGCTATCAGGCCACCATCAGGATGGCACCTTATGAGGCATTGTATGGCAGAAAATACAGATCACCCATATGTTAGCAAGAAGCTGGTGAAAAGAAAGAGACGGAGTCAGAAATAAGCAGCCAGACTGAACTTGTAGATGAGACCACTCAGGCTATCCAGACGATCCGCCAGAGGATTGAGACTGCCCAGAGTAGACAGAAAAGTTATGCTGACACACGCCGTAGGCCACTGGAATTCCAAGTTGGAGATTCAGTATTCCTCAAGGTCGCTCCTATGAAGGGAGTGATGAGATTTGGCAAAAAGGGCAAGCTAAGTCCTCGCTACATAGGACCCTACAAGATCATAAAGAGGGTTGGTAAGGTAGCATATGAGCTAGACTTACCAGAGGATATGTCAGCTATCCACAGTACATTTCATGTCTCTATGCTAAAGAAGTGTATTCACGATCCTAGCCAAGTGATTCAGCCTCAGTCAGTACAGATCCAAGAAGATCTTAGCTACGAGAGCAGACCGACACAGATAGTGGACAAAGCAGTTAAAAGATTAAGAAATAAAGAAGTGCCACTAGTGAAGGTCATCTGGCAGAATCAAAAGCATGAGGAAGCTACTTGGGAACGTGAAGACAGCATGAGAGAAAAATATCCAGAATTATTTTAAGTTCGAGGACGAACTTTTTATAAGGTATGGGGGATTGTAACGCCCCGAAATTTCCATATTGAGGTTCTTAAAGTCCTTAGAACTATTTAAAAATGTTTTAGAAATATTCTAGATATTTTAGAAATTTTTAGGATATTTTTATGGAATTTTCCGAGTCCGTTTAGTATTTTTATTAAAAGAAATAGAGTTTTCGGCAAAAAAGTTGCCTGGACGAGTTTTGAACCCGAGACCTCCCATGGGGCCAACGACTTAAGTTGGTCGGGTTAACCAGGAGCCCCAGCAAGGGTGTGCTGAAAGAAAATAGAGAGATATTAAGTTAAGTTATAAGTTGGACTTAAATACCCTAAGTATAAATAGATAATTAAAGAGAGAAATTTTTTTATTTCTCTCCTCTTCCTCGCCCAAGCCGCACGCACGCCCTCTTCCCCCTCTCTTGTGCGCACGCCAACCTTTTCTCCTCTTCTAAGGGGGCGCCGGCCAAGGCTCTCCTCTGAGAGATCTTCCAATATTCGAAATCCCCGCGACGAGAGGAACGCGTGAGCGCGAAGAAATCTCCGAGACTCCGAGTTTCTCCGGAACCTCCGACGCCGTTCTTGGTTGTAAGTCCAAGATATCGAGGTAAGTACTGCTCACCTGCAGTAAGAGGCGGTTTTCCGCAAGTTTTTCCCGTTAGAAAGTTAAAAGTGCAAATTTTCCTTTAGTTTATAATTTTGCATGTAACTCTAGTTTAATCCATGCTTGTATGAGTTTGATTAAGTACCCCATATGAGGTTAGGGGCTAAGAAAAGTTATGAAAAAAAAAAGAGAAGATAAAGATAAGAAAAGAAAAGGCCAAGGCCTCAAGAAATTCCCAAAAGTCAAGACTTAGGGATTTGGGCACACAAGGTGCTCGTTAAAATGCCAAGGCATTCAAGATAAGAAAAAGTAAGTATTTTATTTTCTAAGGCCAGTACCCGGCGTCCAAGGGCGTCGTTAAAGAAATCCAGGTGTCCAATTCCAAGGTCTTGGCCCTGGTAGACCAAGGTCTGCTCTATTAGGATTGGTGGCTCGCTACCCCAACCTTTTAGGGAACGCGCATAAGATGGTACTTACGTCTTAAGTGGATCCACGTGAGTTATTATTTTCAAGTATATGCTTTAGCAAAGTTTTTCAAAAATTTAAGGAAGTTTTCTAAAAGTTAAAGAAAGATTTAAAGTTAAAGAATTGCTAAAGTTTCAAGTTAAGCCAAGAAAAGTGAATTAAGACTTTTTAATGCTTGAGTATGCATGTTTGAGTTATACATGTTTTAGTGTTTCTTTTAAGCATAAAAGTATCTCATGTGATTTCATATTGTTTAAAAAGCATGCTTGCACATTTCGAGATTTTTGTGAGCTAGATAGTACTTGCTAAGCTTTATGCTTATTAGTTGCATTTCCTCTTGCTGCAGGTAAAGGTAAAGGCAAGCAATTCTGAAGGAAGACGACGAGGCGGTGCTGAGTAACGTGTGTGTGGTGGCTGACCTTGGAGAGGTCCTTGGGACGAGATGAATAAAAGACTTAAAGTGCATTTGTTACAGATTCTTAGTTTAAGTTAGATCACATCGAATTTATCCAAGTATTTGCGTTTTAGATATTTTGCACGTCTTAAAACCATGAGTAAAGATTCCATGTCATTCTATTTAGTGTACATATCCTTATGATTGCATTGGATGAGTATGAGCGTGAGTAGTTTTGAATATCGATACTTTGATGGAGCCATTTGATGCATGTGCCAAGATGTTGTTAGTCTCCTTTTGAATTAAGTTTTTATTGCTTTAAATATGCTTAGAAAAGTTGCATTCATATTCCATAATGCTTTAGTAATGTTATAGAACCTTGTGTGATGAGTTTAAATGTTTAGAATTTTAGAGAAAGGAAGTGTGCCATTGTATCATGCATGACTGTTAAAGTTAGAACATCATTCTTAGATAGATTTAAATACAAAAAAAAAAAATAAAAAGAAAGTTCCACATTTTTAGTCGTGCATTAGAGTCAAGAAGTAGACAAGTAACGGTCCGTCTAAGGTAGAGACGGCGGGTCGCTACAGTCCTAGTTCTCTCAGCCACTCATACCCCTCCACTACCAAGATGGAGGCTACTTCTGGATAGACTCCGTCCACCAGAATAAAGGGGAGATTGTTCTTTCTTGTATTTTCTTTTATTGCATATTTCATTTTTATGTTTTTTTTAGAAGTAGAATTTTCTTTTAAATTGAGTCCTTGTCAATAAATGCATGTTAGTTCTTTTGGCACGTTTTCTTCATATTTAGGAATAAATGTATCCCTCTAGGTTATCTTCATGTCATTTTAGAATCTCTTGAAAATAAATTAAATTTGGTTGTTAAAACTTAGGGTTTGAGCTAATGGATGAATTCTTGGATGCTTGAGTACTATTTAGTTTTAGATTCTTAATTGAGGACTTGAGATGAATTATTTTTACCTAGTGAGAATTAGCCTTACTTTTGTGATACACATATGTCATTGTGCTCTGGAACTTGCTTAGGTTCTTTCAAAATCATATTTCAATGATTGGATCACATCTATAGAGCTAATCACTTTATTTACCTTTCCATATCAATTTTAACAAAAATCATGTTCATTCCATTTTTCTTTACTTATCTCCTACGCTTACCCATTTTTCTATGGACTTGTTTGCTTTGAATGTTTCTTAATGCTATTTTGCCCGAGATGGACAAAGATTCAAGTGTGGGGGAGTGACTAGCTTTTTGGAAAGATTTGGTATCAAGGAGGCACTTCAATTCGAAAAAAAAAGAGAAGAAAAAAAAATTTCATGTGCCAAGTGAGTGAGTTGGTACCAAAAATGAGCAAGAAGAAGTGGAATTGAAGCATCTAGAGTTTTCATCATCAATTGAAGATCCAAGTAGCGTGCAAAAAGAAAAGAAAAAAAATCTGCAATGGAAGACAAAAGTTTGGCACGCAAATGAAGAGAAGGAAAAATTTGTGCCAAAGAGATTGTTGTGAAGCATGGTTGGATCAAGAATGGGGAAGTAGGAGTTATGGAAGCAAAAATCGGAAATCTGAGCCAAAGTAGAAGGAAGAGGCCAAGTGGAGTAACAAGAATTGGAATTCCAAGAAGAGCATATTAATGATAGCAGTAGATTGCAATGGTGTCCCCTGCCACTTATCATTTGGGCAGTTAGCTTCTTTTAGCTGCTGCAAGGAGGTTTCTGAAAATTATTGAATGTAAATGCAATGCAGTGTATCAACATTGGAGCTAAATTGAGGCTGATCAGAAGCTGAGCACAGCTGGAAAAATATGATCCATTGCAGAAAAATTCTGTGCCAAAAATAGTTTGTGCAGAACACAATCTGAAATTGCAGCTGAACTGATTGAATCAAAACTGAGCTGGACTATTTGGAATGGAAACAAATGCAAGGGTGCCGACAAGGATTAAGAACAAGTCCATCAACTAGCCAGCCATCAGAAATTTGAAGAAGTATCAACTTGGAAATGGATTCATTGAAGCTGAATTGAATTTGAGCAGAAGCAGCCAAATTTCAGCAGAAATCTGAAGCAATTGCAGCAGGTTCAGTAATGCAGGGATGATAATAGAAGCTATCGAGTACTAAATCTGAAGCTGAATTGCAGCTGTAAAGTGAATTGAAGCTGAAAAATCAGTAACATTTTGCTACAATCTGAATTGAAGCTGCTAAGTGCTGAAAATTTATGAAAAGCTGCTGTAAATTTCTGCATTTGAGAGAAATCAGTGGGAGAAGATAGTAAGGCAGTTTTGTGCCAATTTCCAATTGAATTCATGCTTTCTAAATCAGCAATGGCTTGCTGCCTTAAAACTGAACCTGTAGAATGATTTTCAATTGAACAAAACCTCTTGGGAGCAGAATTGAAACTGCTGAATGAAATCAGCAGTGAAGAAACAAAAACAGGGCACTAAAAGATAGTGAGGAAGCAAGGTTATCAAGCCATTAAGTGGAAGATTATTTTTTAATCTTGAAGGAGGGGAATTGCAAGGTGCTGAAAATCTATTGGAAGTTTTCTAGGTCAGGACAAAACTGAAAAATCAAGTGGAAGCAGATTTCAAGTGAAGAAAATTGGATGAAATCAAAATAGAAGAAAAGAAAAAAAAATATGAGAAAAATGGCACGAAATTGGGAAACTTGGCACATTAGACCAAGGAAGGGTTTTTCATTCAATTCAAAGGCAATTATTTAAATTTGACTTCGCCACACTTTTGATATCATTAGAGGACTGTCAAGAGGGGCAAAGCGCATTGGAAACATCTTTGAGCAACCAAGTCTCCCACTGTATCAATTTTTTCATTTTCTTGGTTTTTATTCCATTTCTCACCATTTTTCATGTTTCATTTGTTTTTTTGTAGATATTGATCCTAATCATGAATAATGGTGGAGATTAGATAATAAGCAAGCCTATGGTAGTGCAAGAAGCATATGTGTTTGAGTGAGCTCCACTTCCATCATCAACTTAGAACTTAAGGAGCGAGCCACCAAAATTTTCCTTGAAAGGCTAGTGAATTAAATTCATCTCAATAACTCATGATGGAGGAAAAGGCTAAGTTGTTGATTTAAGGACAAGATACTAATCCATAGAGCTTAGATTTATGAGAATTGACAACCCTAGGTAATTTCTTTTCATTTGTTTCTAATTATGCTTAAGTAAATCTAGGGGATACATGTTTACTGTTTTCGCGAGACGCTCAAGGTTAAGTGTGGGGGAGTTGATAGATACCATTTTTGTTGATTATTTTAATTGCTAAAATCCATATTTGACCTATGTTTTTATTGCTTATTTATGAAATTGCCCTAGGTTTTAGAATTTCCCTTTAATTTGGACTTAATTACAAATTTACATATTTTTTGGATTATTTGGCCACTAATTTTCTGATATATTTTTGTAGGCATGAAAGGATCCTGGACCTAGGGCATACTGGGTCAAACTTGAGTCAGAAGTGGAACCGGATCAAATTATCATGTTTTGGATTAATCCGGGCCGTCCGATTCAAGAGCGGCTAGATCTGAGCCATCCCGGATCATCTGAAGCAATCCGAGCTAGGGTTATGGTTGATCAAGCATTCTGATCAAGATCTGAAAGTTTCATCCCAATCAGAGCTCAATCAACCGTTGGATCAAGCTTGGAGGGCTCTAGATCGTCCATTCAAAGACTAAGTCGATCTGGACCATCCGTTGCACATTTGGAGGATCCGAGCTACCACAAGGCAGATCCTGACCCCAGATCATCATCATCAAAGTTTGGCTCCAATCAGAGCAAGATCTGCCGTTGGATCTCCTCCGATCAATCTGAGCCGTCCATTGGTTATTACTTAAGGAAAAATTCCCAGCTCTTCTTCTCCGTCGCGTTTCCTCACCGCAACACCTTCTTCTTCGTTTCTTTGCATTTTCTTCAGCTTTTCCTTCATCCAAGGGGCGCGACCCCTCAAATTATCCATTTGATCATCATCTGAATCCTTGGAAGACTGCTCCGATCAAGATTTCAGCTCAAATTTCATCCGGACAGAGGTGTTTGAGGGTTTCGGCATCATCTGTGGTTCGAGCACTGAATTCTCAGCTACAACCCATTTCCGACCACCTGAGCCACTTGTAGGGGTTCTCAAGTGAGCTCAGTTCTTCTCCAAATCACCATCGCAACTCATGAAGCTGAGATCGAAGAGTTTGGATCGAAATTCTTCCAGCTGATGCAATTTGAGCAGATTGATCGATTGAAGCTGCGCTCCACTGATTTGCTGAGCCTAGGGGTTCGAAGCCAGCTCTTGCTTGACGACGAAGAAGATTTTGAGCTTAAGGAGGATTGAGGCTTAGTTTTACTTAGTTAATTTCAGTTTTCTTAGCTGTAATTTAAATTCTGCCACTGTTCTATTTCTGTAATTAGATTCAGCTGCTTAGTTTTCGTTTGGAATGGTTTTTGCAGTACTTAAGTTTCAATTTGTCAAGTTCGTTAGCTATAGAGCTTATTTAATCATCTTTTCATTCAATTTCGTGTGTTCTGCAGTTTTAATTGTTGCGTATCAGATTTCTTAGCTAGCGTATCAGAATTTGTCAGCTGTTCAGTTTTAGTTTATTTCAGATTTGGTTTAGGTATTGTTTTACTTTTTGAATTAGGAAATCAGTTAGCAATGCTTATGCATTTAATCTAAGATAGCTTGCATTCGATTTCATTTCTGTATTTCTTTCAGATTCTCCCTTGCGCTCCAATTCTTTTTCTGCATTTCTGCATATGCTGTTGCTGAATTTCAAACCTTTTCTACATCTAAGTCAGACTATTTCTGCATACCATTAGCTCTTAACTATGAAGTTGTATCAGTGAAGTTTTGTATTCGAATTCTACAGCATTTGCCTTCAGTTGTTTGCTGAACTTTTCATCCAATGTCAATTACAGCTGTAGTTGGGTTTAACATCCCAATCAAATTTTGAAATTTTGCATGTATCCCTGCATTTCTGCATTTTTGCATATGTCCATTGCAAGTTCACCTCAGGCTTAGCTTTGTATTTGAGTGATCCATGGTTGGTTTGAATTACCAAACTGATTTGGTCAGTGTAAATCTCTGAAGTGGCAGTTTATCATCTCGGTATTCAGCAGCAGCTTTTGGCACACAGTTTTCTTTCTCCATGTGTATCAAGTTGGAGTCAATTCTGGTTTTGTGTTAAGTAAAGTTCATGCAGATTGTTCAGTGGTGTTGAGCTTGAATCATTGAGGTTAACAAATCTTTTAGTGTGCCATTGAGCCCGAGTTCAGTTAGTTTCACAGATTTTTGCATAAGAGTATTTTAGTTGCTGAAATTTTTGTATCAATTGAGTTTCGGTATTGACCTTTTTCCAATTTGTCTATAGAATGCTTACCATTTGGTTGTTTTGAATTGCAAACTCTGAAGCAAAGCTCTGCATTTGTGTCAATCAGTATTAGGATCAGTTTGAATTCAGTTGATTTCTTGAATTTTGCAAGGTTGCTTTAGTTGCTTTAATTTCTTCATTAGTTGGGTTGTAAATTGCACTACCTAGTTTAAATTCGCATTGGTTTAGTTTCCTTCATTTTTATTGTGAATCCATTCCTGTCTGAAACCCAATCCAATTCACATTTGAAACCCAAAAATACAAACGACACATAAATACAAGTTTGAATCAAACAAGACAACTAGCCCCGAGAAAAATACGACCTGTGGCCCCTATATTACATTTTCAGATTTTTGATTGTAAAAGGGTTTCCAGCATTCATATACATTTAAATCTGATGAGCCCACACTTTCGTGACAATTTAATCTAGTATTTCGGGCTTATCAGACACACCTAAGCCTAGGGTTCCACTCCTGAGTACAAATCTCTCCGCACTCAAACCCTCCCGGCTTAGCCCCTGAGTATAAACACTCATACTCAGACCCTCACACCCCAGTTGACTCTTCACCAGCTGTCTTGACTGTTGCCATCACGTCCTCTTCATCTTTGGCCCTCATCCCTCGGATGCGCACGCAAGCCTCCAGCTTGCCACTATGCCACCCTTCACGTACGCCTCGAAGTCTACGTCCCTCGGCTCACCATCCCTGCTATCCAACAGTCCCTCAGATGTGCATGCAAGCCTCCAGCTTGCCTCCATGCCATCCTTTACCTGAAGACATCAACCAAGTCCATGTGTACCTGTACACCTGCACGCTCATGTACACATATTAGTCTAGCACAAATCCTAACTTAACCATATTGCCCACACACCAAAATATCATGATCCTTCAGATCATCTCAGGGTCGATTTGTTAGTAATATGAGAGATGTCTCCTAAGGCAATCGCCTTATGATTGTAAATATTTATTTTAATAAATGAAATTCACTATTTGAGTATACATATTTGTGTATTTGATTGGGATCTTAAACTCATTTACTGAATGTCCGCAATACAATTCACAGCATGAGAGAATTTGTGATGAATTCACAACTAGTGATTATCTCTACATGTGCAATTGTGAAGTATTGAAATTGTCCCTAGTCGATGAATTGATAAAAACGGACACTATCAATTCTGTTGAGACTAGCATGGGTTATTCTCTAATCAGTTGATTCTCACTGGCTGGTGACATTGGGATGTCCGGAGATAAACATGAATGCTAGTTAAGGGAACTAGTTCATTGGAGTGACTGGCTGTAAAACTTCACATGGTAGTCTATAATAGAGACATGTCAGTGAAGTTCTTACCGCAGCTTAAGTGTGATGTTCCTTTGACTTACGATGTTCAAGTCATCTTGGTCATGGAGACTTATACTTTAACATCTTAAGCAAGCATCTCCAAGGAGGTGTGGACCCAGGATGGTTGGGTATAAGCCGAAGTGCCCGAAGATGTTTGAACAGTCTACAAAGGATTCACCACTCCTTGCGAGGAGATGTATACCCAAGGCCTATCGTCGGATTGTTACTCAAAGCCTCTGGCCAGAGCATGACATGTTTAGAGTATGAGTCTCTTAAATACATGAGAGTAATTAGAAATCCATTGGACGAGAAAGACATTACTTGGGCTAGGTGTGACGTAGTCAGCCTAGTGGGGACTGACACATATAGACCATGTCCTGAACCATGTGGGTATAAGATGGCGAAGAGAATGCGGCACGATTCTGTTGGATCGAGAGTTGCGAGAGAGGGGGGGGGGTGAATGTCGCAATTCGTTCGGATTTAAAAGAGTTAGTGCGCAGCGGAAATAAGACACAACAACAATGCTAACACGGTCGTTTTACTTGGTTCGGAGCCTGTGTCGACTCCTACTCCAAGGCCCACGGTCGTTGACCGTTTTCTGCGGGCAATTCTATACGTTCGAGAAAGTTTACAATCACAAGTATTACAGAATAGCTTCGTAAACTTAATTAAATATTTCGTTACCGACGTCCGGTGTAGATCGGAGTATTGGAGCAGCAGGACGTCGTCAGAGCTCGAGTTGGAAGATTTCTGGAGCGTCTCGTGGAAGCAGAAGAGCGTATGAAAGTCGCAGTTATTGATTTTTGAAGAAGAGGGTCGAGGGTCCCTTTTATAGGGTTGGGGGCGCCCGGGATGCTCGGGGCGCCCCCCCACGTGGCTTTCGATCCGGCGAGCCCTCTGGTCAAGGCTGATCTCTGCTTCTTCGGGATCACATTTGACTGGGGCGCCCGACGCGCGCGGGGCGCCCGGGTTGACCGGTCAAGGCTTCATCTTCTTCGCGAGGGTGAGCTGCTGCAGCTGCCAGTGGCGTGGCACAGTGGGCGCCCGCGACACGCGGGGCGCCCGAAACATCCGGGGCACCCCCAAATGTGCTGCTATCGGGGCGTTTACTTGCTCTGCTGACTTTGGGTTGACTCTGGGGCGCCCGAAACATCCGGGGCGCCCTGCTCAGCTACTGCCTCACTCCTTTGAGGCTCTCTGAGCTGCATAAACACAGTCCTTCGGTCCTGCATCCAGGGTTAGTCCAAAACAGCAATTAATAAGTTAATTTTACACAGCCTTGGCTGTCTTGGTTCTGACTTTGGGTCTCCAAAATGGAGCCCTAGGTCGAACCGACGCCTAATGTTCCCTCTAGGGGAACGCGTCCTCACCTACTCCTCTCACGAGAGTTTACCTGATGCCAACCGGATCCTCCAGTTGGACTTTTGCCCGGCAGTCCTTCGCCAGGTCTTGAGTTGCCAAGCTTCCCTTCGCTTGGTGCCTAGCAGCCCTTCGCTAGGTCTTTTCTTCTGGCAGCCTTTCGCCAGTGCCTAGCATTCCTTCGCTAGGGCTTGTCCATTCTGGCAGTCCTTTGCCAGAGCCTAGCAGCCCTTTGCTAGGGCTTTTCCTGTCTGGCAGTCCTTCGCCAGTGCCTAGCATTCCTTCGCTAGGGCTTTTCCTGTACACTCAAGAAACTTTGTTAGACAACGACTAACCCTTAACTTTTGAACCCTTTTGTCAATATCAAAACACAGGTTTGACTTGGGTGCATACTGCACCAACAATCTCCCCCTTTTTGATATATGGCAACCTAGTTCAAAAAGTTAAGGAAAAATACTGAAATTAAAAATCCTAAGTTAGATTCCCTCCCTCTGGAAGAAATCTCCCCCTAGGTTTTTCAAAAATAAGTGGTGTAAGTGAAGTACTTAGAAGATTTCATGTTTTGATAATAAGTTAGGAAATCTCTAAAGTTTTTGCTAAGTTTTTTGAAAAAACATTCTTAGTTTGGGAAACTTAGAAAATTTTCAGTTTTTGAAAAAAAATTTCAGACTTTAGAAAATATTAAGCAAAAATCATTTTAAGCAAAAAACATTAAGTTTCGAAATAGTTCAGAGTTTAGAAATAAAGCTAGAAATGATTTACCAATTTTTCAGTTCAACCCTTTTGAAGAAGATTATGAAAAAATTTTTTTTAAAAATTTTGTTCCCTGTTTCTTTTTCAACTCTCCCCCTTTGACATATATCAAAAAATGCAGAAAAAAATAAATTTTGCAATAGTTGAATAAAGCATTGGCTGTACTGAATCAAAACAAGACCTAGGTCTGGTTAACTCTTTAGGGACCTATCTAACCCAATTAGCTACTTACTAACTGTTATAAACAGTAGTTTTGGCTAGGGTTAGTCAAGTTAAGTGAGTTGTTCAAGTTAGATTGTCTAAACTTGACACTTAACTTGATTGCTGTTCAGTTTGTATTTAGTGCCCCAACTACTGCAGATGCACTGACTTAAAGCATCTTGAGTTAAGGCAAAGACCTAAGCATCTCAACCCTTTCTAGGTTATCATTCAAAAGTACCCTAAGGTGTTTGTGAGATGCTGGCTTCTAGATTTATAGGTGCATGCAGTTCTAGGGTTAGAGCCTAGGCTAAGTCCATTTCGAAAAGAGGCCTTAGTTTTGAAGGGGGTAGTTTTTGAAATAAAACTAAAAATTTTTTTGAAAAGAACCTTTTTCAAAAAAAAAATTTTAAAAGACATTTCAAGATCAATATAAAATCAAAAGTCAAAAACCGAATGATTCTATTCTACTAAGCATAACCCTAACTGCCTTCTTAGTGAGCTAAACTCAGATTCAGGTAGGGGTTTAGTGAATATGTCAGCTAGGTTGGACTTGGAGTCTACATGCTTAAGGACTATTTCACCCCTAGCTACGTGATCTCTTACAAAATGATGTTTTACTTCTATGTGTTTGGTTCTAGAGTGTTGTATTGGGTTTTTGGTTAAGTTAATTGAGCTAATATTGTCAATATTGACTTGGGTCTGATTGTAGTCTAGTTGAAAGTCCTTAAGAGTATGCATCATCCATAGGAGTTGAGCTACACACTCTCCTAAGGCTACATATTCAGCTTCAGTTGTTGATAAGGCAACACAGTGTTGCTTTCTACTGCACCAACTCACTAAGCTGTTTCCTAAAAGTTGACAGCTTCCACTTGTACTTTTTCTATCTAATTTACAACCAGCATAGTCAGAATCAGAGTATCCTGATAACTTAAAGGATGAAGTCCTAGGGTACCAAATCCCTACATTTTGGGTGCCCTTAATGTATCTTAAAACTCTTTTCAGGGCTGCTAAGTGAGTTTCCTTAGCACATGTTTGGTACTTAGCACACATTCCTACTGAAAAAAGTATATCAGGTCTGCTGGCTGTAAGGTATAGTAGACTTCCTATCATACTTCTGTAAATCTTTAGGTCTACTGGTTTACCCTCAGGGTCACTATCTATTTTTACATTTGTGGCCATTGGGGTACTTATACTTTTAGAGTTATCCATTTTAAATTTCTTAATTAGTTCTTTAGCATATTTAGATTGATGTACATAATTTTCATCTTTAGTTTGTTTGATTTGTAACCCTAGGAAAAAGTTTAGTTCCCCAACTAAACTCATTTCAAATTCACTTTCCATAATTGTTACAAATTCTTTTAGAAATTTAGAATTAGTTGATCCAAATATTATATCATCTACGTAAACTTGGGCAACAAATATAT
>JAGFNQ010000374.1:29257-120114 GCA_024364735.1 Boesenbergia rotunda | reverse complement strand
GCATCTGATGTCTCTGAGATGAGCTTGCTTCAGGACAGATGGTATGAAGAGTGGTATCATCATACTTTTCCTGATGGTGCGTCTCCCAGTGGCCCTTCACCCGGGGATATCATATATATTGATGATTCCGATGACGATGTCGCCGACGATTGATGATTTCTTGTCTTGTATGACTGTTGGGCTATGTATGCCCCTTGACTTATTTTGTGTGGCCTTGTGCCACACGTATCTTGCTACTTGTCTGGATGCTTTATGTTTTGATTTGTTTGACTTTTCTTCTCATGCTTACCTACTCTTAGTATGCTTCTTGTTGATGTCATGCTATATTATCTGCATTTTTTATTTATAGCGATGTTAGTGCTGATGATGTCATGCTCATATGATACATATGCCTGTTTTGTCATGCCTATATCTTTTTACCATATGTGATCATATGCTTATCATTTTCAATAAATCATTGTTGTTTTGAGATACCCCTAGGGTTGAGGGGGAGTAAGGTTGAACTTAACAACCCGTCTAGACCCTTTTCGTGTTCGATAAAGGGGAAGAGTGTGGTTGGTTAAGTTTAGGATGATCATGTTGTAGGGGGAGGATCTGGATTCCCCTATGATTCTAAAGTTGAAAAATATTGATTGAAATTCCTAAACTTAAAATCGGATTGTCAAACAAAAAAAAGGGGGAGATTGTTGATGCAGTCTTGCCCTGATTGTTGTTTTGGTGTTGACATCGATTTTAGTTTAGGTGGATGATCATTGATTATGATTAAGTCCTGATCGGGGATCAGGCATGACATGGATTATGATTAAGTCCTGATCGGGGATCAGGCATGGTATGGAAAATCCTAGTCTGGAGGGCTAGGTGTTGGAAAATCCTAACCTAGAGGGTTAGGTGTGAAAAATCCTAGCTTGGAGGGCTAGGTGTTGGAAAGTCCTAATTCGGAAGGGTTGGGTGAAAAGTCCTAGCTTGGATGGCTAGGTGAAAAGTCCTAACTTGGAGGGTTAGGTGCAAATTCCCATCCTGGAGAATTAGGTGAAAAAGTCCTAGCTTGGAGGGTCAGGTGCCTAGCTTGGAGGGCTAGGCTGGATGATGTTCTAACTCGGAAGGGTTGGGTGAAAAGTCCTAGCTTGGAGGGCTAGGTGAAAAGTCCTAACATGGAGGGTTAGGTGCAAATTCTCAACTTGGAGAGTTAGATGGAAAAATCCTTAGCTTGGAGGGCTAAGGTGGATGAATTCCTAGCTTGGAGTGCTAGGGTTGAGTCTCTGGATCGGTCTGGTGACCGATCAGGGACATTGGCACACTGCTCCTTAGTGGATCGGTCTAGTGACCGATCCAGCTATGTCTGATCGGGCTGGTGACCGATCAGGGAGCGCACAGTGAGATTGGGAATCTACTGTGTGGCTCCTGATCGGACCGGTGACCGATCAGGGAGCAGGCTGCTTCCTTGCTGCTTTGCTCCTGATCGGTCTGGTGGCCGATCAGGGAGCAGACGATGAGTGAGTTCCCTTGCTAATCAAAGTCCTGGATCGGTCTGGTGACCGATCAGGGATCTTGGATTTGATTAAAAAATCACTGTTCATCTGCCCGGATCGGTCTGGGTGACCGATCAGGCTTCATTCTGATCGGTCTGGTGACCGATCAGGCTTCACTCTGATCAGTCTGGTGACCGATCAGGCGTGTATAGCTGCGAGAGCTGGGAATCCCAGCGAAGCAGTGGATCGGTCTGGTGACCGACCCACACACCCTGGATCGGTCCGGTGACCGATCACTTTAATTCAAATTGCACTGACAGACGTGGTCAGAGCGTCTGATCGTATCCGATTCGCTGATGTTTGCTTCTGGTATTTTATTTACTGTATGATTTGCTGCTCTAACAGTCTGATTAAGCTGCAGGTGACAGGGGAGGATTCAAACACTCAAGGAGAGGTCAACGGAGGCTTTCCTTGGAGCAGGTTTGTCGGATTCTCCATTTCAGGTTGCAACAGCCTAGCTGCAGACTGGAGCAGAGACTGGGGCTTGGCTGAGGGGATCTCAGGAAGACCAGAGAGGGCTCAGTGGTAGCTGGCATTGGCAGCAAGGTAGCTGGAGGCTACGGAGGATACTGTCACCTGATGCCGAGTGGAGAAACAAAAGGGTGGAAATTGGCTTCGTGGAAGAAGAGTTCTGGAACTTGTGTTCTTGCCGCGCCTAGTGTTCTCCACAATCTGCTTGCTGTGTTCTTGAAGTTGTCATCACTTTGAGCAAGCGATCGAGAAGCAATCAATCTCTACTTGAGCGCTTGAAGGAGAGAACAAGTAGCTTGGAGTCCGACAGTGGGAAGACACGAAGAAGGGTTCTTGCGTGAGATCGCCACTGGGTGGAGCTCAGGGAAGCTAGCTGTGTTTTTGTCCTTACTAAGTGTTTGAGTAAGATCTTTCTCGTAGTTTCTTTGTGCTTAAACTTTATCCTGATTGAAACGCTGTGGAGAGGTTTGTCCACCGAGAAGGAGGTTGCGTTATATCCAGTGAAACCGGGGCTTGATCTGCCGACGATCAAGGGATCGCCCACCTTAAGGGCACGCCAAGGAGTAGGGGCAAGTTATCCCCGAACCTTGTAAATCCTCTTGTTAGCGTTCTTGGCAGTTGTCTTTGGTTGATCTCATTTCTGTTTTAGCTTACTGCACTTTCAGTTTCTTTTGTTTCTTCCGCTGCTGTGCTACTGATAAGTTAAGTGCAGGAAAGTTGTTAATCGCGGGGAAAAGTGATTGGCTATATTCACCCCCCCCCCTCTCTAGCCATCTCGTTTACAACAATCCAATCCAGAGGTAATCTAATTGCCTTAACCCTGGAGGTAAAATAAATAAAAGAATACTATTAGGCACCCTAAATTTATATCCCGTGAGTATCTAATTTTTTTTAGTTTTATTTTTTTAAACGTAAACACTATTACCCAACTCCTACATGCTAAAGATAAAATTTAATTAGCTTAGTCTCGAAGTTAAAGAAAATCCTACTATTTAATGAATCAAGATGCACGGGATATCAGATATGTGTGTGTGTGTGTGGAGATGTTATGCTCCCTGACTCCGCTTCCGCGCGTGTTTCCGTGCATGAGACGACTCAAAGCGCTTTGAATCATTCCAGGAGCCCCAAGTTCTCAGAGGTGCACTGAGTCGTCTCAGGCGTTGAAGCGGAGTCGGGGAGCATACCAATCTATCAATTTATACACACACACGGATTTTATATATCCTGTGTGTTTCGGAAGGAGTCGTCGATGATGACCAGTCACCGAGGTTCTGCCCTCGTGGAAGTTGTTACGTCGGGGAGGAACTTGGGGTCTTGAGAAGTTAACACAAGCATTAGGGGGCACGCCGGCAGGGGTCCGGCGGTGTCCACTCCGACGCTCAAGTTAGTAGGTCATCCGAAAAGTAGTGGCAGTGAGAAAGAAAGACAGTATGTAGAATGAGAGAGCGTAACCCCCCTTACCAGAGGGGTGAGAGTACCTTTTATACCGATGGCGGCAGGCTAGCCGTCCCCCCCCCCCATTAGTCCCACATCTCCGGTATTTAAGCCATGTTTCCCCTACTTTCGGGGAGTGCGGGATATCCTTTGAAACGGTCTGCGCCGTTATCGGCTTTTGCCCGTTACGATATTCAGGGGTCGTGAAGACCTTTTCCAGAGGGGGTACTTATCCGTACCCCGAGGGGGGTCAATGTCTGAGGTCGGTTATTGCGGGGGCTCCACCTCCTGAGGAGAGCTCGGGGTTTTCATGTGCCACAGCTCCCAAGGTGCTCTCAGGGCCTATCCTCCCGGGGTGCTCCCAAGAGGGATCTCGGGCTGCCCTTCCCGGGCGCGTCGCCCTCGGGGATTCCTGTGAGGGTTGTCTCATCCTACCGTTGTTGTGTTGGGCAGCTTCTTCATCCTTCGTCCTGGCCAAGGCTCATTCAACCCTATCACAAGCCCCCCCCCTTCAAGTCTGATCGAAGGAAGTGCGGCTGACTGATCGGACTAGTGTAAAGATGAAGAAGTTGAGTTCCCACAAGCCTTCGCCTTCTAGCCCTCAGTGGTTATGAGGGGCTTTTTGGATCGCATCATCTTCGACTTGTGTTCCTAGAAATTTCCTTTTGTGCCTTCCTCTTTTTCCAAAAAGACTATTCCGCTTCTCGAAGGCTTATAATGACGTCTATCTCCTTGTTATAAAGGCGCATGGTCCCTTTTTCGAGGGTAACAGGGTGCCCGCGTGAATGCCTCATTGCCACGTGTTCTAACAGCCATCTCCACGAGCCCTTATAGTCGCGTGCCGATATGGCTGGCTCGCGACAATCGACTGCCTGGGTGAGGCGGTTTCTCGCTTTCCACGTGTCATTTCCCCAGTGTGCTCTGGCAGGTGGTTGCCGGGTATAAGAGAGGAAAAAGACAGACGTTAGCCTGCACTTATAATTCAGCGACTGGGTGTACTTCATCTTTCTCTCTTGTAGAGCTTTTGCTGCGCATGAGTAGCTTGTCTCCTTCTTGTCTTTTTTTCTTATGTTCTTCCTTAGGGATTATGGAAAGCTACCACGTGGAGTGGTATGAGTCCCTTTCCTCGAGAGTGAGACTTGAAGCCTTGCAGGCGGCCACCGAGGCATATGGCATCCCGGTCGAAATGGCAATGGTCAACTCCAAAGTGGGTCAGATGCCCATGGAACCCCCTGCAGACATACTGACCTTCTTCTTAGGGCAAATGGAATTAGGGATCCGTTTTCCCATTCCCCCTTTATTCATGAACATAGCTTCTTATTTTTGATATCCTCCTTCACCAGATGGCTCCCAATGCCTTCGCCCAGATGGGAGGAGCGTATATCATCTTCAAGCTTTTCGATCTTCCTCTGACCCCGCATCTCTTCCATTCTTTCTTCATCCCGATAGGGTCGAGAGGGGTCTTTAGTTTCGAAGCCCGTCCGGGCCATAGGTTTTTAGGAGGATTTTCTTCTTCGCATAAGGGGTGGAAGGAGAAATTCTTCTTCATCCGACTGCCGTCATTACCTTTCAGTCCTCTATGTTGGATAGCGGATTTGCCGACTCCTCCTCTCCTAGAGAGTTTTCTTCGCAGCCCGGTATACCAACACGCTAGGGAGGTACTTTCTGGTATGGAGTTCAGTGGCCCGGGGCTGGTGCAGAGCGAAGAGCTTATGTACCGGGCGAGCCTTAGCCCTAAAGTAACACGGATCAGCCCCACCCTGGTATGCTTGCCCTTTTCACCCATGCACATTGGTTCTGACTGATGCTCTCTCTGTTTGGCTTCTACAGAGGAAGTCATGTTTTTCAAGGCGATGAGCCGGCTCATTAAGTGGGAGGAGGCCAACAAGGGGGCACTGAACCCTCCTCCGGTCGCTCCTGATGCTCCACCTGCTCCCACCGAGTCCCTTGAGGGGACTACTGCCTCCCCCCATGGGGTCGCTTCACCTGAGAGGGTCGAGGTTACTATTACATTCTCGTCGGTTGGGGGCCAAGGGCCTCCGGCTCAACAGGCTGATCAAGTGGTGGATCCTTCTCCCGGGGGTGGCTCCTCTTCGAGAGCAGTCCGCCCTGAAAGGGTGGACGAGGAGTCTCCCCCTTCAGTTACTCCTTCGGCTGCCCGGTCCTTCGGTCGGCAGAAGCAACGGCTCCCCAAAGGCTTGGGCCCTTCATGGAAAAAGCAGCGTCCTACACGTTCTTCTTCTCTTCCCTCGGTACCAGAGAAAGTGACTCTACCAGCCGAGGTAGTCGCTCCTCCCTCTGCTCCACCGGCCTCCGCTCCAGAAGCAGTCGTCCCGGTGCCTCCTACCAGCTCCCTCGACCTAGCCACCTCTCCCCCGGGTAAGGGGACGTTGTGCACTCAATACCGGATGAAACTAGATCGACTAAGGGAGAGGTTAAATGCAGCGTTGGAGGCCTCCTTGCGATCTCCCCCCCCCCCCCCCCGGTGCAATTAAGGGAGACTCCGACTGAGGGGGTTTTATCAGAGGTGACTTCTAGTTCCAAAGGGGACGAGTCCAACCCCTCCATCGTGCCACCGGAAGCTCCAGTCGTCCAACGACTTCCCCTCCGCCTGAGTTCACCACTGCTTGAGGGGCGAGGCGACACCCCTAGTACTCTGGAAGGGGTAGTCGTTCGAGCCTCGGCTGGACCACTAGCCGGTCTTTGGGTGACACTCCTGAAGGATCGAGTTATTATTTCATCGGTTGTTTTCTTGCCTGACTGTTAACCTTTTGGTGCCATGGCAGGCAACTATGAATTGCGTAATAGTTGGCCGGGGCCTGTATTCCAGGACCTAAGTGGAGGCCTTACTCCATCGAGCCTTACGGGCGGAAGCGGTAGCTGATCATGAACATCAGTTAGGAGTGATGCAGGCATAGAGAAGAAGTTGAGCGCCTGTGGAAGCTCTTGCATGACCAAGAGCAGGTTCTTCAGAATTCTTGGCATAGAGAACGTTTGGCGTCCGAGAAGGCTATGTCGGCTATCGAGGACCTTCTCCAGGTGACGCGGGAGAGAGATCAGCTTCAGGCGAGAGAGAAGCAATTATCAATCCAAATGGAGTTTGGCCTCCTAATGGCCACTAACCGCGCCTCTATCCTGGAAGATGATCTGATCCAGGCTCGGTCGGACGAGTGGGCTACCTCAGAGAGACTCAGGGAGGCTCTGTCTGAGCAATCAGAGATGGCTGCCGAGTTGGCATGGCTAAGGCGTTCTTACGAAGCTGCTGAGGCCGAGCTCCTGACCCTTCGGGCAGCCAAAGCTTCTGACCTTAAGGAGGTCGTGCTGGGCTTTAAAGCGAGGTTTCTGGAGTTAGAGGAGTTCCGCGCCATTATAGCCGGCTAGGTGATGGAGCGCTTACAGCAGGCCTTCCATGGGGCCATCAAAAAGATGAAGAAGGAGCAGCTCCTGCCTTCTGACGCTGACCCGAGATTGTAGATGCCCTCCGAACTAGGTAAAGGTCTTCTCTCGAGGCCCCGAGCGACCTGATTTTTGCCCGAGAGACAAGTCCGGTTGTATTGATTTTGACTGAGTGTAATCATTTTCCCTGTTCCCTGTGTATGTGCTCTTGCAAGATGCGCCTTCTGCTTTTATGTGCGTACTTAACCGACCGTCGATTGTCTTCGAGGTTAATTCTGGTGTTTAATAATTCATTAAGTTAAATCTTCGTACCCTACATTTATGTTTGTGGCGGGTCCTCATCGATCCTTCCTACTGAAATGCGTGGATGGTTTTCGAACCGTCACCTCCGTATTATTTGCGATATCATTGATTAGACTCACTAAGAGTCGCAGGTTCCTAGGCGCAGCATGGGCGCGCCAGTCAAAACGACGCTTCGGCACCTGTTGGCGTGATTGCATCCTCCCTTCATTAACTGCCCGGAGAGGCAACCATCCCCATAAATAGGGGGAGAGGGGTGTACCGTCTCCTCCATCTCTTCCGCTTGCTTGCTTCTTTCTTCCTCGTTGGTATCCCCAATGCCCAACCCAGGAGATACCGTAGTGCTCTTGGCTGAGAGACCCCTGAGGTGTAGGCATCTATATTGTGATCCTCACTGAGGAGCATGGTGGAGATGATGCCCGGGGTCTCGCTGAAGATTCTCGGGGATGTGAGACTATTGGGTTATCTGAGGAGTCCAGAAAAGTCCTTATGTGGTCCGCCAGGGGGCATGGGGGAGATGATCCCTCCCGCTGATCACCAAACCCGTGGTCATCTTGTGACGATGTACCCCATGCACCATCGACCGCTCGTTTCCTCTAAGCTTTGGGCAGATGAAGGTGTCTGTGGGGTACGTCGTCACCAAGAGGGGAGGGGATGCAGCTGCTGGTTTTTCTTTTCGTTGAGAATATTTTCATCTGGTTGTTGTTCCCCCCTCTGTCAGGGTGATTCTTCCTTGCGTTTTTTTCTCGACCTGGAGAAGAATCACTGCTACTACGATATGGAATCGCGTCTTTATATGCTCTGGAGAGAAATTGCAGTCACTGCTCCCCCTCCTCTTTTTTCTGCCTTTTGAATGTTAAAAACGAGAGGGGGTGTTCCGATGGGGTCGAGCTGCTCATGTGTTACCTCAGGCATCCATCATCGTCCCTGACTACTCGGAGGGAGTACCCGAACTACTCCTGTGTTACCTCAGGCAGCCATCCTCGTCGGCTACCCGAAAATGACTTCGAGCCCCAGGACTCTATAAAAAAGGTGGAAGTGGCGTGGAGAAAAAACTCGAATAGAAGGGTGCTTTTTCTATCGGATACTCGGTGTGTGTCTTAGTAACTTTCCGAGATATATATCTTTATGTATTTCTTCATACAAATAAAATAAACAATTCTTTCGAATACCTTTTATGGGTGTATAACTGTCTTGTGTCAATATTTTGATGCTAAGCCAATTATCCCGTAGTTGGGTATGTCATATTGTCTATGTTTCTGAACCGGTTATCTCTCCCGTGTGCCCGAGAGGGCAGCTGCTACACGGCGGGGTGGTAGAGTCCGGGGTTACTTGGTCTGGCGCATATGTCCCAGACCAAGCCTAAGTACCCCGGGCATAGGCTGCTTCGCGGGGTATTAGGGTTTTGGTTACTTGGTCGGGCGCGTATGTCCCAGACCAAGCCTAATTACCCCGGGCATAGGCTGCACCGTGGGGCATTAAGGTTTTGGTTACATGATCGGGCACGTATGTCCGAGACCAAGCCTAAGTACCCCGGGCATAAGCTGCACCGCGGGGCATTAGGGTTTTGGTTACTTGGTTGGGTGCGTATGTCCCAGACCAAGCCTAAGTACCCCGGGCATAGGCTGCACCGCGGGGTATTAGAGTTTTAGTCACTTGGTCGGGCGCGTATATCCCAGACCAAGCGTAAGTACCCCGGGCATAAGCTGCACCGCGGGGCATTAGGGTTTTGGTTACTTGGTCGGGCGCATATGTCCCAAACCAAGCCTAAGTACCCCGGGAATAGGCTGCACCACGGGGTATTAGAGTTTTGGATACTTGGTCAGGCACATACGTCCGAGACCAAGCCTAAGTACCCCGGACATAGGCTGCACCGCGGGGTATTCGGGTCGGGCATAGGCTGCACCGCGGGGTATTCGGGTTTTGGTTACTTGGTCAGGTGCGTACGTCCGAGACCAAGCCTAAGTACCCCGGACATAGGCTGCACCGTGGGGTATTAGGGTTTTGGTTACTTGGTCGGGCGCGTATGTCCACGACCAAGCCTAAGTAACCCGGGCATAGGCTGCACCGCGGGGCATTAGGGTTTTGGTTACTTGGTCGGGCGTGTATGTCCCAAATCAAGCCTAAGCACCCCGGGCATAGGCTGCACCACGGGGCATTAGGGTTTTGGTTACTTGGTCGGGGGCGTATGCCCGCGACCAAGCCTAAGTACCTCCGGCATAGGCTGCACAGCGGGGCATTAGGGTTTTGGTTACTTAGTCGGGCACGTATGCCCGCAACCAAGCCTAAGTACCCCGGGCATAGGCTGCATCGCGGGGCATTAGGGTTTTTGTTACTTAGTCGGGGGTGTATGTCCGCGACCAAGCCTAAGTACCCCGGGCATAGGCAGCACCGCGGGGCATTAGGGTTTTGGTTACTTGGTCGGGCGCGTATGTCCTAGACCAAGGCTAAGCACCCCGAGCATAGGCTGCACCGCGGGGCATTAGGGTTTTGGTTACTTGGTTTAGCGCGTATGTCCGCGACCAAGCCTAAGTATCCCAGGCATAGGCTGCACCGCGGGGCATTAGGGTTTTGGTTACTTGGTCGGGCGCGTATGCCCCAGACCAAGCCTAAGCACCCCGAGCATAGGCTGCACTGCGGGGCAATAGGGTTTTGGTTACTTGATCGGGCGCGTATGCCCGCGACCAAGCCTAAGTACCCTGGGCATAGGCTGTACTGCGGGGTATTAGGGTTTTGGTTACTTGGTCGGGCGCGTATGTCTCAGTGCAAACCTAAGTACCCCGGGCATAGGCTGCACCGCGGGGGTATTAGGGTTTTGGTTACTTGGTCGGGCGCGTATGTCCTAGACCAAGCCTAAGTACCCCTGGGCATAGGCTGCTCCACGGGGTATTAGGGTTTTGGATACTTGGTCGGGCGCGTATGTCCTAGACCAAGCCAAAGTACCCCGGGGATAGGCTGCACCACGGGGTATTAGGGTTTTGGTTACTTGGTCGGGCACGTACATCCGAGACCAAGCCTAAGTACCCCGGGCATAGGATGCACCGCTGGGTATTAGGGTTTTGGTTACTTGGTCGGGCGCGTATGTCCAGACCAAGCCTAAGCACCCCGGGCATAGGTTGCATCGCGGGACATTAGGGTTTTGGTTACTTGGTCGGACGCGTATGTCCGCGACCAAGCCTAAGTACCCCGGGCATAGGCTGCACCACGGGGCATTAGGGTTTTGGTTACTTGGTCGGGCACATATGTCCCAGACCAAGCCTAAGCACCCCGAGCATAGGTTGCACCGCGGGGCTTTAGGATTTTGGTTAATTGGTCGGGCGCGTATGTCCGTGACCAAGCCTAAGTATCTCGGGCATAAGCTGCACCGCGGGGCATTAGGGTTTTGGTTACTTGGTCGGGCGCATATGTCCCAGACCAAGCTTAAGCACCCCATGCATAGGTTGTACCGCGGGGCATTAGGGTTTTGGTTACTTGGTCGGGCGCGTATGCCCGCGACCAAGCCGAAGTACCTCGGGCATATGCTACACCACGGGGGCATTAGGGTTTTGGTTACTTGGTCGGGTGTGTATGTCCCAGTCCAAGCCTAAGCACCCCGGGCATAGGGTGCACTACGGGGCATTAGGGTTTTGGTTACTTGGTCGGACGCGTATGTCCGCGACCAAGCCTAAGTACCCCGGGCATAGGCTGCACCGCGGGGCATTACGATTTTGGTTACTTGGTCGGGCGTGTATGTCCTAGATCAAGCCTAAGTACCCCTGGCTTAGGCTACACCGTAGGGTATTAGGGTTTTGGATACTTGGTCGGGCGCGTATGTCCGAGACCAAGCCTATGTACCATGGGCATAGGCTGCACCGTGGGTTATTAGGGGTTTGGTTACTTGATACGGCGCATATGTCTCAGACCAAGCTTAAGTACCCTTGGCATAGGCTGCACCGCGGGGTGTTAGGGTTTTGGATACATGGTCGGGCGCGTATGTCCGTGACCAAGCCTAAGTACCCCGGGCATATGCTGTACCGCGGAGTATTAGGGGTTCTGAATTCCTTAGTAGCGCATTGTCATTTTGAAAGAAGCATCTCCTTTTATTACTCAATTTTGCTACGAGAACACAGAGAGACACAGATAGGTGTTCCAAATAAATTGTAAATCTTACCAAGACCAGAAGGGTCCGAGACCGCAGTCGGGCCGGGACCTCTTGAGTTTTTCCTTTCTACCCCTACTAGTCTTCTAGGCTCTTCGGGTTCTTTCGAGACTCTGTTCTAACTTCTCCATTGTTGCATCACCTAGATACCAGCTGGTCTCCTCGGACTTCCACCACCCGGTCGCCCACCGGGAACTTAATCTTCTAGTGATAAACAGAGACCGCAGCCTGGAAAGTGCTGAGCGCTGGGCGGCCTATGATGGCATTGTAGGAGGAGTGCGCGTCCACGATTAAGAAAGGAGTCCTCCGGGTTCTTTCGAGCATGTCGCTGCCCAATGAGAGTGACAAGGTAATTTGCCCCAGCGGCTGTACTCGATACCCCGTGAAGCCAAAAAGTGGGGTCGTGACCGGGAGCAGTTCATCCTCGTCTATCTGCATTTGTTCCCAAGCTGCCTTGTACAGAATGTTCACGGAACTCCCCGTATCTACGAAGATTCGCTTCACCTCATAATTGGCAATGCGGGCCACGATCACTATGGCGTCCTCATGGGGAGATTCCACTTCTTCGAGGTCGGATGACCCAAACGAGATTATAGGGCCTGACACCTGGCTTTGGCTTGTCCCGATGGAGTAGTTTTCCAACCGTCGGGTGTACGACTTCCTGGCCTGGTTAGTGTCCCCTCCAGTAGGTCCTCCGAGATTACCCCTACATGGCTCGAAGGAGGACCACGCATAGGGGCTTTGCCTTTTTGGGGATCTGTCTCTAAGGAGAGGGATCTTTGGGTTGCGGGCCCCGTACTCCTACCTCTCGATCTCGATCGGGACCGAGGTCGGACCTCGTTCTCCCCGACGGGCCATCGCCGAGGGGAAAAGCTTCGCCTGGGCGACCTTCGGTGATACCCCGACTTGTTCCATTTTCTTCGAGGTTTGATGTCTGCCTCCTCACTGAACTTCTTCTTCAAGGCATGACACTCCTCCGTGGAATGAGTCGAGCTACCATGATAATTGCAGTACTTCGGCAATGACTCCGGCTACTCGGTGTCTACCGCCTGCCAATCCACTGGTCCCTCCCGGGCGGAAGGTCTTTTCCCCGCGCCAGAGCTGGGGCTCCCTTCTGTCTGATCGGGGGGCCGTCGGAGGAGGGGCTCCGATTGGATCCTTGCGCCGAACGTACTATACCTCTTCTACATTGACATGCTTGACGGAGCATCCCAGCAAATCATCGAAGCTGGCGGGGGGCTTCCTCACGAAGGACTTGAAGAAGTCCCCTTCAGCGAGCCCTTGGGTGCAAGCACTGACGAGTATCTCTAATGTCGCGCTAGACACATCCTGTGCCACCCGGTTGAACCTCTGGATGTACTCCTTGAACGGTTCCTTAGGCTTCTGCTTGAAAGGAAACAGGTTAAGTGTCATCTTCTGATAGCGACGGCTGCTCGCGAAATGGTGGAGGAAGGCTATCTTGAACTCCGTGAAGGAGTTAATGGAATCTTGTGGAAGCCTCTGGAACCACCGCTGAGCTGCTCCGGACAAAGTGTTCAAGAACACTCGGCACTTCACACCGTTCGTATACTGGTGCAGGAGTGCCACATTCTCAAATTTACAGACGTGATCCTCCGAATCTGTCTTCCCTGTTAGGATCGAATACGCCTTGCTAGAGGGGGGGGTGAATAGCGATTCGAATCCCTTTTCTTCCTACACGGTTAGTTTGCACAGCGGAATATACAATAAAAATAATCAAACAAATACTAATCAATGCTAACACGAGGATTTACTTGGTATCCACCCCGGCCGGGTGACTAATCCAAGAATCTGTCGGTGGATCACTCCCCGGATAACCTCCGGCTAGCTCTCGTCGCTCCTTGTGGATGGAGAAACCTCACCACAACACCTTGAGAACCTCTGAGCACAAAGACTACTATCTTGCCTTTAACCAAGACAAGATTCGTCAAGAAACTCAGCCACCACGAAGTCCTCTTTAAATAGGACTCGGGGCTGATTTCTCGCTACCAGTCGACTGCCCAATTACCAGTCAACTGGTCTAGCCTTAATTGCTAGCCAACGGCTAACTCAACGGCTATATTTCGAGGTAACCAGTCGACTGATCCAGCCCCGAAAACATTCTGTGAGTTTTATCACAGGCACTCACACACCTAGGATTTCCCTTCCTGAGTACACATCTCTCAGCACTCGACCCCTAGGATTCCCCCAGTACAATCACACAGCACTCGTACCCTCACGACTCGACTGACTCCTCCTCCGTAGCCTCAACTGTTGCCTTCGCGCCCTCTTCATCTTCGGCTCCCGTCCCTCGGATGCACGCAAGCCTCCAGCTTGCCTCCATGCCATCCTTCACGCATGCCTCGAAGTTTGTGCCCATCAGCTTATCGTTCCTGCTCTCCAAGGTCCCTCAGGTGCACACAAGCCTCCAGCTTGTCTCCATGCCACCCTTCACCGTACCGAGACCGTCCAGTCAAGTCAATATGTGTAAACCTGTACAACCTGCACACTCAACATACACATATTAAATACAAGGGAAAACCTAACTTAAACCCTTTGCCCAAACATCAAAACTCATGATCACTCCGGATCACAGATTGCCTCAACATTCCCATCATACTCAGGGATCCCCGGCCCACGGAACTGCTTTGGCATGGGGTCCTCTACAATCTCGAACGGGAAAGGGGTAGAGGGAGCCTTATGTGAGGTCTTGGGTCCATCCCTCTTCCCTAGTCCCTCTTCGTACCTCTGAGCACTGGAGGCCACCAAGTGGGCCTTCTCCATGTCTCCAGGGGATTCTCTCTGAGGGCCCTAGGCTGCTCCATCCTGCCGCCCCATCGGGGTGACGGATCTTCAGGAATGTGAGGCGGAGACTCTAAGGATCTCCTCCCTCGCCGGACCCCTGGTTGCGGGGCAGCCTGTTCGACTTGGTGCTACTCCAGAGCTTCCTTAATGGCGTTAGCCACTAGGCGGTCAAGTTCCTCTCTTGTGAGGGTAAGGGATTGTCCCTCCGATCCTGCCATCGGTGCTCCTTCAGGTGCTTTGCTAGTTTCCCACAGACGACGCCAAATTTGTTCCGAAAGGAGTTGTCGACGATGGTCAGTCACCGAGGTTCTGCCCGCGTGGAAGTTGTTGCGCAAGGGAGGAACTTTGGGTCCTGTGAAGTTAACACAAGCGTTAGGGGACACGCCGGTAGGGGTCCGGCGGAGTCCACTCCGATGCTCAAGTTAGTAGGTCGTCCGAAGAGTAGTGGCAGTGAGAAAGAAAGACAGTATGTAGAATGAGAGAGTGTAACCCCCTTTACCGGAGGGGTGAGACTACCTTTTATACCGATGGTGGTAGGTTAGCCGTCCCTCCTTGATTAGTGCCACGTCTCCGGTATTTAAGCCACGTTTCCCCTGCTTTCGGGGAGTGCGGGGTATCCTTTGAAACGGTCTGCGCTGTTATCGGCTTCTGCCCGTTACGATATTCAGGGGCCATGAAGACCTTTTCTAGCGGGGGTACTTATCCGTACCCCGAGGGGGGTACTTATCCGTACCCCGAGGGGGGTCAGTGTCTGAGATCGGTTATTGCGGAGGCTCCACTCCCCGAGGAGAGCTCGGGGTTTTCATGTGCCACAGTTCCCGAGGTGCTCTCGGGGCCTATCCTCCCGGGGTCCTCCCGAGAGGGATCTCGAGCTGCCCTTCTCAAGCGCGTCACCCTGGGGATTCCCGGGAGGGTTGTCTCATCCTACCGTTGTTATGTTGGGCAGCTTTCTTCATCCTTCGTCCTGGCTAGGGCTCATTCAACATTTTCACTGTGCTTCCTTTCCATCCGTGCTTGTCCATGATTCTTATGCCTGGATAAGGGCTGGACTGTTAAACAACTTTTTTTTTTTTTTTTTTAGTTCAAGATTAAACTAATAAGATTTTTACTTTTTTAAGATTCAAGGGTTAGTTATAATATTAAGATAATTTTTTTAAAAAAAATAACTAGGTGCTCATGCGATATAAGATATACTATTTAGGTGCGTAATTTTTTTTCTATTATTACCTTTTGCTTTGGGTTTATAATTTAGAATTTGGGATTTAAGATATAGTATTTAGGATATAGTATTTAGGATGCATACTTTTTAAAAAGTTTTTATTGGGATTAGGATATAGAATTTGGGATATAATATATAATTCGGTAAGATTTAAGAAAAATTTATGATTTTTAAAATAAAAAAATATTAAAAAAACATTCGAAGCATAAAAAGAAAAAAAATGATAGGGAGAGTGAAAATGAGAGAGTGAATGATGTGACATTTTACATGCAGCGATCTCCGACGGGTTCATCGTGTCCCCCAGGGTATAGTTTGATTTGTGGGGGCGGCTGAAGGTCGTCGATGGTGTCCAAGCGATAATCGGACGTGTGCATGTAAAGTGTCACGTCATTCACTCAAGTGTCACGTCTTTCACTTTACTATTCACTCTCCCATTTTCACTCTCTCTATCATAGCTCTTAGAAGAAAATGATAGGGAGAGTGAAAATGGGAGAGTGAATGGTAGAATGAATGACGTGGTATTTTGCATGCAACAATCTCTAACGGGTTCACCGTGCCCCCCAGGGTATAGTTTGATTCGGGGCGACGGCCGAAGGCCGTCGATGGTATCCAAGCGATAATCGGACGTGTGCATATAAAATGTCACGTCATTCACTCAAGTGTCATATCATTTACTCTACCATTCACTCTCCTATTTTCACTCTCCCTATCATAACTCTAAAAAAAATGCTCGAGACACTTAGCATTTCCAAGTAAAAAAGAAATGCTCGAGACACTTAGCATTTCCAAGTGCCGCGAACGGAAAGTCATGCAAGATATCATCATTCTTATATGAAAAATGTTATGTTCAAGAAAAAAAAATTTCTAAGAAAATCTCAAGGAATGACGTGACATCGTAATTGCAGTAATCCTCGACGGATTCATCGTGCCCTCCAGGATATAGTTTAATTCGGAAAGTTAATTATAGGTCACCGATAGTATTCGAACGATAATTAAATGTATATATATTGACTGTCACGTTATTTTTTTAATTTTTTTTATTTGTTTTTTAAACGTATCTCTTCTTTGTTAGCATGTATAGCCCCTATGTGTGGCCCTCGTAAGGTAAGGCATCTGGGCACCCTGATCATTTATCTGGTGAGGATCATCCATACATATGGTGTGTAGAATATATTTTCTAATGAAAATATCAAAAGTTATTATATAATTAATATAAGATATTTTCTAATAAGAGCTATGATAAGGAGAGTGAAAATGGGAGAGTGAATAGTAGAGTGAAAGACGTGACACTTGAGTGAATGACGTGATACTTTATATACACACATTCGATTATCGCTTGGACATTATCGACGATCTTCGGTCGCCATCACGAATCAAACTATATCCTGGGGGTACGATGAATCCGTCGGAGATCGCTGCATGTAAAGTGTCACGTCATTCACTCTCCTATTTTTACTCTCTCTATCATTTTTTTTCTTTTTATGCTTCGAATGTTTTTTTAATATTTTTTTATTTTAAAAATCATAAATTTCTTAAATCTTACCGAATTATATATTATATCCCAAATTCTATATCCTAAATCCAATAAAAACTTTTTAAAAAGTATGCATCCTAAATATTATATCCTAAATACTAAATCTTAAATCCCAAATTCTAAATTTTAAACCCAAAGTAAAAGATAATAATAAAATAAAAAATTAAGCACCTAAATACTATATCTTATATCTCATGAGCACTTAATTATTTTTTTAAAAAAATTTTATCTTAAGTGCCTGTATGCGACAGGGGCTCGAGGCACTTGGAAATGCTTTAAGTGTCTCGAGCATTTCTTTTTAAAGCTATGATAGATTGAGTGAAAATGGAAGAGTAAATGATGTGATATTTGAATAAATAATGTGATATTTTATATATACTCATCTGATTATCGCTTGGATATTATTGACGACTTTTAGTCATCGTCCCGAATCAAACTATACCCTAGGAGATACGATAAATTCGTCGAAGATCACTGCATACAAAATACGACATCATTCACTTTACAATTTACTCTTCCAATTTGATTCTCCCTATTATTTTCTTCTAATAAATATAGTAGAAGAGGGGCAGGTCAGTTTCGATTCTCCTGCAAACCCACGGCGGCGCTAGCGAACGCTCCTCACCCGTCGAGCAGAGCCGCGATTGTCCTCTTCGCGTGTAGCCCACAGAGCTCCTCCACCTGTCGAGTCTCGTAGCGCCTGACCGGCTTCCGCTTCCTTTGACGGCTCTCCGCCGGCGAGCTACCGCCCCTTCTCCGGATCTTCTGGTCGAGCCCGCATCCGCGTCGGGATTCGTCAATACGCCTTCGTCAGCATCACAGACATAGTTAAGTACCACACGCACCCGTTTTATCTTCTCCGAGTCACCATCCCAATTCGACCTGCGAACCTCGTGGGATCGTGGCCAGTTCCCCTTTTTGTCGGTCGGAATCGTCTTTGCCAATTAGTCTCCATTGCACTGGTTGGGATTAGATCTGAAGCAAAAAATCGGGGAAGAAGAGGGGATAGCAGATGGGTTTCGGGCAAATTGTGATCGGACCTCCAGGGTCTGGAAAGACCACCTACTGCAATGGCATGTCTCAATTTCTCAAACTTATTGGGAGGTATGCATGAATCATTTTCTTTTTGTGTGGTGAAATCATGATTTTGGGTGGTGTTTGTGTTAGTTTACATGATCATTATGTTTACTTATGAAACGGATCTTGAAATCTATATATTTTACATACATACCTGAGCTTGA
Source organism: Boesenbergia rotunda (assembly GCA_024364735.1). Classification (NCBI taxonomy): domain Eukaryota; kingdom Viridiplantae; phylum Streptophyta; class Magnoliopsida; order Zingiberales; family Zingiberaceae; genus Boesenbergia; species Boesenbergia rotunda. The sequence continues at coordinate 102,050 of JAGFNQ010000374.1, read as the reverse complement.
TGAAGAAGTCATTGTAATATAATTATTTAATATATGATTTCTCCCTTCTTTCCTTCTTTTCGAAAGCAATCAATTCTTAATATGATGGACATTATCATGCTTTCAATTTATAGGCAGAGAGAGGACCAATATATGTTTAACATCTTATTACCGTGCATCCATCATGCATCGGTTATGATGTTTATTTTTATTTGCAACTTCAATTGAGGTGAGTTACATTTGATTAGTAACTTCAATTGCATGAAGTTACTTAGTTTTATTTTAATTTTAAGGCCAAATAATATTAGATAATAATTATTATCTAACATTCTCCCACTTGGCCTAAAATTTAGAATAATTAAAACTCATCCTCTTATAACATCATAATCACCTTAGTATAAAAGAATACTAAATGCGGGTTATAGCGGTTGTATATTATATAACATACTTCCTTCTATATACCACAAGCATCAGTATCCTATTATACTAGGCCTATAAATAAACATATAATTTCATAATGGTCCACAATAATGTTTCTAGGCACTTAATGTTATAACATAGTAATATGCACATCATCGCTAGAAACTATATATCAGAAACACATAAGTGAGCTCACAGTGTCAACTTAATAAATCATTCAAAGTACAACCAAGACCCATTCGATGTACATGTTCCTTAAATATTTTTGGTTGTAAACCTTTAGTTAACGGATCTGCAATCATGAGATCCGTTCTAATATAATCAATAGACACTCTTTGTTTCTGAACTTCTTCTTTAACGACAAAATATTTTAATTCCATATGCTTGGCACCTCTTGAGTATTTATCGTTTTTTGAGAAGAATATTGCTGCAGAATTATCACAATAAATTTTCAGCGGCTTGGCAATAGTGTCGACAATTCCAAGTCCTGAAATAAAATTCCGCAACCATAATGCATGGATTGTGGCTTCAAAACATGCCACAAACTCTGCTTCCATTGTGGATAAGGCAATGACAGATTGTTTGGCACTTTTCCATGATACTGCTTCTCCTCCAAGAAGAAACAAATAACCAAAAGTGGACTTTCTACTGTCGATGCATCCAGCAAAATCTGAATCTGAGTAACCAATCACTTCCAAGTGATTAGTTTTTCTGTACATGAGCATGTAATTCTTGGTGCCTTGAAGATACCTTAAAACTTTCTTAGCAGCTTTCCAATGATCAATTCCAGGGTTACTTTGATATCTGCCGAGCATTCCAACCGCAAAACTAATGTCCGGTCTTGTACAAGTTTGTACATACATTAGACTTCCTACAACAGAAGCATATGGAATTGAATCCATTTGTTTTCGTTCGATATCATTCTTTGGACATTGCATAAGACTAAATTTGTCCCCTTTCTGAATTGGAGAAATTCCAGCTGAACATTTTTCCATATTAAATCTCTGTAGAATTCTTTCAATGTAAGCATTTTGAGACAATCCTAATAGTCCTTGTGATCTATCATGAAATATTTCAATTCTGATCACACAGGATGCCTCACCCATATCTTTCATTTTAAAATTCTTACAAAGAAAATCTTTTGTCTTATGCAATATGTCCAAATCATTAGCAGCAAGCAAAATATCATCAACATACAGGACTAAAAATATAATTTTGCTCCCACTGATCTTTTGATATATGTAATGATCAACAACATTTTCTTCAAAACCAAAAGATGTGATGATATCATTAAACTTAATATACCATTGTCTAGAAGCTTGTTTAAGTCCATATATTGATTTCTTAAGTTTACACACTAGATGACCTTTTCCTTCAATTAAGAAACCTTCAGGTTGGTCCATATATACTTCTTCCTCAAGATTTCCATTCAAAAAGGCTGTTTTCACATCCATTTGATGTAGCTCTAAATCATAATGAGCCACTAGTGCCATGATAATACGTAAAGAGTCTTTCTTTGAGACAGGTGAAAATGTCTCTTTATAATCAACACCATCTTGTTGAGTGTATCCTTTAGCAACAAGTCTAGCTTTATATCATTCAATATTACCATTCGAGTTACGCTTGGTCTTAAAAACCCATTTGCATCCAACTCGTTTGGAACCTTCTGGCAATTCAACGATATCCCAAACATTATTTTCATACATGGATTGCAACTCTTCTTTCATTGCTTTAATCCATTTATCTGACTCTAAACTTTCTATGGCTTGTGAAAATGAAACTGGATCTTCATAAATTGCATAATCTAATTCTTGCAAATAAGTTTCATAATCTTTTGAAATAGCACTTTTTCTTATTCTTTGAAATCGTCTCAATGCTATTTCATGCGACTTATTTGCATCAAATCTTTGTGAAATAATTTCTTCAGGGGATATTTCATCATGTTGTTCAGTATTGATAACTGGGACAACTTTTGGAACAATACTGGATGAAGGAATTTTTATCTTAACTTCCTTTATATCCACATTTTGTTGTTCATCGCTCCCACTAACTTCACCATTCTCAAGGAATTTTGCATTACCAGTTTCTATTATCCTTGGATTATGGTTAGGACAATAAAATATGTACCCTTTTGATTTCTCTGGGTAACCAATAATGTACCCACTAACTGTTCGAGAATCTAACTTTCTTTCATGTGGATTATAAACTCTTGCTTCTGCTGGACAACCCCAAACATGCAAGTGTCTTAAGCTAGGTTTCCTATTTGTCCATCACTCAAAAGGAGTCTTTGGAACTGCTTTAGTAGGAACCCTATTAAGTAAGTACATTGATGTTTTTAAAGCATACATCCACAATGATTTGGGTAATGATGAATTACTCATCATACTTCTAACCATATCCATTAATGTACGGTTACGCCTTTCTGCCACACCATTTTGTTGAGGTGTGTATGACATAGTATATTGTGCACATATGCCATGTTTTTCAAGAAGTTTTTCAAATGGACCTAGATGTTGTCCTGTTTCATCATACCTCCCATAGTATTCACCTCCTTTATCCGACCTTACAATTTTCACTTTCTTGTCTAATTGCCTTTCAACCTCATTAATGTAGATTTCAAAAGCATCTACTGCTTGAGATTTTTCTTTAAGCAAATAAACATACCCATAACGTGAAAAATTATCAATAAAAGTGATAAAATACTTTTCTCCACCAAAAGATGAAGTATCAAAAGGACCGCATACATCAGTGTGTATTATTTCAAGAAGCTGAGTGCTTCTTGTGGCTCCTTTCTTGTTATGTCTGGTTTGTTTTCCCTTGATACAATCCACACATAAGCCAAGATCAGTAAAATCCAATTTTGGTAGAATTTCATTCTTTACTAATCTTTCTAATCTTTCTTTGGATATATGACCCAAACGCTTATGCCACAAGAAAGCAGAACTTTCACTAAGCATATTTCGCTTAATTCCAATATTTTGATGCACAGTAAGTAAGGATTCAACAAATTTATTATCAAGTTTTAATTTATATAAACCATCATTAAGAATTCCAGAACCAATAAATCTTGAATTCTTATACAAATTAAAACAAGCGTTTCCAAAATTAAAATCAAAACCACAAACATCAAGTTTTGAAAGAGAAATAAGATTCCTTGAAATTGAAGGTACATAAAGAGTCTGTAATAGGTCTAAATGATAACCAGTATCTAAGACCAAACGATAAGTCCCTATGCCTTCAATCGGAGCCTTCATACGATTTCCCATATATAGGAAATTCTCAATTCGGTTTATGGTTTGGATCGTAAGGAATCCCTGCATTATATTGGATACATGAGTAGTAGCACCAGATTCAAGCCACCAAGTATTTTGAGGAACATCAATCAAGTTTGATTCGAAACAAACATAAGTTTTTAATATACCTTTCTTTTCGAACCAAGCCTTGCGTTTAGGACAATCCTTTTGATAATGTCATTCTTTCTTACAGAAATGACACTTATCATTATTGTGTTCCTTCTTATCAACCTGAGGAGCTTTAATAGATCTTTTCTTTTTCTTGAAACTTTTGGCTTTTGCTTTTAGTGCTTTACCAGCTCCTTGAATAGTGAAGTTGATGGAATGACTTCCCAAATTCTTAAGTCTATTTTCCTCTTGAATGAGTTTACTTATCAATTCATTAACATTCCACTTTTCCTTAATAGTGTTATAGTTAATTTGAAAAGCACCATATTCAGGAGGCAATGAGTTCAGAATAAATTGAACCAAGAAGGAGTCATCCACAACCATTCCTAAAGTTTTTAATCTTGCTGCAATATTAGTCATCTCAATGGTATGCTCTTGCATACTACACGATCCATCAAACTTTATAGTCGTGAGTTGTGCCATTAATGTACCAGCAAGTGACTTATCAGCAGAACGAAAACGTTCTTCCACAAACTTTAAATATTCCTTTGCATTTTCTGTTTGTGGAATGGTAGTTTTAATGTTGTTTGCGATAGTCATTCGCATAAACATAAGGCTTAATCTGTTAGACCGTTCCCATGTTTTATATTTGAACTTCTCTTCCTCACTGCTTGAATCAGTAATTGCAGTAGGCTTTTCCTTTAGTAGTGCCAAGTCAAGATCCAATACACCTAAATGAAAATTGACTTGCTCACTCCATTCAGAGAAGTTTAAACCATTAAACATGGTAACAGAAGAAGCTTGCGAATGAAGAGAAATTGCTGCAAATTAGACATACAGATTCAGATAAAACATTAGAATATATTGTAATATACCTTTGAGCTAATATTACAATATACTATCCAAAATTAAATGCCTCATATTATTAAGAAACTAAAATCTTCAATCAAATATAAATGTCATCTTTGGATAAACAAAATATATTTGGTTCAAGAATTTTAATTTTCTTCAATTATGTCACTAATCATGAAAATTAATTTTCCTTTGGGAAAATCCATAAATTTGATGATTAATGAATCTCATGTATTTATCATTTTTTTTTAATAGGCATTTCATAAGTATGATAAATAAATGATTATTTTTATGCATGATATTTAATTATTCTAGTTTGATCACTTTGGTGATTACAAACTATCTTAATTAATATCAAATCATTATCATATATTTATATCACAATCATAATCAATATTAATTATCTTTAAAGTATGCATGTATATTACAATCATTAATCAAATTCATAAACAATAATAAATCAATGCATAAATTTATTATGTCATGCATTATTAAAGATACTAATCATTATTATATAATGAAAAATTAGTATACATTTGATAAATGAATTTGAATATTCAACGTGATTAATAGAAAAGTTTATTATATGTTTCATATCATTAATGCATATATTAATTTATAATTCATCAAAATTAATTCATATATGAAAACATATAGATTTCACAACTTTGCTCTGATACCACATGTTAGTTTACATGATCATTATGTTTACTTATGAAACGGATCTTGAAATCTATATATTTTACATACCTGAGCTTGATGAAGAAGTCATTGTAATATAATTATTTAATATATGGTTTCTCCCTTCTTTCCTTCTTTTCGAAAGCAATCAATTCTTAATATGATGGACATTATCATGCTTTCAATTTATAGGCAGAGAGAGGACCAATATATGTTTAACATCTTATTACCGTGCATCCATCATGCATCGGTTATGATGTTTATTTTTATTTGCAACTTCAATTGAGGTGAGTTACATTTGATTAGTAACTTCAATTGCATGAAGTTACTTAGTTTTATTTTATTTTATTTTATTTTAATTTTAAGGCCAAATAATATTAGATAATAATTATTATCTAACAGTTTGTGGTCGTTAAGCTGCAGCACTTAGCTTCCTCTATGAAAGGTTTCTCTCCACCCCATAGTATTTGCCTGCTTCTTCAAGTTGCATTAGTTTGCTTCAAATATCTTGAGATATTGCACACGGTTTATGTTCTTCATTCCTTTATAAGATTGTGAGTTACTCTACATTTTGAGCTATTAAAAAAAGTAACCTTTGGCTTGCAGAAAAGTGGCTGTTGTCAATTTGGATCCTGCGAATGATTCATTACCGTATCCTTTGAATTCAATCTTATTCTACTTATTTACATCAGCGTTGCAAGTTCCGTGGCTTGAATACTTTCTTTTGACTAGTTAAAACAGATATGAGTGTGCCGTGAATATTGAAGATCTAATAAAACTTAGTGATGTTATGTCGGAGCATTCTCTTGGTCCAAATGGAGGTAAGATCAGTGAAACAACTCCTTTACACACTTTTGCAACAATTGTATGTAGATACTGTTTTTTTTTAAAAACTATATTTATGTACCTTTAGGTCTTGTCTACTGCATGGATTACTTGGAGAAGAACATTGATTGGTTAGAGTCCAAGCTGAAACCTTTTCTTGATGGTGAGGACAAAAATTCCCAAATTTGTTTATGAAGTTATCAATTATTCTATCCATGCAAATCCATGCCCATTCCATATAATGAACTTGGGTATCCATACCTGATTATATGGGTTGTATCATAGGTACCACCTAGCATCCAACTTGTTTGTGAATGAAAGAAGAAAAATAAGAAATAAGTGATTCTAATAACATATATTTTTATATATTATTAATAAATTTTTCCAGTACCAACTACCCATAGCGTTAAAATTCCAATCCATCCCATGCCTATCATGGTGTTCAAAATTACCTGTTCAAGAAATTGTTAAAATGGATATCCAAATCTGATTAAATAGGCCAGATAGTCATGGATATCTAAAAGTATGTGTACTTTTTAGCCTAGCATATTTCCTGTTTGCATAATTGATGAACCATACCATGTAAGTGAAACACCGCAATGGTATGGCAAGCATGTAAAAGGGTCGAGATGGACTGGACGTTGCCACAACCTTAGTTTGGTATATAATTTTGGAGATTGATTTCAAGCTCAAACTTGGTTTTACTAGTGGATTCAAGCTTGAGAATTCTAAAGTTTGCATTCAACTCCTTTATGTAGCTAAATAATTTCAGTTCAGACTAATATCATTTGTGTTGCAACATGCTTATGCTCGAGTTTAAAAAGGTCAACTAGACTCCAAGCAGTCAAACTTGATTCCAACTAGAAGTTCATGAATGTTTGAGTTTGGAAGACTCATCTAAAATAAACTGTTCCACATCTAAGTTATATAAAGTGAAATCGTCTTACATGAGGTAGGAGTTAGATAACATGAAATATAAAAATATAAAATGAGTGACCCCTCTTCTGTTGTTTATTTTTAAAGGGGAGTGGGAGAGATTTCAATCTGACTAGATACTCATTTTATGGATTCACACGAGCGTAATTGTGTACAAGTCATAAAACATTTCTACCCTTTATAATCCACAAATGCGTTGGCTATGCATGTTCAACCTACATGATCTGCTGATAATTCCTTTTGTCTTATTATTGTGGTTGTTATATTTAGCCAAGAAATATTGGTATAGAAACAAAGCTGAATGTAAGACTATAAATCCTTTCTTTGCTTTTCACAAAGCTATTTAACATGCACTTATTAAGATGAATTGGTTGATGGTCATTATATAATGCTTTGGTCTAGATGGCAGATATCAGGTATTTAATGCATTCGACAGGTGATCTTTTCACTGATAAATGTGGCAAGTTCATGTTATCTAAATGATTTATGAATCACAAATAACATGACTTTTATGATATCTTGACTTCAATTGTCATCTCTATAATTGATATATAGAAACATGGTTTAGGGAAAAGAACATTAGTTTAGGGTTTAGGAAATGATATCTCCTTTTTGTCTGCATTTAGGTTTGGAAATTGTAGTCAGATGAGGAGCGTGATTCTATAAAAATTAGGGTTGATTAATTGGACTGGTAGCTATTAGTGTCTATGTTTCAAACAAGATAGATCAAGGCAGATACTTAGCTGTTATGAACACTGATAATGGCTGGTTGATTGTGTACAGAAACTAAAATAAGAATATTGCCCTATCTTTTAAGTGGCATACTGAATGCCAGACTATGTTGGATTTTCTTAGGAAGGAACTTTGGTATACTTTTTATGTTTCTCTTCTTTATTATTTAAGACTAGACTTTCTTTAACAATGCCTCCTTTTGGGCTCGTTTGGTTTTAGTCGTCTCCTGATGTTCTTTTTTTCTTGTCCAACCTTGTTCAGCCATCTACAATTTCTATCTGCCCAAAATTTTCACTTTATTAAAATAAAACAAAATTATTTTAACAACTTCTCCCTCGGGGAAATGAAGCAATCATATAAGTCTGCTATTCTGAGCAAAAAATGTTGTGTTGCATGTTACTAAAGCAATGGTTGACTACCATGAGCTATGATTCTCTTTCACAATGCTAGAGATACAGAGCTGGTTGTCTTAATATGTATCCAAGCATTTGTTTCTTCTTTTAGGTTCTTGGTGTTTAAGCATGTTCATTGACATCGATAAATATCTGGTTTCTAGTCAATTTAATTAAATATAAAGGATGTTTGAAAGTGGAAATATCTAGTTATTGCTTCATCAATAATCAGTTTCTCCAGCATTTAGACTGGACTGTCTTTTCTTAATTTGAGGCCACTACTTTCTATTCAATGTATCAAAGCATTTGTTTATTCTTTTGTTCACTTGGTGTTTAAGCATGTTCATTGACGCTGATGAATATTTTTCTCTATTCAATGTATCAAAGCATTTGTTTATTCTTTTGTTCACTTGGTGTTTAAGCATGTTCATTGACGCTGATGAATATTTTTCTCTTAGTCAATATAATTAAATACAAAGGATATTTGAAAGTGGAAAGATCTTGGTATTGCTTCATCAAATATCAGTTTTTTTCCAGCATTAGACTAAACTGTCTTTTCTTAATTGCAGACCACTACTTTCTATTTGATTTTCCTGGCCAGGTTGAGCTTTTCTTTCTTCATTCAAATGCAAAGAATGCCATCACTAAACTTGTACAGAAGTTGGATCTTCGGGTATATTATTTGCACACGTGATGATCAATTGCATCTCTTGTTTTAAATTGTTTTATGTCGCAGTGCATTTATTAACACTTATTATTTCTTCATCCCATGCAGTTGACTGCCGTTCATCTAGTTGATGCTCATCTATGCTGTGACCCTGGGAAATATGTCAGTGCATTGGTGCTTTCATTAACAACCATGTTACATCTGGATTTGCCACACATAAATGTCCTTTCCAAAATTGATCTTATCGAGAACTATGGAGAACTTGGTGTGTACAAGATTATGTCTTGCACATTTATAGTGAAATATATAAGCCTTTATGATGATTAAATTATAGAGTTATCTAACTTCTTCTGCAGCTTATAACTTGGAATTTTATATGGATGTTGAAGATTTATCCTACTTGCAGTATCATCTTGATCAGGACCCTCGTTCGTCCAAATACAGGTATCTATATTTAGTAATTTTGCTAACTTCAGTGTCCTTGTTTCCTTGTTCTTTTTTTTTTCTGAAATATTTTACAAAAGCATTTGCATATCTAGATACTTGTTAGTCTAGAATGCTTTATAACTTATAATGCAAGAATATAGTCCTCTCCCCAAAATGTTTCCCTATTGCAAGTTAGTCTGTTATTATGAGATTCAGCATTCGTTACTAGCATCCTTTTAAGTTTTAGGGGTGAAAATTTATGCTTTGTTGGGTTTCATATCCTCCCTTTACTCAAAATATGGTCTCTGAACATCAACTATTTTGGTGGGGTGTAGTATAAAATTTCTCTTTATGCATCACGTTTGATATTAACCCTAAAATGGCACCACCTTGGTGTATGCCAATCTAGTTTTTTCAGTCACATTGAGTGGCTTTAGAGTTAAATTTAGATCAATTGGCTTCAATTAAGGCCTAACTAAATCCTAATGGCTGGAATTAAGATTGCATGGTTGTAGGTTCTATCTGGATCAGTTTGGTTGATCCAAAGTCAACTTGAAGTTGAAATTTCCTTTGCCCCTTCATTACGTACTCTCATCTTGGGTTCTTCTCATCTCTGTGCTTGCTTTGCCTAAACTCCTCTACTCTCGTCTTTCAATTTACAAGTCTCAAGCATTTTTAACTTCAATTCAAATGGAATAATGGAGTTCATCTTGCAAGGGCAGGGAAGGATTAAGGGCTGAGATTTTTCAAACTGTCAGATCCCGGATGAGCCATAACCTGAGATTTTTCAACTCTCGGATTGCGGATGAGCCATAACCTGAACCATAACTGGCAGCTTCAACCCTTAAACCATAATCAGCTTGGACATTTAAGGTTAAGAGTTGAGATTTTTCGAACAATTGAACCATCAGTTCTGAACCATGGCATGTTTAGGATGCACGTATATGTCTCTCGGTACCAAGAATACATGGTGATGAATGATACTATTGACAAGGAATTTCCTTCGTGCCAACTTAGTTTTGGTTTCTTTAACTTATAATGATATGGTACATTTGGCTCATGCTGAATGGCATTCAACAAGTTTTGAAACAGTGTGAATCCTCATTCAACTTGAATCTCTCTATTAGAACAACAACCAAGCCTTATCCCACTAGGTGGGGTTGGCTGTTTGGATCTTTCTACGCTATTGGATTCTGTTCCCTATTATATCATCATCTATATTTAAATAAAATTTATCATGTTTTATTGTTGCTAACCAAATCTTTTTTGACCTTCCTCTCCTTCTTTTAATGTGCGTATTTATCATAGTTTCACATCGCCTAACAGGGACATTTATTGGTCGTTTAAGTACATGTTCGTATCATCTCAAATGTATCTCTCGAAGTTTTTCTTCAATAGATGCAACTCTGACTCTCTCTTTAATGCTCTCATTCCTTATTCTGTCCATCCTCATATGTCCACACATCCACCTTAATATCCTCATCTCTGCAACTTTCATCTTTTGCTCATGTGCCCAAATCATAGCCCAACATTCAACACCATATAACATAGCAGATCTAACTGCTGTCTTGTAGAACTTCCCTTTAAGTTTTAGATGTACTTTACGATCACATAAAACACCCGACGCTAACCTCCATTTCAACCATCCTGCTTGTATTCTATGTAAGATATCTCTCTCAATCCCTCCATCATTTTGCAAAAATGATCATAAATACTTAAAGCTCTTAGTTTTAGACAATTCATAATCTTCTATATTGTTTCATTACATCTAATATTGCTAAACTTAAATTTCATATATTCTATCTTTACTCTACTAAACCTAAAATCTTTCACTTCTAGTGTTTCCCGCCAAGATTCTAGTTTAGCATTTACTCCTTCGCGTGTCTTGTCTATCAAAACAATATCATCTGCAAACAATATACACCATGGTATAGTATCTTGAATGTGTATAGTGAGTTCGTCCATGATTAGTGTAAAAAGATAGGGACTTAGAGCTGATCCTTGATGTAACTCTATCCTTATTGGAAATGCTTCAGTTAATCCTCCTGAAGTCTTTACTCTGGTCGTTACATCTTCATACATATCCTTAATTAGTTCAATATATGTTACACTAACACCTCTTTTTTCTAGAATTCTCCATATAATTTCTTTGGGATCCTATCATAAGCTTTTTCTAAATCAATGAATACCATATGTAGATTTTTCTTTTGCTTCCAATACTTTTCAATTAATTGTCTAAGAAGATGTATAGCTTCTATTGTCGACCTTCCAAGCATGAACCTAAATTGCGGTCACCGTGGTCTCTTTCCTTAATCTTTTTTCGATTATTCTTTTCCAAAGTTTCATGGTATGACTCATTAGTTTAATACCCCTATAGTTTGCACAGTTTTGTACGTCTCTTTTGTTCTTATATAAGGAAACTAGAGTACTTACCCTCCATTGATTAGGCATTTTTTTTGTTTTCAATATCATATTAAATAATTTTGTAAGTCATTCAATACCTTATCTCCCTAAGCACTTCCATATCTCTATTGAGATATCATCTGGTCCCATGGCTTCTACTCGAGTCTCTCTATCTGAAAATATTTGTAACTTAGAGATGTTCGCTGTCCTCAATTTTGAACAAATTTCCCATTGGTTGAAACAATATTTATCATGCATACAAATGCAAGTGGGGTTTATTGGAACATTGGATTGATTTTCACATTTTTGTGCTTTTTTTTCCTACTCTCCAGGAAGCTCACCAAGGAGCTATGTGATGTCATTGAAGATTTTGGCCTCGTCAACTTCTCGACATTAGACATTCAAGCAAGTTACCTATTCTTCAGTTTTCCCCCGTTGTAATCATTCCTTAACTCTTAGACATTACATAACTCTCAATTTCAGGACAAAGAAAGTGTTGGTAATCTTGTGAAGCTGATAGACAAAAGCAATGGATATATATTCAACGACATACAGGGTAGCGTTGTGGAGTTTAGCAAAATTGCAGCTGCGCCACTAGATTGGGACTATTACAGATATCCTTTTGATCGATGATAATTTCCATATCATTTTCTTATATAGCTGAATGTTCAGTTTTTCTACCATGCATTTAGCTCATAGAAATGACTATTATATTTCTTATGAATTTTTATGGAATAACTGTTCATATATTTGGTAGTAAAAATCACCGTGGAATACTATTCGTATGGAATATTTATTCCAGACTCATAAGGAATAAATATTTCTTGCTCTATTTTAAGAATAATTCTTCCTTGCTTATTCCATATTTCCCATAACACATTCAAATGCTTAAACCAGACCAACTGGGTTGGTCCGTCGGGTCTTTCCAGGCAAATCTATTCATTTTACTCAAAAACGTCCTGGGAAAAAGTGTTTTGAGTGGAAATATCTTGGCGAATCAAAATAGTTTAAAATCATGAATTTAGACGGGAGAATTTAAATATACTTTTAGTTCATGATTTAGAATGGTCTTGGTTCATAAATGTGTTTTTGACTCAAACCACTTTTGTAAAAAGTTATTTTGGGCAAAATTAAAGTTGGTGAGTTGTATTTCCGAATGGTTGTGTTAATGTTGTACCTTAACTGCTGGTTACAACTGCTGCAGTCCAGGAGAAGTACATGAAGGATAAATAGTTATGCTGGTGGAGAAATGGCTATAAGGCAGGGCTGGTGATGAGGCGACTACCTTTGTATCGGGTTATCGACCATGCTCTATCATCTGAAAATAGGAAAAATCAAGCTTCGTCAGAAGACAAACTATGAGTGAAAAATTGTATATGCTTTGTCAATCTATGAATTAGTGAAGTAATTTTACTTTCTTTAGACATATCCTCACAACAACAAAGCTATCAGAAAATCAGATATTTTAATGTCTTCTGTACTAGTTTTCGAGTAAGTTGTTCACCATCCTATTACAAGTTGGTACTAGAAGTTAGTTGTCCTCGTAAAATAAGACCGACAGTAGTCAAAACTAAGTAGATGATTTTGTAATGTTAAGCAGAAGGTTTATCTTTGTTGACCTGTTTTTTGTGGTTTTTGAGATTTTGTTGGTTTCTATTGATCCGATGGTAATGATCAAGAATATGAAATAGGTATTTATCTTTGATTGATCCAAGCCTTGATGCATTTATTCATTTTTGATTTTTTTAATAAATATATTTTGTTTAAGGAATGTATTTGATTGTTGGTTTCTTCAAGTCCTTGTTTTCCGTAGTTGAAAAGATATATCAATTTGGTTTAATCAAAATAGAAAATTATTTTTGAAATAATATTTTTTTTATATATCAAACTTTGAATTATGTGTTTATTGAGGAAATTTTAAGGTATATGTAGTTTTTTTCATTTTTATTTTTTTTAGAAAATACGATTTTTTGAAAAATGTATTTGATTTGTATTTTTCAGTCTTTTTTTCTAGAAAAAGATATAACATTCTGAAATTAGAGAATGAAATAAAATTATTTTTCAGAAAATAAGAAAATTAGGGGGCGTTTGATTTGTTTCATTTTTTATTTTTATTTTTTTAGAAAATCATATTTTCTTACTTTTTTGAAAAATGATTTTTTTCATTCTCTAGTTTTCAGAAAATGTTATATTTTTTTTCTGAAAACAAAGTTAGAAAATACAAATCAAATATATTTTCTAGAAAATTATATTTTCTACATAAAATGAAAATGAAAAATAGACTGGAAAATACAAATCCAACGCATCCTTAGATTTTTTGAAAAATGAAAATAGAAAATGGAACAAACCAAACGCTTCCTAAAACGTTCACTTTGTGAGAGTAGCCGGGTCAAAGCACATATTGTTGATGCGTCTCCTCAATACTCGGCATCCCGTTCCACCGTATCCGAATATCCCCTAGTTTTGCCCTTGTGGTACCTGAATCTGTGGAATGATCATCGGTCTCCTTTCCACTCACCATTTGCTCCAAGATCAATATGGCAGTAGGCCTATAGGATCTTAAATACTCCATGAGAAGACTGAGATGTGGAAACCAAAGAAGGATGCACCTCCTGAAAATGCCATGTTTCTAGGATGTACTTTGGTTTTCAAAATATCGAAAGTGTGCACTATATTTTAAATTTATCTGAGGGTGCATTTGTTTTCTAAAATACTCTAGTCCGTCCAAGTTGTTTCATTGGACATGCTATCTAAAGATTTAGTCATTATTCGATTGCAACTGGTGTCAATTGACTGAACTGAATGTGATTCCGATCGATTGATCGTTGTTAAACACATTCAGTTACAAGTGTTTAAGGATCCTATAGAGCTCAAAATCAATGAGAGTAAATATGAACAAACTCAAAAGAAACCCAAGAATGCCACGGTGTTGATTTAATATGGATTAAAATCTTTAGAACCATTAAACATTTTTAATCAAGAAAATGTTTAATATTCATAAAGGACTCAATCTAGAAAAACATTGAAGAGAACTTTAAAAGTACAACAATATTCATTCGATATAAATTTTAAGCCTGAGAGTTCGTTTAGTTTAAGTTATCATGTATATGGTTATGTAATTATCAGATAATCACATAATCAGGTTATAAGAATAAAATATAATTTAATATTATTCAGCTCAACTTCTAGAATACTCATTTTGAGAAAAAAAAAATTTGAAATTTTTTTTCTTAACTCCAGAATCATATAAAATCTCACATTTCCAAGGTGATCCATATTCTAGGTTATATTTCTCATTTGCTGATGTGGCAGACATGCTCCATTATATGAGAATAGTCTTAGATAATCAAAATTATCAATAATAACCTTCAATCAAATATGCCCTTAGAGTCATCAAACACCTTAAGGGATGGAGAAAACTAAAAAGAACAAATTCAAGAAAACCTTGGAGCTAGTAGTGTCCGTTTGACATGAATCCAAAGCCTCTAAGATCGTTATATACTCTTAGCAAAAAAAAATTTGATAATGACTTTTCAATTAGTCACTTTCAGTTGATTGGTTAGTCAATTGGTAATTGTTAGACATCTTTGGTAAAAATTTCTTTGTGGTCTTATAGAATTCAAAATTTTGAAAAATATATTTTGAACAAACTCGAAAAACACTTAGGAGTGCGACGATACAAATTTGAGGCTTCTAAAGCTGTTAAACACTTGACAAAATGTGTCTGATGGTCGTATGAGTTTCAAAAATTAAAACTCACACGGAAAAAATAATTATGTACTAACTCAGAAGAACCCTAGAAGTGCAATGACGTACACATCACACGGAATCAATGCCTCTAGGGTCGTCATAGACTTTTTGACAAAAAGTGTTTAATGATCATAATATCTTAAAATCTAAAACTTTGAACATGTACCAATTCAAAAGAACTTAGAAGTGTAATGGAACCCATTTTGCATGAATCTAAGGTCCTTAGGGCATCCGGGTGAGGGTTTATAATATGAGGTTTATATTATAAATCCTTCGTTATAAACCTCACCCCTATTATATGGGTGAGGTTTATAACTTTTTATATAAATCGGTCTCAAAATCTTAGGATCGAATTTGTACTCAAAAAATGAGAAAAAATAATTACTTTTTCACTCTTACAATAGAATCGGTACAAGGCTCTCCTTTTATAGAGAGAATTTTATAATAGAAAAGGATACTAATGAAAAAAAAACTACTTAAAGCTAATTAAGACTAATTAAAGCTAATTAAAAACTCACCTATTTTTCCTTATTTGTATATCTTTTACAACCTTATTTACATAAGAAATGATCTTGTAATTATGACTCAATCTAGGATTTTAATGATAGAATTAATTTCCAACACTCCCTTCAAGCTGGTTTGTAGATATCTTCCATAGCCAGTTTACTAGTCAGCTTATCGAATTGTTTCTTGTGTAATCCCTTCGTTAGTACATCAGCTAATTGTTCATCCATTGGAAGATATGTCATGCATATTATTCCAGTCTTAATTTTTTCCTTGATGAAATGTTTGTCCACTTCTATATGCTTTGTACGATCATGAAGAATCGGATTATGAGCTATGGAAATAGCAGCTTTGTTGTCACAATAAACTTTCATAGAAGTTGAGCAAGAACACTTCAATTCCTCAAGAATTCTTTTGATCCACATCACCTCACATATTCCATGGGCAACAACTCTGAATTATGCTCCAGCACTACTTCTTACTCCCACATTTTACTTTTTACTTCACCATGTAACTAGGTCCCACCAACAAATGAACAATAGCCTGATGTTGATCTCCTATCTGTAACACTCCTTGCCCAATCTGCATCTGTGTAGACTTCAATTTGAAGATGTCCATATTTCTTAAATAGTAAACCTCTCCCTAGAATCCCTTTTAGATATCTCAGTATCCTATAAACGACCTTGAAATGTTCTGCTCTGGTGAGTGCATGAACTGACTTACCATGCTAACTGCAAAAGCGGTATCAGGTCGTGTATGAGACAAGTAAATCAATTTTCCTACGAGTCTCTGATATAGTTCTCTGCCCTTCACTTCTCCAGCCTTAGCAGCTTGTAACTTCAGGTTAGGCTCAATCGGAGTCTCAACCATTTTACACCCCAGCAAACTTGTTTTTCCAAGGAGATCAAGAATATATTTTCTTTGATTAACAAATATACCTTCTTTGGATCTTGCAAATTCTATCCCGAGGAAATACTTAAGAACTCCCAGATTCTTAATTTGAAATTTTTTTACGAGATTCTTCTTTAGGACTGCTAATTCTGTTTCGTCATCGCCAGTTAAGATAATGTTGTAAGTACCCCTGGTTGATTTTGATGTGATCAACCGATTTAAGTTAGGTTCTGGTGTGTTTAATCCCTCTGCTAAGTGTGCAGGAGCTTAGGTACGGAGGAAGTCGAGCGTAAGACGTAGCGGATGAGAAGGATTGTGCGGAGAAGTGAGCCGACGGGCTCGGTATAATGCGAGGGACGCGGAAGCTGCAGAAGAGTACGTCGGTGGAGTGAGAAGGACGTGCGCGGTGTCCGAGGGACGAGAAGCCGGGAGGAAGGATGCTCGAGGGGCGAAAGGTCGGAGTCGGGTTCGGGCGAGCCTAACTCCGGTTGGTCAAAAATCACCCAGAAGACGAAGAACCAAAAGACTGGTCAGTTTGACCATGTCAAACAAGGCGCTCAAAAAATGAAGAATTTAATTGCTGCTAAGAAGACTCAATCCCAAGACCTCACCTAAGATATGATATCATGGTTACCACTTGGGATAGCTGATGATGACAACATGCAATTGCCGATGTTACTACTTGAAGATTACAACAGCGAAGTCTAGAGCAGAAGAAAAAGTCTTAAAGGATAAAACCTTATCGTTTAATCAGATCCAATGGATGCAGTTTAATCCCATCCAAGATCAACTGCAGATTACATTCATGGATCAACGGTCAAGAGAAAATTCCTCAACAATCAACAATCCAGATTTATTCTCTTAGGCTATAAATAGGCTTAGAGTTTCAACATTTTCTTTCATTCAATTAATTCACTCTTGTAAACTCTCTAAAAGTCTAGCGTGCTATTTTTGTAAGGCTTCTCCGCTACAAGGAGATTTTTATTGAGTGTCCACTGCCTTGGAAGCAATGTTCTCAGTTGCGACTAAGTTTCTTTTTTTTAAAGACGAGTGCCTCCACTTTCATATTTTTTTTTCGTCTATTCACCCCCCTCTAGCCGGTCCAACCCGATCCAACAAATGTCATCAACATAAACAATCAAGATAGCAACTTTATCCTTTTCTGAATGTTTATAAAATATTGTGTGATCTGCTTGACTCTGCAAGAAGTTATAACTGACAACAAACTTACCAAAGCGTTCAAACCATGCTCTTGGTGACTGTTTGAGTCCATATAATGCTTTATTTAATTTGTACACCTTTCACTGCCAAGCCTCTTCTCAAATTTGGTGGTAGGCTCATGAATACCTCCTCTTCTAGATCACCATTGAGAAATGCATTACTAATGTCAAGTTGATGTAGAGGCCAATCTGAATTTACTGCAAGAGATAACAAGACTCTGATAGAGTTTATCTTAGCAACTGGAGTAAAAGTCTCTTGATAGTCAATCTCATAAGTTTGAGTGAAGCCCTTAGCTACTAGTCTAGCTTTGTACCTTTCAATGCTTCCATCAGCTTTATATTTTATTATAAACACCCATTAACACCCAACTACTTTCTTGCCTTTGGGTAGATCAACTATCTCCCAAGTGTCACTTCTCCTTAAAACATTCATCTCTTCTATGACTGCTAATTTCCAACTCGGATCATCCAAAGCTTTCTATATATTCCTTGGAACAATAAGTGTGAAATCCTAGAGGTGAAAGCTTTATGGTTTTTTGACAGATTTTGATAGGAAAGGTAATTTGAAATAGGATGATTAGTGCAGTTTCGAACACCTTTCCTAATTGCTATAGGAACATCAAGATCTGGAATAGTAGGTGAACAATTAAACACAATGGGAGAAATCAAAGCTGGACTTGGGATAGAGTTACCTGGAATTTCGATGCCAGAACTCGGATTTTCAGACTGGTGTTGTGTAGGCTTGACTTTTGAGTTTTATCCGTAAGATGAAATCTCTTCCTAATATAAACCTGAAGCTCAGAACTCAATCACGGTGATTAGTTTGTAGTATTTCTCCCCCTGATTGAGAGTCTCCAATACTAAAAAAAAATGTTGGACCAGGTAGCAGACGAACCAGGGGTGACCGGCCCGGCCCCACGGAAGTTTCCCACCAGTCACTAGGGTAAATCGGGAAGCGCTCGCGGTGGGCGGTCTAGAATCCCAGCGTCCCAGGGTTCGTGCCCCATTTGGAGGAAAAAATTCTGCAAAATACGTCGTAGCTAGGGATCAAATCATGGATGTCTGGCATAGCGACTAATTGCCCTACCGCTGCACCATAACCACGGAGGCAAGAGAGGTAAGTGATTATTTTCTCATAGCTTAAGTTGAGAGTCTTCAATACTGGGCACTAGAGGTAAGTGATTATTTTTTGGAAAAATGATATTGGGAAGTGGGTTAGAAATTTTTCCAAAAATTATCTTTTATTTCACTTATCTCCCCCTGAAGGGAATTTTTGGTAAAATAGGGGATTGTTTCTAAAAAAGATACATCCATGCCCATAAAAAAATTTATTTGAGGATCGAAACACTTATACCCCTTTTTGTTTGACGAATACCCTAAGAATATACATTTTATAGCACGTGGTTCAAGTTTTGAACGAAATTAACATGGAACATGAACATAGACAGTACACCCAAAACTTTGACAGGCGAATTAGAAAACAATCTTATTTCAGGAAAAAAAATTAATTCAATCAAGAGGTGTTTTGTATTCTAACACTTTAGTAGACATCTGTTTATCAAATAAGAGGCTGTTAAAATTGCTTCACCCCATAAATACTTAAGAACACTCATATAAAACATTATAACATGTGCTACTTCAAGTAAATGTTTATTTTTTCGTTCTGTAATGCTATTTTGTTGAGAGGTATCACGATAAGTAGATTGATGAAAAATACCTTTATCTTTTAAATAAACACCCAAGTGCCCACTAAAATATTCTGTTCCATTGTTAGAATGTAAAATATAAATTTTGGTTTGAAATTGGTTTTCAATCATAGTATAAAGATTTTTGAATAAATTTCTCACTTCAAATTTTTTATTCATCAAATAAATCTAACATAAACGTATATGATCATCAATAAATGTTACAAACCATTTTTTTTCCAGAAAAAGTAGTAATTTTAGATGGGCCCCAAACATCACTATGAATCAAATAAAAAGGTTTGGAGGCATGATAACTCTTTGGCAAATATGTTGAACGATGAAATTTTACAAAAATACAAGTTTCACAATGTAAAGAAGAGCAATCAATGCCTTTAAATAATTTTGGAAATATATTTTTTAGGTAAAGAAAATTAGGATGCTCTAGCCTATAGTGTCATAGCATTATTTTTTCTCGAACCGAGTTTGAACTGATACTGTTAAAAACCTGAGCTTTTTTATTACTAACAGGTATTTCATCCAAGTAGTAAAGATCTTCAATCATCCTAGCACGCCTAATCATCCCCGTGTTCTGGTCCTGAAATTCATAGTGTGATTCAAGAAATATAATATGACAATTAGAATCTTTAGATAGTTTACTAACAGACAAAAGGTTACAGGCTAATTTATGAACATGAAGAACAGAATTGAGATTAATTTTCTCGGTGAGTTTAATGAGTCCTTTTCCTGCAATAGGTGAAAAACTATCATCGACAATTCTAATTTTCTCATTTCCAGAACAAGGGGAATAAGTATTGAATAATTGAGAACAACTAGACATGTGATCTGAGACTCCAGAATCTATAATCCATAGAGAAGAGTTTAAACAAGAGAGAGCTTTAGGATTGCTACCTGTTTGTGCCAAGGAAACACTAGGAATACCTGATGAGAAGTTGAATTTTATCAACTTCAAGAGTTCATCAATTTGCTCTTTGTTGAAGGAGCCTAAGTCGGCTTTATTGGCCATAGGAATTCTACGAGTTTTCTCTCCTTGCTTGCTGCTTTTCCAGTTGGCTGGTTTGCCATGAATTTTTCAACATGTCTCACGTGTATGGCGAGACTTGTTGCAGAAATCGCACTAAACTCGTGGCTTATCATCAAACCTGCGCTGGTAATCTGCAGCCTTGTAAGTAGAATCAGTAAATAAGGCAGAATTTTCAATTGACTCACTAACACTCATTTTTCCGAGCATGACACTCCTTCGACTTTCTTCTCTTCTGACTTCGGCAAATACTTCACCAATGGATGGGAGAGGGGGTCTCCCAACGATCCTTGTCCGTACTTCATCAAATTCGACATTGAGACCAGCAAGAAATTTGTAAATACGGTCGTCTTTTATGATTTTCTTGTGGTGGTTGCAATCATCATCAAATTTCCATTCGTATGTGCTGAAAAGGTCAAGATCCTACCACAACCTTTTCAACGAATTAAAGTATTTGGTGACGAATCATCTCCTTGACGAATATCCCCCAACTTTAAAGTCAATTAAAAAACCTGAGATTGATTACCGAAGTCAGAATACATCTGACTGGCATTATCCCACAACTCTTTTGCAGTAGGATAACACATGTAGTTGGTACTTATATCCTCCTCCATGGAGTTGACTAGCCATGTCATAACCATGGAGTTTTCAGCATCCCGTACAGCATGCATCGGGTCATCAACAGCAGGAGCATTCTTGTCACCAGTGATATAACCGATTTTTCCTTGCCCACGGATATACATTCGGACGGATTGCGACCACCGGAGAAAGTTGTCCCCATTCAGTCGGATAGTGGTGATTTGGACTGAATGAGGGTTGGAATGGTGTTGTGGAATCTCAGAAGATTTTACCGTGATAGTGGCAGGAATTATAGTGGTTTTGGACGTGACTTCTGACATAGCTACTACAATCTCGCTCTGATATCAACTTAGAAAATATGAAAAAAATAATTACTTTTTCACTCTTACTATAGAATAAGTACAAGACTCTCCTTTTATAGAGTGAATTTTACAATAGAAATGGATACTAATGAAAAAAAGAAAACTAATTAAACCTAATTTAGACTAATTAAAGCTAATTAAAAATTCTCCTATTTTTTCTAATTTATATATCTTTTACGACCTATATTTATATAAGAAATGATCCTGTAATTATGACTCAATCAAGGATTTTAATGATAGAATTAATTTTCAACATATTTTTATTAAACATTTATTTATTTATATTTTTGTTAAACATTTTTATTTTGATTTGCATCATATTAATTAACGTCTATTAAAATAATAACTATTTTTTAATTAATTAACGCATATTTGTGTATTTATACTATATTATCAATAAATTTTTTGTTTATTTTTATCGAATTATTTTTTTACTTAAATAAATGTTTAAAATACTAATATAATCATTAATATTAAATTAAAATATCAATTAATATTCTATAAAGTAAATGAAATAATAAATAAAGATAAGTGAAAATATAAATAAAAATAAATAAATGGATAGTGAATTCATAAATAAGTAAATTGACAGTGGGTTCATTAAAAAATTATTGGAAGGTTTATGACAACGGAGAAAGTTTTTAAAATGAATGGGGTTTTTAACTTTTAATGCGGCAGAGCATAAAACTCTATAAAAGGTTTACGATTGCGGATGTCCTTAGGATTGTCAAATGTTTTTTTGGAAGTAATTAATGATAATAATGATTCAATATAAAAAATAATTGTATAAATTAACTTAGGTTGATTCTAAAAGTGTAGCAATGCTCATTTCATCCTTAGGGCTATTAAAAAAATGAATCAGGTAATAAGTACATCTGAGGCGATCGACTTAGTCCCATAAAAATTTTCCACTGACTATTAGAGTAAACTAGGAAGTACTCGCAATGGGTGGTCTAGAAGCTCAACGTCCTATGGTTCGCGTCCTATTTGAAGGAAAATTCCTATAAAATATATCGTAGTTGAGAATCAAACCATGGATGTCTGAGATGACGACTAATCACCCTGTCACTGTACCATAGCCACGTGGACATCCTTAGGGTTATTAAACACAATAGACTAAAAGGATTTAATGATCTTAAAATTAAAAAATAATAAACATAGACAAACACAACACAAAAGAACCTTAGGAGTGCAAGAATACCAATTTGGAACGAATTCAAGACTTATATAATCATCGGCTTTTTACCAAAGAACACACCTGAGAAATGATATTTATCAAAAGGTGTACCAGAGTTTCATTTTTACCAAAGGGCGCAGCGATTTTAGTGATCTTCCTCTTATACCCCTCCCGCCAATAAATGTCGAATCTCTTTCTCACTTAGAATTCCGAGACATCTGAACCAGCAGTTTTTTTTACTTTTCAATTTAAAATAATATATTCTGGGAGTCGGCTACAAAAGCGTAAGGTAAACCCTATCACAGCACATGATTTCAGGCCCACGCTGGGCCTGAAATTTTTTAATTTCAGGCCTAACTTGATTAATTGGAACTTGACTAGTACTAATTGGTATGCCTCATTTTTTTTGACACATTTAAATGTTTATTTATTTCACTTGACAGAGTTGACAACAATCTTGCACATATGCGATCTTTTGGGCAAAGAACGCAGAGTCAGAGCGTTTTCTTTCAAACACATTTGAAGCAGTAAGAGAAGACTTATTTTCTACGATATAGCATTCTTTTCATCAAGGTCGGCTACCTGGAGCTATATTTACAGAACATCCAACACACCATGGAGGAAACACAACCCTCCATTTGATTTAATTAATCATGATTAAATATTATATAAAATAATTTTACGGAGGCAAAAGGATTAATTAAATCCGTGGATATACCCAAAAGGATATACCCAAATGGAGGCTATTGATTTTGAAGAGACATTCTCCCCAATTGTGAAGTTTGTGACAATACGAGTCATCCTAACTATAGTAGCACATTTTGACTTAGAATTACATCAAATGGATGCAAAGACGGCTTTCCTTAATGGTAATCATGACGAAAAAATCTATATGACACAACCAGAAGGTTATATAGCTGAGGGCCAAAAGAATAAAGTATGTAGACTTGAGAAGTCTATGTATTGGCTAAAGCAGGCGTCAAGGTAATGAAATATAAGATTCAATGAAGTTATTTTGTCTTATGGTTTCAAAATAATCAATGAGGATCATTGTGTTTATACCTAAGGAAAGATAAAGAAAAGTTTGTCATTTTATCATTATATGTTGATGATATGCTAATAGATGGAAGTGACCTAAAGTTTGTGATTGAAGTCAAGTCGTGACTTTTATCACAATTTGACATAATAGATATGAGAGAAGTCGAGTACATCTTAGGGGTAAAGATCATTAGAGATCGATCAAAAAGACTTTTGGGTTTGTCTCAAGAGGCTTATATTACTAAGATGTTACAACACTTCAATATGTCAAACTGCAATATTGAACAAACTCCTGTAGCGAGAGGCACTGTTCTGAACAAAAGTAAGTATCCCAAGACTCCTAATGAAATATCCGAGATAAAGAAAAAATCATATGCTAGTGTCATTAGTAGTTTGATGTATACGATGTTGTGTACTCATTCCAATATAAGCTATGTTGTCGGCTTAGTTAGTCGTTTCCAGTTAAACCTAGGATCGAGACACTGCAAAGCAGTGAAAAGGATCAAAGTTAAGCTAGAAGGGCTCTACAGATGCATATTGGGCAAGAGACCTTGATAACAGAAAATCCACATCTAGCTATGCCTTCTTGCTGAATGGTGGTGTCATCTCATGGAACAACAAGAAACAAACTTGTGTAGCGCTGTCGAAATAGGCTTGTGTAGCCCTGTCAAACAGGCTTGCGTAGCGTTGTCGACAATGGAGGCTGAGTATGTGGCTTGTACAGCGGCTGTACAAGAAGCTGTATGGTTGAGAAGATTCTTAAAGCATCTGAAGATTGCTGAGGATAGTGGGAGTCCTATTACAGTGTATTGTGACAATCAAGCTGCTATAGCTTTTTCCAAGGATCCTAAATATCACACCAAAGACAAGCATATAAAAATTTTGTAAGGGATATTGTTGATAAGAAAAAGATAATTCTTGAGTACATCCCTACACGAGAAATGCCTGCAGATCTTTTTACTAAGTCATTGACTAAGAGTCATTTCACGGACATGTGAAGTCTTTGGAACTACGCAAGATATAACACATTGTAAAGACTGTTATATATATGAAATGTCATGATCTATTCAGTGTAAATATATTTGTTACATTTGGATAAAAGTTTCGATGAGCATGTTGGCAGGCTGAGATTGGTCTACTCACCTGGACAATCGTCTCTATTTGTTGAGTATAAATAGAGGTAAGACCATTACTTATGAGACAACTTATGTAGTTATAAATAGAGACATACTCATAAGTTGATATCGTCTTATTTTTTTTATCAAGATGAGATCATTTATGTAATGATTGAAGTAAATGCACCCAACATTTACTAAACCTGTTAAAGGACATATTAGAATTCATAAGTTGAATTCGGATTAGATATTGGATATGTCTAGATTGAAATTTGTATGATGTTAAATATTTGAAAAAAAAACATGTGTTCTTTTTGGTAAAGAGAAAAATATTGTAGCATGTGATTCATACCACATGTGCTAGTAGCAGGAGAATGGATCTTTGCTTCTCTACTATGTGAGACCCTTGAGATTATAAGTTAATCTCAAACTTACCCTAAGTGACTATTTAGCTGTCTACTTGAAGTTTTAATCAGTAACTGCTACTTTAGTGTGTATCCTATTGGGTATGGATGATTCGATCTATGGAGCATGACTAGGAAAGCGATTGATTAGAATAAATAGATTCTAACTAAAAAGGAAGATTAAAATTGATTTACATCTGTAATACTTATTCATTGGTCGACCAGTTACATTTTTTGTTAAGTACTTAAAATGTGATTGTGAATAAATATATGGATTAGAAATGTTGAACATGCTCTTGACATAGTGGACAATTGAGGGATTAGAGATGTTCATATTGATGTAAATATTTAATCTGGGGTAAAGGCAAGCTATTAATGTCTCAGATTCGTTCTATAGAGCAGCTAAGTTAAGTGTAACAACTTTCTTAGTAGTAATTGCTCAGTGTGCTTGCTGTCGCATGAACCATTTTCCCTGAAGTGTGAATTAAATGTTCTTCCATGGTCTATGTGACTTTCTTGCATGATCTTTGTGACTAAATGATCTTTATATATTGACTTGGATGAGTGGGAGATGTTAGAGTTAAGAGGGTTAATAGCAACCCTTGGTGTTCTTAACTCATGGAAGAAGAAATGGCAGCACCCTTTCACCTTCTTCTTCTCCTCTTGTAAAAGTGCATCCAAGACAATGAAAAGAAAAGAAGTAGATGATTTGTTCATCGTGAGGGAAAGAGGAGAGAAGTTCGTGATAGGTTAATCCTTGAGATTTGGTTTGTGGAATCGTCGAGAAGCGTCTGTGCCGTAACCTTCTTGCCGACGACAACTTTTGTAATTTCTTCCTTCATCGATCACTGTGAGTGTTTGTTATTGTTTTGTATTTCATGCTATAGACCCAACATTAAAACCTTTAAAGCTCCAAATATGAAGGGGAAAAAATGTATATAAACAAAGTGAGGTGATTCCAGAAGTGCAAAAATTCCATTTGACACAGTAAGAATTTCAGGATCCTAGTGCCATGAGGTACTTTTGGTAATCAATCTTTGCTCGACCCTCTTCCTTGAGTGCTTTGACGAGGTTGATGAATGCACGAGCAGAAGCGTAGACAGCCGCAGTCAGTGGAGTGGACTGCGAGATGGAATCCCATTTCTTTGAGCTCCTGAGGCGGTGCGAGCAAGCGTGTGTATCCTCCTCCAACCATGTTGGCTGCTCTGAAACCATTGGGTTAATTTCTTGCACATCTAGTCTTTAGCCTCAACAAAGAATGCATCTGGTCATGTTGCAAAAGGCGATTTAAACCTCCCAAGCGGTTCTCCATGTCAGACCCAGGCAGTTGGAAAGGAGATAAATCACCGAGCCAGCGATGTCTTTTTAAGTGAAAGAGATTTTATTCCCCAAAAACTATTCTTCTAAGATTTGATCACCACTTTCATTATATGAAATTCTACCTTTCGAATATCAACTTAGCTATCCGTGCATGGGACAAAATGCATCTGCTCCTGCTTGCAAAATGGGCGACCAATGCATCAATATCGTTAAAAATCAAAATAACTGAT
The DNA here is from genome assembly GCA_024364735.1 of Boesenbergia rotunda. NCBI lineage: Eukaryota > Viridiplantae > Streptophyta > Magnoliopsida > Zingiberales > Zingiberaceae > Boesenbergia > Boesenbergia rotunda. The sequence continues at coordinate 75,022 of JAGFNQ010000374.1, read as the reverse complement.
CAAATCAATTTATTTAGAAATTTATTTTAAAAAAACAATCTCAGATATTTAAATTTATTTAGTTGGGTCTCGTTTATAAAATTTAAAATTCAGTTAAATTGATTAAATTGAATAGCCAATTATCGACTAATACGCTATGATCAATTGGCTCCTAATCAATAAAACAAGCATAGTAAATTTAGTAATTTATTGATATAATTGATTATCCACATAGCAATCGCCTAATGATGTATCATGAGTTGATTGTTTATAACAATCAACTCATATGGTGGGCGACCCACCATATGTGGTCGATAGAGATATTCATCCTTATATTTTGAGATACAGATTCGAAACATTGTGTGAACGGTAATTTATCAAAGGGCGCATCTGAGAATTGATATTTACCAAAAAGTGTACTATAGTTTCATTTTTACCAAAGGGCGTATTCATTTTAGTGAACTTTCATTTATACCCCTTCTGCTAAAAAAAGTCTTTCCTATTCTTTTTCTCTTTCTCTTTCTCAGTAACAAATCCCGAGACAACGAAATCTGTTTTTTCATATTTGTCATTTTAAAATAATATATTTAGAAATCGACTAAAAAACGTAAGATAAAGAAAGAAAAATTATTTCCATTAACGAAACTTATCTTCCAACTAATTTTAAAAATTTAAAATGTTGAATTTTTATATTTGATTAATATAAATTAATATATTAAATAATATTTAATAAATATATTAATATATAATAAAGATTTAAAATTTAAAAAAGTTTGAAATTTTTTATTTCAGATCAAGCGTGGGCCTGAAATAAAAGATTTCAGGCCCACGTTGGGCCTGAAATAAAAGATTTCAGGCCCAGCGTGGGCCTGAAATAGAAAGATTTCAGGCCCAACGTGGGCTGAAACAAAAGATTTTAGGCCCTGTGTTGGCTTGAAATTATGTGTTATGATAGGGTTTTTTACGTAGACCTGAAACTTAAAGAAACATCTCTTTATATTTTTGAAATCACAATAAAAATCACTGAAAAAGATTACTTAACGTAAGAAATTCGAATTAATATAAAACGTACATTATATTAAAAACAAACTTATATATATATATATATATATATATATATATATATATATATATATATATATATAATAAAATCAACTTCAGCTACAGGGCCTGAAATCTTAATTTCAGGCCCTGCTTGATTATATAATATTAATAAATATAAAAAAATAATTAATAGGCATAATAATATATATTGATTGGTAAAATTAAAGATATAAGGATAATTTACTAAAACAAGCTATGATTCTACATTATTGTTATATCGTTTTGTGTCAACTGATACAGTATGAGAACATCAGTGGATTTTGACCAAAACCCACTGATGGACCTCCCATATCTGGATTTCTAAAAACCCTATATCAATAGACAGGGTTGACCTAGGAGAAGATGTTTTAGGTGTCCAAACATCTATACACTCTATATCACCAATGCAATATGAGTAGTTTAGAAATATCAGTGGGTTTTGACCAAATCCACTGATGGACTTTCCATATCTGGATTTCTGAAAACTCCATATGAATAGAGAGGTTAGAGATAGGAGAAGATGTTTTAGGTGTTCAAATATCTATACACTCTATATCACCAATGCAATAGGAGTAGTTTAGAAATATCAATGGATTTTGACCAATCAATAATATAGAATCATAGCTTGTTTTAGTAAATTATCCTTATATATTTAATTTTACCAATTAATATATATTATTATATCTATTAATTATTTTTTTATATTTATTAATATTATATAATCAAGCATGGCCTCAGGGCCTGAGATCAATTAATTTCAGGTCCTGTACCCGAAGTTTGATTTTAATATATATATATATATATATATATATATATATATATATATATATATATATATATATATATAAAAGTTAGTTTTTAATATATTGTACGTTTTATATTAATTCGAATTTCTCACGTAAAGTAATCTTTCTCAGTGATTTTTATTATGATTTCAAAAATATAAAGAGATGTTTCTTTATATTTCAGGCTTACGTAAAAAACTCTATCATAACACATGATTTCAAGTCGACACAGGGCCTGAAATCTTTTGTTTCAGGTCTACGCTGGACCTGAAATATTTCTATTTCAGGCCCATGTTTGATCTGAAATAAAAAATTTCAGATTTTTTAAATTTTAAATCTTTATTATATATTAATATATTTATTAAACATTATTTAATATACTAATTTATATATATACTGTTTACGTATTATATATATATATATATATATATATATATATATATATATATATATATATATATATATATATATATATATAGGAAAAACAACTTGAGATTCAGGCCTGAAATTAATTGATCTCAGGCCCTGAGCAGGGCCTGAAATCTTGATTTCAGGCCCTGCTTGATTATATAAAATTAATAAATACAAAAAAAATAATTCATAGACATAATAATATAAATTAATTGATAAAATTAAAGATATAAGGATGATTTACTAAAACAAGCTATGATTCTAGATTATTGTTATATCGTTCTGTGCCAACTGATACAATTTGAGAACATCAGTGAGTTTTGACCAAAACCTATTGATAGACCTCCCATATCTGGATTTCTGAAAACCCTATATCAATAGACAGGGTTGACCTAGGAGAAGATGTTTTAGGTGTCCAAACATCTATACACTCTATATCACCAATGTAATAGGAGTAGTTTAGAAATATAAGTGGGTTTTGACTAAAATCCACTGATGGACCTCCCATATCTGGATTTCTGAAAACTCCATATGAATAGAGAGGTTAGAGATAGGAGAAGATGTTTTAGATGTCCAAATATCTATACACTCTATATCACCAATATAATAAGAATAGTTTAGCTATATTAGTGGATTTTGATAAATTATCGTTGTGTGAAAGATTGACATTATAGATAGAATCACAGTGCATGCTACTAGTTTAATATTGTTTGCTAGAACAGATCCGAAACCTACTCCGTAGCCGCCAACACAATAGGGTTCACGTGGCAAGCCCAGAACTCGGTTGATACGGATCCTAATCAGTCCTACTTGAGACGAACTGATCGAGTCAAGTCAGACTCACGACGAACTCAAGTCATTCGTACCAACTCTTTTGAGTTCAAATCCTGTCAACAGGTCCGGCAGCTGGTCAACGCACTGAGGTCGAGTCAGCCCATTCATGACCAAATTCGGGTCAATTCAGCCAACTCATGATGAGCTGGACTCAAGTCAGCCCGACGCATGGCGAGTTCAAATTTGATCAGCCAGATCGCTCCCACAACGTTCAAGGCTTTAAACGCGTTCAAATATGTTAATGCGTTTAAACTCCATTTGTTAATGCTAAAAAATAAAGAATAATGATTGGGAGAGTGAAAATCATAGTGAATAATATAACATCTTGCATGCACGATCTCCGACAGATTCACCATGCCCTTCAGGGTATAATTTGATTCGGAACGACGACCGAAAACTGCCCATGGTGTACAAGCGATAATCGGACGTATACATATAAAGTGTCATATCATGCTACATCATACCACATCATTCACTATGATTTTCACTCTATCATTTTTACTCTCCCTATCATTACTAAAAAAAAAAAAAAAAAAAAGAGACGTGACACCGAGAGAGACACACAGTTGGAAAAAAAAATAGGACGTTAATGGCACTTATAATATCCCATTAGCATTTTTTAATAATATTTTTTTAAAAATATATTATTTTTAAATATTTTTATCTAGTATTTTAAAATATTATTATTATTTATTTTAATTAATAATTATTTAAATTACATAAATAAAATTTAAATTGTATTTAATTAATGTAATGGATATGTTAATATAATATGTTTGTAAAATTTTATAAATAATAAATATTAATATTAAAATGAATATAAAAAATATAATGATGTGGAGGAGCACCCATGGTTGACACGTGACACAGGAAAACTACGTGTCTGGGTCCAAGATACTTAGAGATCGAAGTCGAGTTTTCGAGACTCACTTAGCAGGGCCTCTGATCGAGACCAACTCGGGAAGGGATCCGACCGATACCCACTCGGGAGGGCCTCTAACAGAGACTAACTCAGGAGGGCCTCCGACCGAGACCACCTCGAGAAGGTAGACTCCCAATGTTGAGGCAATCAACCCTAAAATGATTGGAAGATCATGGTTTTGATGTGTGTGTGTGAATATGTTTAAGGTTAGAGTGTTATGTTGTATTTGATATGTGTGATTGAGTTTGTAGGACTTGGAGAATCACACATGGTGAACATATTCGAGGGACGAGAGCCGAGGAAGGAGGACTCCAAGGGCAAGCCGGGAAGTGGACCTCAAGGGCACACATGAAGGGTGGCATGGAGGCAAGCCAAGGGAAGGCTTGTGTGCGCATCCGAGGGATGAGAGCCAGAGGAAGATGACTTCAAGGGGCGAGCCAAGGGAGTGAACCTGAAGGCAGACGTGAAGGAGAATGTGAAGAATAGTTGTAAGTGAGTGGGCAGTCGACTGCCACTGCTAAAACTCACAGAAAGTTTACAGCATATTACCAGTCGACTGGCCCAGAGGCAGTCGACTGGTAGTCCCCGAAAACTAGCTGTTGGCTAGCTGTTTGTCCTGTTCTCTTATAAAAAGAGGAACTTTTTGCACGTGAACGGTATGGTTTCGTACTGTAACAAAGTACTGTTCGTGTAAAAAGTCGTCTCATCTTCCTCTCTCTCCAATTATTGTATTCTGTAAAGAGGAAGACAACAACGCTGTAAAGGTTTCTCCACCTGAAGAAGACTTTTCATAGTGGAGGTGAAGTACGTGCATGGATCCTTGGATTAGTCACCCATTTGGGTGGATACCAAGTAAATTCCGTTGTTAGCATTGCTCTTTCTTGTCCTTTGCATATTATTGTTTGTATTGCGCTAACTTCTGTGTAGAGAATTCAACGAAAAGTGCTATTCACCGTCGACCGGAGCAAAGTTAAATGGCGTTTCAAGAGGGATACAGCACTGCACGGTCACCCTTCTTCGACGGGAACGACTTCGCGTATTGGAAAGGTAGGATGCAATTCTATCTTATGAATGACATTGAAAACTGGATTAGTATTTGTTAGTAGGAGCCCTAGAGCCAATTATGTGATGATTGACTAGAGGCATTTTGTATCATATTCTATTATTAATAAAGGCATGTTTGGTTATTATACTTACTTTGTATTCTGTGCCGAATGACTAAGTATAATAATATCCTCGTGTAGTAGGTTCTTATCTACATTATATCGATTGGTTGAATCGATAGTGAGATAATGTAGAGAACACTACACTAAATTATTCATGGTCAAGCATTAATATTCAGGGACAATATTAATGCATAGAGACTAGCATGTAGGTCAACTGATGACTTGAGCTCACAAGTCATGGATATGTGATATCAAGTTGACACATGGGTATACATTGGAGAATGTGTACTGAATGACCCGCCATGAGAAAGTTTCATAGATTGTCATATGAGTGTCATAGACTTTCTCATGTGACTATTGGTATGAATAGTCCTTGGACCTGAAGTCACTACGGTTCCCTACATAAGGAGTTATGTACTTTGGTATCGTCAAACGTCACCCGTAACAGGGTGGACTATAAAGGCGATCACTGGGTATGTAATGAATTATGCGGAGGGATGTGAGTGATGTAGATGGGATCTATCCCTCCCATATGACGGGAGTGATATCTATGGGCCCCTTGATCGAGTAGGACTACTGAAACGCATGACCATGCTCGAATGAGTCAATATGAGATATTGAGCTCATTTGTTTGAGTGAGTCTACTCGGGGATCAAGAAACACAAGATTGATTGAGGATGACACGGTCTATGCCTCATTGGTCAATCTAGATATCAAGGATAGAAGGACAAGGTCATACACTATCATAGTCACGGAGGTTTAGTCGGATCTCGACTTTTCTTATTACTTGGGTAGCAATGATGCATTGCTAGATGCCGCTCATTGCTTATGTGTCTAAAGTGTTTAGGCGCATTGCCAACGTCACGAGAACCTATTGGGTCACACACAAAGGGCACAATGCTTCGAGAAATCCGAGTTGGGAACTCGGGAGTCCAAGCCCGAGTTGGGAACTCGGGAGTCCAAGCCCGAGTTGGGAACTCGGGAGGCCTAAGCCCGAGTTGAGGACTCGGGAGATCTGAGCCCGAGTTGGGAACTCGGGAGGTCAGTTCGGGGGGGGGGGGGGGGTTCAAGTTGGGAACTCGAGAGGCCGAGTCGGAGCTCGGCGGGCCGAGTCGGAGCTCGGCGGGCCGAGTCGGAGCTCGGCGGGCCGAGTCGGAGCTCGGCGGACCGAGTCGGAACTCGGCGGACCCAGTCGAAACTCGACAGACTGGGTTGGAGCTCGACAGACTGGGTCGGGAGCTCGCCACTCGGGAGACTTGGTCGGGAGACCGAGTCGGAAGCCCGAGAGGCCCGGTCGGAGTTGCATGGAGGAAAGAGAAAAGTCTCTTTTCATTGGATGAAAAGATCCTTTTCTTGCATGGGAAAAGATGAAGAGCCACATGAAAAGATGTACTCTTTATTGGGAATCCAAAGAGACACAAACCTCTTCATATGCATGGGATGATTATAAAAGAGACCCTTATGACTTTGGATGAGCTCTCTTTCTTCTTGCCTTAGCTTTTCCCTTCCCTTCCTCTCTTCTTCCTCTCCTCCACTCTTGGCCGAAACTCTACTGTAGAGTTCTTGGTGTTTTCGAGCTACCTCAAGTTGCTAGCACGACTAAGGTAGTTCTCCCGAAGTTGAGAGATTGTGTCCGTGTGGATACGAATAGAGGCACGGACGCTTGAACGTGCAAGAGATCCGGCGCATCTTGGACGAGCGGGATAACCGAAGGGCACGCTTCAAAGGTATAAACAGTAGATAAATCTATTAGATAGATAGCTTTGTACGAGTTTTCTTTCGCATGGATCGCTCGTGGGTTCTTGTTTCCGCTGCATTTTTTTATTATTTTGTGCCGGGAGAACCCAACAGTATTGTAGATGGATTCGATGCACCCGTCGACGAAAGAGGAGAGCCGACACCCATGAGATCGTGGTCGAAGGAGATCATGAAGAGGGAACAGTCAAATACCAAGGCCACCACCACACTTCAGTGCGGGCTCTCAAAGGAGCAACTCAACAAAGTGGGGCTATTCAGGAGCGCCAAAGAGTTGTGGGACAAACTGGTGGAACTGAATGAAGGGTCCAACGAGTCCAGAAGGACTTGCTCGTGGCCCAACTCCAATCCATGTCTATGAAAAGCAACGAAACTGTCAACCAGTTACATGGAAGGATGAAGGAGATCATGAACGAACTCCATGTGATTGGAGAAAAGATTGAAAACCGAGATATCGTCAGGTACGCCCTACAAGCCTTCCCGAGAACTACCTTGTGGGCATCTATGGTTAATGCCTACAAAGTATCAAGGGATTTATCTTTAGTTAAATTAGATGATCTGTTTTGTGAATTTGAACTACACGAATAAGCTAATGTTTCGGCCAAAGAGAAAGGTATAGCCTTTATTGCAGAAAAGGAGAAGAAGAAGAGGAAGGAGAAGAAGAAGGTGGTCTACTCCTCCTCATCCGACTCAGAGGAGTCCAGTGCCTATATGGATAGCGACCAAGAGGCTTTCATGGTAAGGAAAATGTGTAAGGCTTTCAAAAATTTTTCTAACAAGTCTTATGCTAGGAAAGGGTCCAAAGGCAAGGGTAAGGTCAAGGACATCATTAGCTACAACTGCCACCAAGAGGGACACATGAAGAACGAGTGCCCTCAACTAAAGAGAAGAGATGAAAAGAAGGAGGAGAATAAGAAAGGTGACAAGAAGAGGTCAAAGGGAAAGGAGAAGGGTGCCACCAACCTCAAGGCGACCTGGGATGATCCATCATCCTCGGAGGAGGAAGAAGAGCAAGTTTCACATTTTTCTCTCATGGCAATGGACCACTCAGAGTCATCAGATGATGAGAGAAGCTCAAGCAGTAATGAAAGCGACTCTTCATCATCATCATCCAAGTCAGAAGCTTTGGTAAGTGAGGTATATCACTTATCCTCCTCTACCTTAGTTAAAATTATTTCTAGCACTAATATGGATTTAGCTAAAGCTAGAAGTAAGATTAAGGACTTAAAAGATGAAATTATCATGCTTAGAGTAGAGTCTGTAAAACTTAAGGAAGACTTACATGCCTATTCTCTTACATCACATGATTCATGTTTTGAAATTGAAAATAGGGAGCTAAGGAAAAAGGTAGAGGACCTCACAAAGGCACTTAGGAAATTTCAAGTGGGGTCTAGCAACTTAGATATGATAATTAATAGTGAAAGGGTCGTTTATAACAAGGTCAGATTAGGATATAGGCCAAAGACAAAGGAAGTGACCTTTGTCTCACTCATGGATAGGATTGATGCATCTAGGAGACAAGGTACTAAGGGAAACATCAAGAGGGCGTGGGTACCTAAGAGATTTTTAAATGATGCTTGTGGATCAAAAATTTAGGTACCAAAAGAGTATGTTTTCCATTTTGTATAAGTGAAGGTGAAGGAGGACTCAACTATGTGGATAGTAGATAGTGGATGCTCAAGACATATGACCCGAGATGTGAGCAAGTTCACTACTATTAGCTACCTAAGAGAAGGGACGGTCTCCTTTGGAAATAGTGAAAAATTGAAAATTATTGGTAGTGGCACCATTGAGGTATCTCCTATAATTTTCATACATAAGGTACTTTTAATTAAAGACATGAAGTTTAATTTACTTAGCGTAAGTCAGTTATGTGATGCGGGCTATAGGATTGAATTTCATGCTAGAAAGTGCCTAATAAGACAAAATGAATCCGATAATGTCATACTAGAAGGGTATAGAGAAGCTAACTTGTATTATCTTGATCTTGCTTATGCTACTAACAATTTGACTAAGTGTTTCATGTCTAAAGAAGAAGAAGAAGAGTGGTTGTGGCATCGGAGGCTTGGACATGTCAACATGAGAAGCATTGCAAGAGTGGCCAAGGAAGAGTTGGTGAAGGGGCTACCTATGATCAAGTATGAGAAGACAAAATTGTGTGATGCATGCCAAAAGGGTAAGCAATCAAAATCATCACACAAAGGTAAAACCCTAACCACTACTACTTTACCATTAGAACTCTTACACATTGACTTGTTTGATTGTCATAGTACTCCCTCACTATTAGGAGTAAATATTGTTTAGTTATAGTAGATGATTTTTCTAGGTTCACATGAGTTTTCTTTATGAAACATAAGGACGATACCTTAGAAATTTTTATAGGGTTCAGCAAAAGGGTAGAAAATAAAAAACACCTCAAAATTAACCGAATTAGGAGTGACCACGGTGGGGAGTTCCAAAACTCAAGTTTCTCATAATTCTGTGTAGAAAATGGGTATAAGCATGAATTTTCATGCACAAGGACTCCTTAACAAAATGGGGTAGTTGAGAGGAGAAATAGAGACCTACAAGAAGCTGCTAGAACTATGCTCAATGCATATTCCCTTCCTAGCTACTTTTAGTCCGAAGCGGTTAACACCGTTTGTTACATTCAAAACCGGGTTTTGGTACATAGGTTCCTAGGCAAAACACCCATTTGAGTTGTGGAATGGGAGAGTTCCACAAGTCCACTACTTTAGGGTCTTTGGATGTAAGGTCTATATTCTAAATACCAAAAATGACCTAAGGAAGTTTGAGTCAAAAGTCGATGAAGGAATCCTAGTTGGTTATTCATCCACTAGTAGGGGTTATAGAGTTTACAACAAAAGGACAAAGGTGATTGAGGAGTCCTCAAATGTTAACTTTGATGAATCAACAAATACCTACCCTAGAAAAGCCTCAATTGATAAGGATATGGAAGAAGTCCAACCCCTTGCCCAAAGAATCCAAGACCCACATTTGGAGGGCAATGATCAAGGGGGAGTAAGAGGTACCCTAGAGGACGAGGAAGAAGTAGTCAATGAACCCACAACGTCTAGGCCCTTGAGACATCACCAAGATCACCCTATTGACCAAATAGTGGGTGATGTCACTCAAGGAGTAAGGACTAGGTCTTATTTTAGAGACCAAACTAGTCAAATAGCCTTAATCTCTCAATTAGAACCTAAGTCTACTGATGAAGCATTGGGAGATGTAGATTGGATCTTAGCTATGCAAGAAGAACTAAATCAATTTGAGAGAAGTGAGGTTTAGGAGTTGGTTTCTAGGCCCAATGATTGCACCATTGTAACCACAAGATGGGTCTTTAGGAACAAACTAGATGACCAAGGCAAAATCACTAGGAACAAGGCTAGATTGGTAGCTAGGGGGTTTAATCAAGTTGAGAGATTGGATTATGATAAAACTTATGCCCCCGTAGCTAGATTAGAATCCATTATAATTCTACTAGCCTATGCCGCTCACATGGGTTTCACACTTCATCAAATGGATGTGAAGTCGACATTCCTTAATGGGATCATTAAGGAAGAGGTCTATGTAGAACAACCCCCCGGGTTTGATGACCTTAATTATCCAAGACACGTTTACAAATTGAGAAAAGCCTTATATGGATTGAAACAAGCTCCCCGAGCTTGGTATGAAAGGCTTTCTTCATTTCTAGTGTCTAAGGGGTTTAGGAGAGGAATAATTGACCCTACTTTGTTCCTAAAATCTAAGGATAAGGATATATTTGTTGCCCAAGTGTATGTAGATGATATCATTTTTGGGTCAACAAATAATGACTTCCTACAAGAATTCATCAAATGTATGGAAAATGTATTTGAAATGAGTCTTGTAGGAGAGTTAACTTTCTTTTTAGGACTTCAAGTTAAGCAAACTAATGAAGGAACACATGTATTTCAAACTAAGTACGCTAAGAAAATGCTTAAGAAATTTGGTCTAGAAAATGCTAAGGTAGCATCTACCCCCATAGGAACAAATGTGAAAATGGATAATGACCTTGAAGGGAATATGGTAGACTCTAAGCAATATAGGAGCATGATTGGTAGCCAACTATACCTAACCACTAGTAGACCCGATATACTTTTTGCAGTAGGTATGTGTGCAAGGTACCAATTTTGTGCCAAAGAGTCTCATTTGGTTGTAGTTAAGAGGATCCTAAGGTATGTTAAAGGTACCCTCAATGTCGGGCTTTGGTATCCTAGAACCCCTAATGTTGATCTTATTGGATACACCGACTTGGACTATGCGGGATGTAAGCTAGATAGGAAGAGTACTAGTGGAGGGTGTCAATTCCTTGGGTCTTCCTTAGTTAGTTGGAGTAGTGGGAAACAACCATGCGTTGCCCTATCAACAACGGAGGCGGAATATGTGGCAATGGGTGGATGTGTTTCCCAACTCCTTTGGATCATGCACACCTTAGAAGATTATGAGTTACATTATACCAAGGCCAAAGTCTTGTGTGATAATGTAAGTACAATCAATTTGACCAAAAATCCGATTCATCATTCTAGGACAAAACGCATTGAAGTGAAACATCACTTCATTCGAGACCATGTGGCAAGGGGAGACATAGAACTACACTATGTTGAATCAAAGTCAAACATAGCCGACATTTTTACCAAGTCTCTTCCCGAATCGGAGTTTACATCCTTATGAAGAGGCTTTGGAATGTGTTTTGTAGAAGTATAGGATGAACTTTTGGATATTAGATTTGAAAAAGTGTGCTTGATCCATTAGGGTGATACATTTTGTTCCCTTATGCTTGTGGCATATTGTTGAATCATTAAAAGTATCAAAATATCAAAAATAGACCAACTATGGGGAGACAAGTGTTTAATCAATGGAGACTTTGCCCAAAGATCATAGTTGAACATTTTAAACCTTTGAAAACCATTTTATGTTTTATAAGCTTTGACATACTTTTAAAAGATATATGATTGCAAAATTAGATTGTGATTGTGATACAAAACTTAATGATTTTCAAGGACTTTGAGTTTTTATCAAAAGACAAGCATGTTTAAAATTTTATATGAACTGATATTTTTCCTTGATAGAATATATAATTTTAAACATGTCTGTAAATTTTTACCAATTTTAGAAATTTCTGGAATTTTTGGGAGGTTTCTGAAATTCGACGGACAAGCTGAAAAATCTGACTGAAAGCGTATCAGTCGACTGCCTCCCTGGGCAGTCGACTGGCACGCCTGTAATTAGATTCTGAGATTTTTTTCAGAAATCCAAGTTTCTCTCATTTGATGCCATGGGTTAGGGTTGTTTGAGGTAATTGTTTTGATGGTGTCAAAGGGGGAGAATCGATGGTTTAAGTTAGAATTTTGACTTGAAATGGATGGTTTAAGGTAGTTTTTTAACTTAAATCTTGGATGATTAAAAATGGGTAAGACATTGATTAAGGGGAAGGTTACCTCTAAGGTTTAATATGTCTTACAATTTTTTTGTTGTTTAGTGTTAAGTTGAAACTTAACTTGGATCATGAGTAGAATTGAAAATGGGAGAAGACATGGAATAAGGGGGAGGTTACTTCTTAGGTTTGCTATGTCTTCTGTTTTTCAATTGCTATTTATTGCTACTGTTATTATTGGTTATTATTTTATCTCTAAACTTAAATATATTGTCATACATCAAAAAGAGAGAGATTGTTGAGGCAATCGACCCTAAAATGATTGGAAGATCATTATTTTGATGTGTGTGTGAATATATTTAAGGTTAGAGTGTTATGTTGTATTTGATATATGTGATTGAGTTTGCAGGACTTGGAGAATCACACATGATGAACATATCCGAGAGACGAGAGCCGAGGGAGGAGGACTCCAAGGGCACGCCGGGAAGTGGACCTCAAGGGCACACGTGAAGGGTGGCATGAAGGCAAGCCAAGGGAAGGCTTGTGTGCGCATCCGAGGGACGAGAGCCAGAGGAAGATGACTTCAAGGGGCGAGTCATGGGAGTGAACCTGAAGGCACACGTGAAGGAGAATGTGAAGAATGGTTGTAAGTGAGTGGGCAGTCGACTAGCCAGAGGGCAGTCGACTACCAAAACTCACAGAAAGTTTACAACCTATTACCAGTCGACTGGCCCAGAGGCAGTCGACTGGTAGTCCCCGAAAACTAGCCGTTGGCTAGCAATTAATGCTAGGCCAGTCAACTGCCCCAGGGGTAGTCGACTGGTGCAGGGCTGGATAGACTGCGAGTTTGTCCCGTTCTCTTATAAAAGAGGACCTTTTTGCACGTGAACAGTACGGTTTCATACTATAACGAAGTACTGTTTGTGCAAAAAGTCGTCTCGTCTTCCTCTCTCTCCAATCATTGTATTCTGTAAAGAGGAAGACAACAATGCTGTAAAGGTTTCTCCACCTGAGGGAGACTTTTCATAGTGGAGGTGGAGTATGTGCGTGGATCCTTGGATTAGTCACCCATTTGGGTGGATACCAAGTAAATTCCGTTGTTAGCATTGCTCTTTCTTATCCTTTGCATATTATTGTTTGTATTGCGCTAACTTCTGTGTAGAGAATTCAACGAAAAGTGCTATTCACCCCCTCTAGCAACGTCTTCGATCTATTACCCGAGACCACCTCGGGAAGACAGATCTCCGAAATCAACTCGGGATGATATACGCCTGAGACCTCCCTGGTAAGATAGGATTCCAAATCCCTTCCGAGAGAGGAAATTTCCTAAGACCCCCTCGGGAAAGTGGAGCCCAAAAAGTCATAGATCTAATAGCCCGACTCCAATAGTCGTTACCCTTTATTATTCAAGAAAGGTGGCAGATAATTATTGTCCTTTATATACGACAATTAAGGCTCAGTAATCGCGGTAGCCGTTACCTAAGGGCTATCAAGTAACCGACAAGCACGGAACATGGAGGAGTACATGGAGATATGTTCGACCAAACTTACAAGTATATAAGGTATTCCCCCCCTAGTAAAAGGGTTACGCTCTATGAACTCACAACTCCTTAGTTTTTTTCCTGCGACATACTTGAGGGCTGACTTGAGCGTTGGAGTGGACTCCGTCGGAAAATCTTCGGCGTGTTCCCATTAACGCTTGTGTTGATCTGGCAGGGTGTTGTCTCCTTTCCTTTCGTCACCATCCTTGTGGGCTGGACTTTGGTGACTGATCGTCCGCGCCGATTCCTTCCGGAACAAGTTTGACGTCGTCTGTAGAAAATATATAAATAAAAAAACTAGAAGAAGCACCGATGGCAGAGCCGGACGGACAACCCATCATTCTGACAAAAGAAGAATTGGATCTCCTGGTGGCTAACGCTGTCAAAGGAGTGCTCAAACAACACCAAATCGAGCAAGCCGCCTCGCGGCAAGTGGCTTCTAGGCAGGGGGAGATCCCCAGGATCTCCACCTCACATCCCCAACACCGGAGATATGTCTCACCACCGGGAGGACACGCCGGGGCAATTCATGTACATCAGCTAAATTCCTTAGGAGACTTGGAGAAGACGAACTCTGTTGCCTCAAGCGTCCTAAGGCAGGAAGACGAACCAGGGAAGTGAGAGAAACCTAAAGTCTTCCAAAAGGCACCCTCTACTCCTTTTTCACTGGAGATTGTAGAAGATCCCATGCCGAAGCAGTTCCGCGAACTTGGAATTGCCGACTACGATGGGAAGACAGATCCAGAGGATCACGTCAGTAAATTTAAGAACGCGACCCTTTTGCACCAGTACACAGATGATGTTAAGTGCCGAGTATTCTTGAACACTTTATCGGGAGACACTCAAAGATGGTTCCAAATACTGTCGCATGGTTCTATAAACTCTTTTCTGGAGTTTAGAACCGTATTCTTACATCACTTTGCAAGCAACTGTCGATATTAGAAGACTGCGTTGAATCGTTTTGCCCTCAAGCAAAAGGCGAAAGAACCTCTGAAGGATTACATACAGTGGTTCAATCAGGTGGCGCAAGATGTGTCAACCGCGACATCGGAGATCCTTGTCAGTGCCTTCACCCAGGGTCTCTCCGAGGGGGACTTCTTCCGATCATTGGTGATGAAGCCGCCAACTAGCTTCGACGACTTGCTGGGTAACCCGTCAAGCATGTCAACATCGAGGAAGTGCAGCAAGCCCGCAGTAAAGAACCAGCCAGAGCTCCTGTATAGACCACTATTCGGTCGGAGAGAAAGGAACCACCAACACCGGTCCCAACGAAAGACTCTCGATCAGGGAAGGATCACTGGGCTGGTAGGAAATGACTCGTAGAAGCAGTGGATACCTGAGAACCAGAGCCCCTGAAGAAGTACTGCGATTTCCATGGCAATACCACGCACCCCATAGAAGAGTGCCATGCCTTCAAGAAAAGGATGGCGGAGGACGCAGATAACAAGTCCCGAAAGCGATGGAAGGAAGCGGGGTATCGCCGGAGGTCCCCGCGAAGGAGTCTTTCTCCTCACAAGTGGTCGTCACGAGGGGAAGGAATCCAGTGACCATCCCGATCACGTTCCAGGGGGAGAAGTCGGGAGGTGGAGCCTCGTCGATCCCCCTCCCCTGAGCGAGACCCTAGGAAGGATAAGGCCCCTGTGCGAGGCCCTCCTTCGGGCCATGTAGGGGTGATCTCCGGAGGTCCTACCGGAGGAGACTCGAACCGGGCAAGGAAGGCTCATACTCGGCGACTGGAGAATTACTCCATCGGAACAAGCAGTGGCCAACGTAGAGGCCTTGTCATTTCCATCGGCCTTGATGACGTGGAGGACGTGGAGACGCCTCATGAGGACGCCTTGGTAATTCTTGCACGCATAGCTAACTATGAAGTTAAGCGTGTCTTCATGGATACAAGTAGTTCTTTAAACATCCTGTACAAGGCGGCCCTAGATCAAATGTAGATCGACAAGGACGAGCTGTGGCCGGTCTCCACTCCACTCTTCGGCTTCACGGGATACCGGGTGCAACCGATAGGGCAGATCTCCCTATCTCTGTCATTGGGAGATGACACGCTGGAGAGGACGAGAAGGACTCCCTTCATGGATGCACCCTCAGCGTACAACGCTATCCTCGGACACCCCGCACTCAGTGTATTCTAGGCAGTGTTCTCAGTCTACCACCAAAAGATCAAATTTCCGGTGGGCGATCAAGTAGACGAGGTCAAGGGAGATCAGCTGGCTTCCCGGCGATGTTACAGTGGGGAGGTCAGGTCTAAAGCCCACAAGAACCTGAAGGCTGAGGAAGCTCTACGAGTCGACCTCGCTAACCCTCGAGAGGAGGAAGGGCCCAGGGAAGAACGAAGGGAGGTCGAAAGCGAAGAAGTTCAGATACACCCTCAACAACCAGGGGGAGTTACAAAGATCGTTGCTGACCTCCCACCGGAGTTGAGAAGTCGACTGGTTGACTGCTTGCAGAGCCATCGGGATGTGTTCGCTTGGGCTACCGAGGAGATCAAAGGAGTCCCCCCAGCCATGGCCATGCGTCACTTGCATGTGACCCCCGGGGCTCGGCCGGTAAAGCAGAGATGAAGGTATTTTGCCCCTGAACAAGACAAGGTTATCAGAGAAGAGGTCGTCAAGTTGCTGAAGGCTGGCCACATAAGACAAGTGCAATTCCCAACTTGGTTGGCTAATGTAGTACTTGTCCCGAAGCCCGAGGGTAAATGACGAGTGTGTATTGACTTTCGAGATCTAAATAAAGTCTACCCTAAAAACTGCTACCCTCTGCCTCGTATCGATAGACTAGTAGATTCCACCTCAGGTTGTGAGTTCATTTCCATATTGGACGCCTACTAGGGGTATCATCAAGTTCCTCTCGCACCTGAAGATCAAGAAAATGTCAGCTTTGTGACGGCAGATGACACATATTGCAATAACGTCATGTCGTTCGGGTTGCGCAATCATGGGGCAAGCTATCAGCGTATGATGGACAAAGTTTTCAGGCATCAGATCGAGAGGAACATTGAAGTCTATGTGGATGGCATCCTGGTCAAGACAAACAAGGGGAAGGATATGATAACTGACTTGGAAGAGACCTTCTCCACCTTGAGGGCCAATCGGCTAAAATTGAACCCGGCCAAGTCTCTATTCGGAGTGAAGAGTGACTGGTTCTTGGGGTACATGGTGACAGAGAGGGGAATTAAGGCCAATTCAGATAAGGTGAAGGCCATCCTTGATATGCCCTCTCCTCACAACTTCAAGGAGGTACAGAGGCTGAACGACAAGATTACAGTCTTATCCAGGTTCATCTTCAAGTCTGCCGATAGGACCCTGCCCTTCTTCAAGATTCTGAGAAAAGCAGTCAAGTTCGACTGGGATGCTCAGTGTGAGAAGGCATTTGCAGATCTAAAAGCTTACCTGGCTGAGCTCCCCGTCCTTTACAAACCAGTGGAAGGGGAGACCTTATTCGTCTACCTATTCGCGACTGAGCAAGCGGTGGGCTCTGCACTTATCTGAAAAGAAGGCACTGTGCAGTACCCAGTCTGCTTCTTCGGACACCTCTTGAAGGATGCAGATACATGCTATACCATGATGGAGAAGTTGGCCTACGCTCTGGTCTTAATGGCCCGGAGGCTTAGGCCATATTTCTTAGCATATCCAATTGTGGTTCTCACCAACAGCCTGTTGGGACGAGTTCTCACCAATCTAGAAGCCTTGGGTCAGTTAATCCAATGGACGGTAGAGCTGAGCGAATATGGCATTGAGTACCAGCCCCGTACTGCCATCAAGGCACAGGCCCTGTTGGATTTCATGCCCGAAGCCGATGAAGTCTGAAAGATCTATGTCGATGGGTCTTCCAACAGCAGGCATAGTAGAGTCGGAGTGCTAATGGTGTCCCCTTGGGGGGATACGTTGCATTTATCTATTTGACTCCACTTTCGAGCCACCAACAATGAAGCTGAATACGAGACGATCCTAGCAGGGCTGCAAGCAGCCAAACATGTGGGAGCTGCTTGGGTCATTGTACATTCGAACTCTCAGCTTGTGGCACAGCAAATAAAGGGTGATTTCGAAATAAAATGCGAGCACTTACAGAGGTATGTGACACTTTATGAGCAGTTGAAATCCTCTTTCACAGAGGTTACTCTGCAGAAGATTTCCTGGGTAGACAATGTCAAGACAGATGAACTAGCCAAATTGGCTAGCTCCATCTCAGCCTAGCAGCTGGACGAGCCTAGTACCCCTGAAGGGACTGTAGCTCAGATTAAGGAGGATGCTGAAGGCAATACGATAGCTGATTGGAGAGATCCATATGTGAAATTCCTACATAGTGGGAATACGCCAACCAAGGATCAAGGAGTTTGATTATTCCACCACGGGGGTTCCAGATTCACATTAGTCGGAGATCAACTATACAGGAGAGTCTTTGCCCGACCACTCCTCAAATGTGTCAGGTCAAAGGAAGCCGACTATGTGATGCGAGAAGTGCATGAAGGCATTTGCGAAAGCCACATTAGGAGAAGGTATCTGTCTAGGAAGATTATCCTAGCAAGGTACTTTTGTCCCACTCTATAGGCGGACACCCTCAAATTCGTGGCCGGATGCGAGGCCTGCCAGAGACATCATGTTAAATACTGAATTTTAGAGGTTAATTTGAAATTTAGAGGCTTAGTTGGAATTTTCTAAACTTGGAGGGTTTAATTGCAAAATGACAAAAACAAATATAAAAGCCCTAACAACCTCCTCCCGATTCAGTTTTTCCGCCGTTCCTTCTCGGCCTGGAGGCCGAGACCTAGCCAACCGCCCGACACTGCACGTGATCTCGATTTCATCCTCCCTTCTCGAGTTCGCCCGATCGCAGGCCTTCCTCCACGCGACTTCGACCAACCAAGCCGGCGAACTCTCTTCACCGGTTCTTCCTCCCTTGTCTTCCGGTGAGACACCATCTTCTCGGACTAAGACAGGCGATCGAAGTTTGGTGGAGGTGCTGCGAGATTGCAGCCGTTGGTTCTCCTCTCTACCGAGATCCATAGCTGGCAAGCCTCTAGGGTTTCTGTGAGCATCCTGTAGGTGCGTGTGGATGTCGAATCTGAGTTAGAGGTGACCACGCCGACACTGATCAGCGAGTAATTTCGACCAGTGCATCACAGAAGGTAAGTTGTTGTGATTAGATGTTTTGGTAGAATTGGAATCTGAGTTAGATTTATTGTTGTTCAGTGATCGTGTTTTAGATAGTTCTGTGCTTTTGAGAGTTGTTGGGAGTATTAGGAATTTGGGTTCTTGGTATTGGCACTTGGCTTTTGGCACACTGTCGTAAGTCTTATTTTTAAGTTGGATTTGATTTTGGGATGAGTTGTTGAAGCTATGTTCTTTAATTAGAATGCTCTATTAGGTTGCTCTTTGATTTGATTGCATGTCCTTGGTAGTTTAGATTTTGGATTTAGATTATAGTCGGAGTAGAGTTCCTTTGATTAAAATGTAATGTTTAACCTAATCTTGATAAATTAGGTTAAGGGGTTTATCGTCGTTTAAGGTTTAATTAAACGGATGTAGTAATGAGAATTTATTTTAAATTGTTATTTAATCGCAGTTTAGCTAATTATATAATTCTATTAATAGCTAAACTTACACATGGATATAGGACCTTGATTCGGACTCGTTCAGTTGATCGTGGAAAGTTCCCGTTTACAGACTGATAAAATTAAGGGGGGTACTTCTCCTTTGTACTCGAGTAGTTTCTTTTACCTTGAAGCATGATTATTTTATGTCTTATAGGTTGCTTGAACATATTCCTTGTTGTTTGTTATTTTAACATCGCCATTGATACTTATTCTTCGTTGATCTTCGAGTATTCAAAATTTGTATCCGTACAGTCCTCTATTGGGTTTCTGTTCTGTAAAGTGTCGTTTGTACGCGAGCACTTAGAAGTCCATTAAACACAATTAGGTTTATTTGGGCATTAGAAATACCCTACCTAGTAGTGTAGGTGCATAATCGTTGATTTTCGATTTCTGGTTGGATGTATTGATGCATCGTTTACTTGTTGGATTTTGGTTGCTTCGTTGTTTCTCCTGTTGTTCGTGCATCTCGTAGCATGCACATATCTGCATGTTGCATACTAACGACTGTTGGGCTTCCATATGGTTAAGACGTCGTTAGTCATTTTGTTGCTCGATTCACTCAACCACTTGTTGTCGTGGTAGTTGTTAGAGTGCGAGCAATTGTCCTGTTATGCCACACATGTTGTAGTTGTAGGCAAATAGTGACACCCTCACCGTTGTTTTCAAGGGATATTATAGTTGTTGATAGCTCCCCCTATGTATCGGGGTTTGGAGTGTTGCTCCCCAGCATCCTGTCCACTCAACCACACCTTTCTGTGGTATTCGTTGGAGTGCGTACAGTTGTCACAGCCCTACCCACTCGGTCACACAGATGGGATGTGTTGGTGGCTTGACTGGGGTTAGGGGTGACACATGTCATTGCATCATATGGATACGTATTTTATTTATGCATTTTCTTGTGTTTGTTGCATTAATATGAGCTATGGTTGCTGCATTTGGTTGACATGCATGTATATGTTGGTTTTATTGTTGTCATTTTGTTATATACATGCTTAGTTGTTATTCGATTTTATACCAGGTTGTTATATATATGTTATGCATGATTAGGTATTCTTATATTTCTTATAGATTGTACTCTATTGATTCTCTACTTAGATATCCTTTATTATGTCATGCTATTTGTCTAATCATATACCCGCAGAGTCCGCCCGGACTCCCACCACTACCTCCCATTTTTGTTTCAGGTAGCAGGTAGATATTTTGCTTGGAGCTAGGAGATGATCCAGTTGCCAGCCCCTCAGTCCCTCAGTTCCACCGGGTTATTTTATTTGGAGTTGTTTCAGAGTTGATTCTTCGTAGTTTCTCTATTTCCACATTTTATTTTATTATCTGGTATGGTTTTGACTAATTTGTAGTAATGTCTTATTGGTCGGGTTTGTTCGTTGTGGAGTTTCTATTTGGTTGTAGTTTCTTTTATGCCTAAGGTGGCTGAGCCACCCATTATCTCTTATGTTGATATAATAACTGCGTGGTTGTGTTGATTTTCTATATTTTGTGATACTAGCCGCTTGTGGCTAAGTTATATGGTGAGATATTATGTATATTTTCCCCATCTTGTCCGCCGTACAGGGGAGATGTTGCCCAATTTTCGAGTAAGCATATTCCTCTGGGGTCGTGACAATTTTTGGTATCAGAGCCAAGTTAGCGAGTTCCTTTGGGATCTGTGGATTTTTATGATATTGTTTTTGGTGGATTATTAAAGCGTCAGTTTGTGGGAGGTTTTGCGATGTTTTGGTGTCTGTGGGTTTGCGAAGTGGTTTTTCGAGGTCTATCGGTATTTTACGGATTTGGTTGTATTTTCGCGGAGTCATTTTCGGTATGGTTGTGATTTGGGACTTGACAGCGACAAGATCTCTCCCGGCAAATCAGAAGTAAGTTGGTTTTAAATTTGGATAAATTTATATCTAAATAATGTATGTTGGTTTTGTTAACAGGTATGCCTTGTCGTATAGAGTTGTCTCCACCTCGTGCTCGTGGTCGTGGACGATGATCACGGGGGAGGCCAGAGGTGGCCGAGGAAGACACGAATCAGGAGGTTGAGAGGCCCACCAGAGTGGAGCTGTCTGGTCGGGAATCAGTTCACCATGACTCTTTGGGTGAGCTAAGACCTCCACCACTGAGAGTTTCACTAAGAAGGAAGAACAGAGTCCACTAAAGAGAACCACTAAGTGGAGAAGTCCTATATACGCACGCACTAGATCTCCAAGACAATTATAAAGGATCAAAGGTGTAAACATCACTGTGGTTAGTAACAGAATAAAAACTAAACTATCGAGAAAGATATATTGTAGTTAAACCAACAATAATTTGTGAGTAGACTAAATACATATATTCTCCTTTCTCGCAAGGAGCAAAACTATATATCAAGGCAAACTACATTTTTGACCAACGTAGGAGATCATATGGTGGTAGTTTCACAAAACTGAAGTTAAAAACAATGACTATTTGCCTATTTGCTTCAAGGAAAGAAGCAAAATTGTCTAAGCAAAATTCTGACCAGAAGATCCATCAGTCTTGTTTACTGAATTTACACGCAGGAAAATAGTTCAATAGCCACAGAAACTTTTGTCATTCTGCATTACTTGCAGCATATAACTAATGAAGAATACACAGTTCAAGAAATCAACTATGATCATTCTCATTCATGATTCGTCTCAGTAAATTAATGCAGCTTATTTAGCAAATCATATACATCATTCTAGAACTGACATGTATCGTATCATCTTGAAAATGCTTAAGAACTAGTCAAGTAGGACGTTTTAACTATTTTGCTGATTTAAGAACAATTATGCAATAGTAGTATGTAATGCTGCCCCAATTGGAGGGGCATCCTCATCAGGAAAATAAAAAATAAAAAAAATGGAGGAATGAGCAAAATAGATCGAACCAGCTCTCTCAATTTTCTATTACCTGAATGGAGTATGCGACTCTTTGAAAACCACTGGTACAGTATCTGTGGAACACAAAACTAACTAAAATCAAATGAACTTCTTAGAAGTAGTAGTAATGGCAAATGTCAGATCATGGCATCCTTGGCTATGCAGATGGTCTTCTTCTCTGGAGATGAGCTGTGAAATTGTAAGAATGGCAAATGCTTTAGTAATAAGTGGATCCACGTTTAAATGAGGTTTTGCAGCTTCTCAACATCTGTACCTTCTATTTTTTTTGCTTCGTAGAAGCACACAGCAGGTTGACTAGACCTGGAACTTATCTAATACTACCTGTAGGCAACTGGTAGTCAACATGCATAGCAAAGACAGCTTCTATAGCAAAGACAGCTTCTATACCGTCTAGACCACCTTGCTCGAGCATGTGAAAGGCACCTGAACCACCACTCTCTTCTGCTCGATCATGTAGTTCCTGTGATTTATCTCTTACATGTTAATCCTAGGACGAATTGATTGGAATATTAAGAACGAGTGAATCATCTTTTTACCACTAAGTGAAACTCGATTCTTCAAGGAAGAATCGAGTAACCAAAGGGAACCTCTCACTTTGGGTGTTTCTTCATTGGCACCAGAGATGACTGGTTTTCTATTATCTCTGCACTTCAAGCTCAGAAGCTTATGTCGCATGGATGTCAGGGTTTTCTATTATCATTGATCAGCATTGATGGTAGTAGTAGCCCTTAGCTCTCGGGTGTTCCAGTGCTCCAAGAATTTCCAGATGTATTCCCAGAGGAGCTACCTGGTTTGCCTCCCAGAAGGCAAGTTGAGTTTATGATCGAGTTGATTCCGGGGGCTATGTCGACATCAAAGGCTCCGTATCGTATGGCGCCTAAGGAGTTGGACGAGCTAAAGGTCCAGCTTCAATAATTGCTTGACAGGGGATTTATTCATCCTAGTGTATCTCCATGGGGTTCACCAGTTTTATTCATCAAGAAGAAGGATGGTTCTATGAGATTATGCATCGACTACAGACAGTTGAATGTCGTGACTATCAAGAATAAGTATCCCCTATCTCGTATTGAAGATTTATTTGATCAATTGAAGGATACCTCAGTGTATTCTAAAATTGATTTGCGGTCCGGATATCATCAGTTGAGGATCAGGGATTCGGATATCCAAAAGACAGCTTTCCGCACCCGGTACGAACATTATGAGTTTTTGGTAATGCCATTTGGGCTCACCAATGTTCCTGCAGTATTTATGGATCTGATGAATCGGGTTTTATGGAGTATTTGGATCATTTTGTTATTGTTTTCATTGACGACATCCTGATTTACTCCCGTTCTGAGAAGGAACATGCGCGCCACCTTCGTATCATTCTAGAGACGCTCCGACGGGAGCAGTTGTATGCAAAGTTTAGCAAGTGTGCTTTCTGGTTGTCTTCTGTGAGTTTTCTCGGACACGTTGTTTCCAGTAGAGGTATCTCCGTAGATCCCCAGAAGATCGAGGCTATCACCAGTTGGGAACAGCCTAAGTCGGTTCAGGAGGTGCGCAGTTTTCTCGGATTGGCTGGTTATTATCGCTGATTTGTTGAGGGGTTTTCCAACATCGCTTCACCGTTGACATGTTTGACCAGAAAAGGCGTGAAATTTGTTTGGACAGAAGCTTGCGAGACCAGTTTTCAGGAGCTCAAGCGGCGATTGGTGTCTGCGCCTGTATTGGTGTTACCTTCAGGCGAGGACGGATTTGTACTCTACACTGACGCTTCACATCGGGGTTTGGGGTGCAGTTTTTATGCAGCATGGACAGGTAGTTTCTTATGCTTCTCGTCAGCTGAAGGAGCATGAGAAGAATTATCCAGTTCATGACTTAGAGCTTGCAACCATTATTTTTACCCTGAAGATATGGAGACATCATCTCTAGGGCGTCACGTTTGAGATTTTCACGGATCACAAGAGTCTCAAGTATTTATTCACTCAGAAGGAGCTAAATCTTCGTCAGAGAAGATAGATGGAATTCTTGAAGGATTATGACAGTACTATTAGCTACCATCCAGGGAAAGCTAATGTAGTTGCGGATGCACTCAGCAGAAAATCCCGGAGTGTTCTGGCTTGTCACCGGGTTATGGTCATCGATTTATGTCAGAGCTTCTCAGAGTTGGGACTGGAAGAGCAGGGTCAGACAGAGAAAGGGTTGTTGGTGACTATGGTTGCTCAGTCTTCGATCAGGACGAGGATCAGAGAGGCTCAGGGTAGTGATCAGCATCTGCAGTTCCTAGGCAGCCGGATAGCGTCAGAGCAGCAGACTGACTTTACACGTGATGATGAGGGTATTCTATATTTCCGAGGGAGATTGTGTGTACCTAAGACACATCCGGTCATGGAGGAGTTGCTTCAGGAGGCTCATGGATCTCGGTTTGCTATACATCCAGGTGGAACCCGTATGTACCGAGATTTGAGACGTTCCTATTGGTGGAACGGTATGAAGAAAGACATTGCGGATTTTGTTGCTAGATGTCTAGTGTGCCAGCAGGTGAAGGCTGAGCATCAAAGACCTGCTGGATTACTACAGAAGATCCCTATTCCTGAGTGGAAGTGGGAGCACATCACGATGGATTTCGTTGTTGGATTACCGAGGTCTCGTAGAAGACACGATGCGATTTGGGTGATCGTTGATCGATTAACCAAATCCGCTCCTTTCTTGGGGATTCAGAGGACAGATTCACTGGACAAGCTGGCAGAGTTGTACTGCCGTGAGATTATCTGACTACATGGTGTTCCTCTGAGCATCATATCAGATAGAGACCCGCATTTTACTTCGCGATTTTGGCAGAGTTTGCAGCAGGCCATGGGTACCAATCTTCGATTCAGTACAGCCTTTCATCCACAGACAGACGGGCAGTCTGAGCGTACCATTCAAACACTGGAGGATTTGTTGAGATCTTGTGTTATGGACTTTGGAGGCAACTGGGAGGGTCGCCTGTGGTTGAGTTTGCCTATAATAATAGTTATCATTCAGCTATTCAGATGGCACCTTTCGAGGCGTTGTATGGTAGAGCTTGTAGGACACCCACCCTCTGGGAGGAGGTTGGGGAATCTCAGTTACTAGGTTCTCAGAGTATTCAGCATGACGCAGACCTAGTCCGTATTATCAGACACAAACTGTCGGAGGCTCAAGATCGTCAGAAGGGTTATGCAGATCGGAGACGCAGACCCTTGGAGTTCTCCGTCAGCGATCATGTGTTCTTACAAGTGTCGCCCACGAAAGGGGTGAAGAGGTTTGGGTTGTGAGGTAAGCTAGCTCCCCGCTATATTGGACCTTTCCAGATTTGGAGCGGATTGGAGCTGTCGCTTATCATCTGGCTTACCACCATCACTGGCTGGAGTTCACGACGTATTTCATGTTTCCATGCTAAGGAAATATGTACCAGACCCTACACGTGTGTTATCGGAGGTGCCGGTCACACTTCAGCTAGACGCGACTTACGAGGAGGTGCCTATGCGGATTCTGGACCGCAAAGAGCATCGGTTAAGGAATAAGACAGTTCGTTTGGTCAAAGTTGGTTGGCAGCACCACTCTGACGAGGAAGCTACTTCGGAGCTCGAGGATACGATCAGAGCTCGCTACCCTCATCTATTTACTTGAGGTGCATATGGTTGGTTTTCATTCCGCATTCATATTATATCTGGGTTATTGATTTCTCTTGTTGATGACCAGTACTCGTTGCGGTTTATGGTTTATGGTTGTGGACTAGTCTGGGTTGTTGATTTCTCTGGTTGGTGACTAGTATCTGTTGTGATTTACTGGCTAAATTTGGGGACCAAATTTTTGTTAGTAGGGGAGAATGTTAAATACTGAATTTTAGAGGTTAATTTGAAATTTAGGGGCTTAGTCGGAATTTTTTGAACTTGGAGGGTTTAATTGCAAAATGCCAAAAACAAATATAAAAGCCCTAAAAACCTCCTCCCGATTTAGTTTTTCCGCAGTTCCTTCTCTGCCTCGACGCCGAGCCCTAGCCAACTGCCCGACGCCGCACGCGATCTCGGTTTCTTCCTCCCTTCTCGAGTTCGCCCGATCGCAGGCCTTCCTCCACGCGACTTCGGCCAACCAACCGGCGAACTCTCTTCACCACTTCTTCCTCCCTTGTCTTCTGGCGAGACACCATTTTCTCGGACTAAGACATGCGATCGAAGTTTGGTGGAGGTGCTGCGAGATTGCAACCGTTGGTTCTCCTCTCTACCGAGATCCATAGCTGGCAAGCCTCTAGGGTTTCTGTGAGCATCCTGTAGGTGCATGTGGATGTCGAATATGAGTTAGAGGCGACCACGCCGGCACTGATCAACGAGTAATTTCGACCCGTGCATCACAGAAGGTAAGTTGTTGTGATAAGATGTTTTGGTAGAATTGGAATCTGAGTTAGATTTATTGTTGTTCAGTGATCGTGTTTTAGATAGTTCTGTGCTTTTGAGAGTTGTTGGGAGTATTAGGAATATGGGTTCTTGGTATTGGCACTTGGCTTTTGGCACACTGTCGTAAGTCTTATTTTTAAGTTGGATTTGATTTTGGGATGAGTTGTTGAAGCTATGTTCTTTAATTAGAATGCTCTATTAGGTTGCTCTTTGATTTTATTGCGTGTCCTTGGTAGTTTAGATTTTGGATTTAGATTGTAGTCGGAGTAGAGTTCCTTTGATTAAAATGTAATGTTTAACCTAATCTTGATAAATTAGGTTAAGGAGTTTATCGTCGTTTAAGGTTTAATTAAACGGATGTAGTAATGAGAATTTATTTTAAATTGTTATTTAATCGCAGTTTAGCTAATTATATAATTCTATTAATAGCTAAACTTACACATGGATACAGGACCTTGATTCGGACTCATTCAGTTGATCGTGGAAAGTTCCCGTTTACGGACTTCTAAAATTAAGGTGGGTACTTCCCCTTTGTACTTGAGTAGTTTCTTTTACCTTGAAGCATGACTATTTTATATCTTATAGGTTGCTTGACCTTATTCCTTATTGTTTATTATTTTAAGATTGCCGTTGATACTTATTCTTCGTTGATTTTCGAGTATTCAAAATTTGTATCCGTATAGTTCTCTATTGGTTTTCTGTTCTATAAAGTGTCGTTTGTACGCGAGCACTTAGAAGTCCATTAAACACAATTAGGTTTATTTGGGCATTAGAAATACCATACATAATAGTGTAGGTACATAATCGTTGGTTTTCGATTTCTGGTTGGATGTATTTTTGCATCGTTTACTTGTTGGATTTTGGTTGCTTCGTTGTTTCTCCGGTTGTTCGTGCATCTCGTAGCATGCACCATATCTGCATGTTGCATACTAACGACTGTTGGACATCCATATGGTTAAGCCGTCGTTAGTCATTTTGTTGCTCGATTCACTCAACCATTTGTTGTCGTGGTAGTTGTTAGAGTGCGAGCAACTGTCCTGTTATGCCACACATGTTGTAGTTGTAGGCAAACAGTGACACTCTCACCGTTGTTTTCGAGAGATACTGTAGCTGTTGATAGCTCCCCCTATGTATCGCGGTTTGGAGTGTTGGCTCCCCAACATCCTGTCCACTCAACTACACCTTTCTGTGGTATTCGTTGGAGTATGTACAGTTGTCACAGCCCTACCCACTCGGTCACACAGATGGGATGTGTTGGTGGCTTGACTGGCGTCAGGGGTGACATATGTCATTGCATCATATGCATACGTATTTCATTTATGCATTTACTTGTGCTTGTTGCATTAATATGAGCTATGGTTGCTGCATTTGGTTGACATGCATGTATATGTTGGTTTTATTGTTGTCGTTTTGTTATATACATGCTTAGTTGTTATTCGGTTTTATACCAGGTCTTTTTATATATGCTATGCATGATTAAGTATTCTTATATTTCTTATGGGCTGTACTTTATTGATTCTCTACTTAGATATCTTTTATTATGCCATGCTATTTGTCTAATCAAATACCCGCAGAGTCCGCCCGGACTCACCATCACTACCTCCCATTTTTGTTTCAGGTAGCAGGTAGATATTTTGCTTGGAGCCAAGAAATGATCCAGTTGCCAGTCCCTCAGTCCTTCAGTTCTACCTGGTTATTTTATTTGGAGTTGTTTTAGAGTTGATTCTCCGTAGTTTCTCTATTTCCACATTTTATTTTATTATCTGCTATGGTTTTGACTAATTTGTAGTAATGTCTTATTGGTCGGGCTTGTTCATTGTGGAGTTTCTCTTTGGTAGTAGTTTTTTTTATGCCTAAGGTGGCTGGCCACCCATTATCTCTTATGTTGATATAATAACTGCGTGGTTGTGTTGATTTTCTATATTTTGTGATACTAGCCGCATGTGGCTAAGTTATATGGTGAGATATTATGTATATTTGCCCCATCTTGTCCGCCGTACAGGGGAGATGCTGCCCGATTTTCGAGTAAGCATATTTCTCTAGGGTCGTGACACATCAGCATGTGACTCATCGACCGACTGAGCCTCTCTAAGTCTCCACAACGTCTTACCCATTCGATCAGTGGGGAATGGACATTGTGGGTCTGTTTCCGATCGACCTCAGCAAAAGAAGTTCCTGCTAATTATCATGGACTATTTTTCCAAATGAGTGGATGCTGAGCCTGTGGCACACATCACTGAGGCCACGGTGATGAAGATCCTATAAAAGGATATCGTCTGCAGATACGACATCCATCACAAGCTGGTGTCGGATAATGGAAGGCAGTTTGTAGTGCGCAAGTTCAAAGAATGGTGTGAGGGGCTAGGTATTCGCCAAGCCTTCACGTCGGTCGCATACCCTCAGGGCAATGGCCAAGCTGAGGTCGTTAAGCAGGAAATCCTCAGAGGACTCAAGATAAAGCTAGAGCATGTTGGAGGTGTTAGGGAAATCAGCCCAAGTATGATCGGGAAGATCATGGTTTTGATGTATGTGTGTCAATATAGTTAAGGTTAGGGTGTTATGTTATTTTGATATGTGTGAATGAGTCTTGCAGGACTTGGTGAGTCATAAATGGAGGGCATATCTGAGGGACGAGAGCTGAGGGAAGAGGACTCCAAGGGCAAGCTGGGAAGTGGGCTTCAAAGGGCACACGTGAAGTGTGGCATGGAGGCAAGCCGAGGCTTGCGTGCACATCCGAGGGATGATAGCCGGTGGAAGAGGACTTCAAGGGGCAAGCCAAGGGAGTGTACTTGAAGGCATACGTGAAGGAGGATCTTCGGAGTGAGGAAGAGTGTTTTTGTAAACTGGGCAGTCGACTGGGAATGGATTAGTCGACTGCCAGCAGAGGACTCAAACTCATCGAATCATCAGTCGACTGGTCCAGGACCAGTCGACTGGTAAACCCGAAAAACTAACCGTTGAGACTAGCCGTTAGCTAGGAGTTTGGCTAGGACCAGTCGACTGCCCCTGGTGGCGAGGTGGGTTGTTTGTTTAAACAACCCTCTCCGCTATTTAAGCTAGTGTTTAAGGCTAAGGGAAAATTATCTCTTCATTGTAAGATCTTCTCTTTGTGTTCATCTTCCTCCTCAAACTCTAGAGTCATCTTGTATAGAGAAAGAAAGGTTGTGAGAGATTGTTCTCCACCGAGAAGGAGAAAGATTTAGCCGGAGTTTGCCGGGGCGTGATCCACCGAAGGATCAAGGGATCGTCCACCTCAAGGACATGCCATGGAGTAGGAGCAAGGAATCTCCGAACCACGTAAAAGGTATTACGTTAGCATTGTTGTGATTGATAAACCTTTGTGTGTTCTAACATTGTAGGAAGAGTCGCGACTTTGGGGTGACCGAGATATTCACCCCCCTCTAGCCGTGCCATCGGTCCTAACAAGTGGTATCAGAGTGCAAGGACGCCTTCAACGGACTAACCGCCGAGAAAAGCAAATCATTGAAATGGCCGCCTTGCACATTCAACCGCCAAAATTTGAGGGAGAATTCTCATGGTGGAAGAAGAGAATGGAGGTATTCTTCAATACCGATTTTGATATAATGTTAATTATGAAAAATGGTTTGAAGTGCCTAGGGATCAAGACAACTGGATACTTAATGATGTAAGATGGAGTAGGAAGCAAAGAGATGATCATCTAGCAAATTCCAAACCCTTGCATCATCTACTTAGTGTGCTTCCTCAACAAGAAGTGACAAGTATTGGAAACTACTCAAGTGCCAAGGATTTATGGGAAAAGCTAGTGGAGCTTCATGAAGGCACTTCGGAGGCGAAAATGACAAAAAGAGATCTTCTCCGGTCCCAACTCAACATATCAAGCTTAATAAAGGGGAGAAGGTAACAAGTTTACATGCTAGATTTAAGAAAATTCTTAATAGGCTAACAAGTGTAGGTGAACAATTATCCAACCGAGACATTTTGATGAAAGCCATCAATGCCTTCCCAAGAACATCAACTTGGAGCTCAATGGTGGACTCATACTACATTTCCAAGGATCTAGAGAAAACATCTCTAGAAGAATTTTTCTCAACCATGGAGCTTCATGAGACTCGAGTTGGAGGAACAATCGAAGAGATATACTAGCCAAAGAGTATAGCCCTTGTGGTAAACAAGGGTAAAGGTAAAAAGAATGAGGCCTTTGTGTTAGTGATATGAGAGAAGTGTCCTAAGGCAATCGCCTTATGATTGTAAACATTTATTTTAATAAACGATAATTCACTATTTGAGTATATATGTTTGTGTATTTGATTGGGATCTTAAACTCATCTACTGAATGCCCGCAATACAATTCACAGCATAAGAGAATTTGTGATAGGATCACAACTAGTGATTATCTCTAAATGTGCAATTGTGAAGTATTGAAAATATCCCTAGTCGATGAATTGATAAAAACGGACACTATCAATTCTGTTGAGACTAGCAAGGGTTATTCTCTAATCAGCTGATTCTCACTGGCTGGCGCCATTGGGATGTCCGGAGATAAACATGGATGCTAGTTAAGGGAACTAGTTCATTGGAGTGACTAGCCGTAAAACTTCACATGGTAGTCTATACATAGACATGTCAGTGAAGTTCTTACTGCAGCTTAAGTACGATGTTCCTTTGACTTGCGGTGTTCAAGTCATCTTGGTCATGGAGACTTATACTTTAACATCTTAAGCAAGCATCTCCAAGGAGGTGTGGACCCAGGATGATTGGGTATAAGCCGAAGTGCCCGAAGATGTTTGAACAGCCTACAAAGGATTCACCACTCCTTGCGAGGAGATGTATACCCAAGCCTATCGTCAGATTGTTACTCAAAGTCTCTGGCCAGAGCATGTCATGTTTAGAGTATGAGTCTCTTAAATACATGAGAGTAATTAGAAATCCAAAGGACGAGAATGACACTACTTGGGCTAGGTGTGACATAGTCAGCCTAGTGGGGACTGACACACATAGACCGTGTCCTGAACCAAGTGGGTATAAGATGGTGAAGGGAATGAGGCACGATTCATTAGAGCTGCTGAAGGGTTTCAGAATTACTTCTGAGGACAACCGTTGATCTTTCGATTAATTCGGGGTCATGATGTACTACTAGGTGCCACTCATGATCGTTCTATAATTGGTTGATTATAGACGGCCAACATAAATCGAAAGCCTATTTAGTCACACGCACTACGAGTAATCCGAGGGATTTAAAACGAGTTGAAAATTGAATTTTCCAATCAAGAGATATAAGTCGAATCTGAATTAATCAGAGGCGCAATGGAAGCTTAAAATGGCTAAGTCTTTTGAAGGCTTATCTGGCGAATTAAATGAGTTTAATTCGCAATGGATTCGGCTCGGTTTGGCCAGCCAAAGAGGGTGCCAACCCTCTTTGGTTTGGCCGGCCACACCAATGGGGAGAAACCAATTTATTTGGTTTAATTAATAAAATAAATCTAGCGCGATTTGTTTTATAAAATTATGGATAAATAAATTGATATATAAAGAAATTTATATAAAGAGATTTATAAAGAAATTTGTAGAAATTTATTCCTTTTATGAAAATTAAAATAAACCATGAATTAGTTTAATTTTAATTAATAAAATCAATTATGAATTGATTTTTCCATGATAAGAAAATTTTATACAAATTTTATTCCATAATTAAAAGAGAGATGTATTTATTTTATTATAAAGTTAGTTATAATAAAACTTGGCTTAAACGGAATAATTCATAAGAAAATTTATAAGATAAATTCCTTATGAAAATTTATTCCGTTAATTCCGTTAAAGGGGAGACTTGGCAAGGGAGAGGCAACTATATAAAGGAACCAAGGCTAGGCTTGAATTCCTCAATCAATTAATCAAGAGATTAGTTGCTCTCTCTCTCTCTCTCTAACTCTCTCTCTCTCTCTAGGGCCGGCGCCCTTTCTCTCTCTAGGGCCGACTCTCTCTCATCCCCTAGGGCCGGCGCAAGCACCTAGGGTGCCCGTGAGTTTCCTCCACTAAGTTCGTGCCGAAGAAGAAGAAGAAGCGGATCGCGACTCCTTCCTTCCTTTCCCGGAATTTTGATTCCGTTAACTTGGTGGTTAGTTTCCTTTCTTCTCTCTTGATCTTCTAGTTGTGCCTTTAGAGAATCTAGTAGTTCTCGTCGGCACAAAACTCGTGACTTTGCGAAGTAATCCCGAAGAGAACTCGGCGTGGACCCGAATAGAGGCGGAGCTTCCAAGGGACGCTACGGTTGGATCTCGTCCCTTTCTTCGAGTTACGCGAGGTACTTAGTAAATTAGTTTACTTTTCCGCAAAGTTTTAATTTATGATCATGTCCACACATCATATGGTTGCATGCTAGATACGTGGTTAAAATAATTTGAGAAAGTATTTTATGCTAATTCTTCCACTGCACGCAAAAATTTAAAATTTTACGAACCCGTATCCTTGTCAACATGCACCCGGTCCCAACACTTTGTTGGTGCAAGTTGCAACAGTGATGTCCTCCTCTGAGTGTTTCAATGTTTAACAATATACTTAAGTCAGTGACACTTTGAATAAGGAAAGGGTGAGCAAAGGAGGAGTACCAAACTGAACCAAAGTCCTAGTTAACCTAGGCACGAAGTTCTGGTTCAAAGAATTGGGCACTAAGTCCTAATCATGGATTGGGCACTAAGTCATAATCATGGATTGGGCACTAAGTCCTGGCCAAGGGCTGGGCACCTATGACCTGACCGAGGGTTGGGCACCGAAGACCTGGTTCGAGGAATTGGGCACGAAGACCTGGCCGAGGGTTGGGCACCGAAGTCCTGGACTTAGGGTTTGGGCACGAAGTCTTGGTCCGAGGGATTGAGTAACTTAGCTGAGCGATGACTAAGGACAGAAGTAGAGACGGTCGAGGTTTGGATGTCTCGAGATCCGAGAGTATCGGAAGCTAAGCAAAAGTCCACCCGAATGGACTGGGTGGCAACTGTCTCCTGAAAGGAGTAGGTGAAAGGCACGTTCCCGGGGGTGGGAACTTGTGTCAGTTGGACCTAGGGGTTCGGGGAAATCCGAATTCAGAACCAAGTTCTTAAGGTTATGATTGTATGTGTATTTGTCTTGTTTTCATGTATCTTGTAGGTACCTAAAAGTGGAGACAAAGCAGGCAAAAGGCTAGAAAGAAGAGGCCCTAGGCGCCCCCAATGGAATCAGGCGCCCCCATCAATAGGGGCGCCCAAGTCAAAGAAGAAAAGCAGGGTTAATCGAAGAAGGCAGAACAGGCTTCCGTTCAGGCGCCCCGGACCATACGGGAGCCCCCATCAGCTCAAGAGCCCCTGTGAAGATGGATAAGTGTTGACCGAGCCTGCGGATAAGAGATCGTGCAGGAAAGGCCACGTGTAGGCACCCCCATCGACACAGGTGCCCGTATGAAGCCTATAAAAGGGGCTTCGACCCCAAGGCACAAGACACGACTTCCAAACATGATTCTAAGCTTCTAAAGTGACGACAACGCGTTAACGACCAAGCTCTGTGACCGGGAGGCTCCAGGAGAAAGTGCGCGGAATTTCGGAGGTCCAGATCGACCGAGTTTCTGATCTTGTTTGTTTGGTTTGCTTTTATTATTCTGCACTTAATTTCCTATATTTTGATTGTAACTATTGAACTGTAAGACGGGTTTCTCCACCTCCGGAAAGTCCGGAAAGGAGACCAATAGTGGACGGGCGTTCCCGTGCTTAGGCCTTGAATGTACTGACCCTGGGGGGTTGGGAACCAAGTAAAATCCCGCGTGCAATCTGTCTCTTGTTTTATTCGTTCTTTCTATTGTTGTGTTTTCCGCTGCTACTAACTCTGTGTCCAGAACGAACGAAAGTTTTACGAGGTTCTGCAAAATTTATTTTCGATCGATATTCACCCCCCTCTATCGACGGCACCGGTCCTACAATTGGTATCAGAGCTAGACCGCTCTTCACCGAACTAACTGCCAACGGAGCAACGACGACAGAAGTTGAGGGGGAGCCCAGGGGTGAACCAGGTACAATTTTTTTTAAATGTCTGTTTTTAAGTTCCATATTATATGCTTCACGTGCAGGGAGAGAGAGCACTATAAAAATCGGTGCCCTACTCGTAAGACTCGTTCTTCACCGGTGACAAAAGGCGTACCAGCACCAGGAGGCTAGAGGAACAAAGATCACATCAAATGCTTCAAGTGCAAAAAATACGGACATTACAAAAATAAGTGTCCGTCAAAGGTACGCAGAATTTACGTTCCGAAAATTTTTAAAATTCCTGCACTAGCTTATCTAAATAATTTAGATAATTTTTCGGAAAAGTTAAATTTTGTGAATAGTAAGTTAATGTTCTACATGACCAATTACGAAATATCAATAATACTAAAATATCAAAAATTAACTGTTTAATCCGCAATATCAATTCAAATATTACTGAAATTAATTCTGAAATTAGATCTGATATTATGAAAATTAATTCTGAAATTAGATCTGATAAAATTACTAAAATTAATACTGAAAATTTTGATAATTTTAACTCTGAAAATTCTGATAATGCTGATAATTTTATCTCTGGAAATCTTAAGGATAATAGTAAGATTATCTCTGAAAATCCTAAGGATAATAGTGAGATTATCTCTGAAAATCTTAAGATAATTGTGAGATTAATCCTGAAAACATTTCTGATAATTCTGAGGATAATAGAGATGAAATTCTTTTAGATAATAGTTTAATTATTACTTTAGATAATTTTGAAGATTATTACAAAACATTAACTAGTGGCCCAAATTACTCCACCTACGTTGAAGGATGTGATTTTGAGGATGTGGAGGAGATAGAATTTTCAGAGATCAAGGCCATAGTCAATAAATATCACACAAATTCAAATAAACTAGAATTATTGGAAAAATTAAAATGATAAATAAAGAAGAAATAGTGGATGAGTCAGAAATTTTCGAAATAATAAAAATTATGAACTTAAACTCACAACTATTAATTAATCATTTCAACCTTAATTATTCAAGTCTTAATTAATCCTTAATTAATTCAAACTCAAATTAATTCAATTAATCCTTAATTGATTCAAACTCAAATTAATTCAAATTAATTCAATTAATCATTAATGAATTCAAACTCAAATTAATTCAAAATTTAATTAATCTTTAATTAATTCAAAATTCAAATAATCTTTAATTAATTCAAAATTCAATTAAATTGAATTAATTTTAATTCAATTAATCCTTAATTAATTCAAATTCAATTAATCGTTAATTAATTTTAATTCAATTAATTCTTAATTAATTAATCCAACTTCAATTAAACTCTTAATTAATTCAACTTTAATTAATTCGTAATTAACTTAAATCCAATTAATTCTTAAATCACTTAAACTCGAATTAAATAAAATCATACCCAAACTGGAACAATTAATTCAATAAAATTAAATATGTCAAAGTGGGTTGGCATATTTGCGGGTTCACACGACATGTATCAAATCGGGAATTTGATACATCTTTAGAAACTTAATTAAAAATTTTGACTTGTTTGGATCATGCATTATTGCCATGAACATGCATATGTCATTTTTCTTAAAATATATATCATGTCATTCATGTTTAATTTTATACATAATTTAGAACGGCTATAGGAAAAAGAATAGTTGAAACTTGAACAACCTAGTATTTGGTGGAGGTGAGATGATAGTACGTTAGGAAAGCCCTTCTAATAAGATCAAGTATATTCTACTAGATCTGGTTAGTGTTGGGACCGGGTGCATGTTGACATGGATACGGGTTCGTAATTTTAAAATTTAATTACGTGCAGCGGAAGATTTAGCATAAATAATTTCTCAAATTATTTTAACCACGTATCTAGCATGCAACCTTATGTTGTGGAGACATGATCATACATTTAAAATTTTACAGAAAGTAAACTAATTTACTTAATACCTCGGGTAACTCGTAGAAAGGGACGAGATCCAACCGTAGCGTCCCTTGGAAGCTCCGCCTCTATTCGCGTCCACGCCGAGTTCTCTTTGGGATGACTTCGCAAAGCCACGAGTTTCGTGCCGACAAGAACTACTAGATTCTCCAAAGGCACGACGAGAATATCAAGAGAGAGAGATGGAAAACTAACCACCAAACGAAAAACGGAATCAAGATTTCGGGAGGAAGGAAGGAGTCGCGACCCGCTTCTTCTTCTTCTTCGGCACCTTCTTGGTGGAGGTGGTTCACTGCAAAGGAGGTGAGGGCAGCCGGCCCTAGTAGAGGGAGAGGGTAGCCGGCCCTAGAAGAGGGAGAGGGAGAGAAGGAGAGGAAGAGAGGCTAGGCAAGAATCCTTGATCTCTTGAATTAATTTTCAAGCCTTGCCTTGGTACCTTTATATAGTAGCCTCTTAATCGTCAAGTCTCCTTTTAACGGAATAAATTTTCATAAGAAATTTATCTTATAAATTTTTCTATGAATTATTCCATTATGCCAAGTTTTTATTATAACTCAATTTATAATAAAAACAACCATGTCTCCCCTTTTATTATGGAAAGAAATTTCTTTATATAAATTTCTTTATCATGGTAAATCAATCCTTTATTGATTTTATAAAATAAAATAAACCAATCCAAGGTTCATTTTAATTTTCATGAAAAATAAATCTCTTTATATAAATTTCTTTATATAAATTTCTTTATCCATAATTTTATAAAACAAACCGCGCTCGGTTTATTTTATAATTTGAACCAAACAATTTGGTTCTCCCCTTTTGATGTGGCCGGCCAAACAAAGAGGGTGGGGACCCTCTTTGGCCGGCCATACCCAAGCCGAAACCATACGAATTCAACTCATTTAATTCGTCCAATAAGTCTTCAAAATGACTTAGCCATTTCATGCTTCCGATGCATCTCTGAAAATTCAGATTCAACTTATCTCTCTTGATCGGAAAATCCAATTTCAACTCGTTTTAAATCCCTCGGATTACGCGTAATGCGTGTGACTAAATAGGCTTTCGATTTATGTTGGCCGTCTATAATTAACCAATTATAGAAAGATCATGAGTGGCACCTAGTAGTACATCATGATCCCCAATTAATCGAAAGATCAACGGTTGACCTCAGAAATAATTCTGAAACCCTTCAGCAGCTTTAATGAATCGTGCCTCATTCCCTTCACCATCTTATACCCACTTGGTTCAGGACACGGTCTGTGTGTGTCAGTCCCCACTAGGCTGACTATGTCACACCTAGCCTAAGTAATGTCTTTCTCGTCCAACGGATTCTAATTACTCTCATATTTCTGAGAGATTCATACTCGGAACATGTGATGCTCTGGCCAGAGGCTTCGAGTAACAATTCGACGATAGGCCTTCGGTATACGTCTCCTCGCAAGGAGTGGTGAATCCTTTGTAGGCTGTTCAAACATCTTCGGGCACTTCGGCTTATACCCAATCATCCTGGGTCCACACCTCCTTGGAGATGCTTGCTTAAGATGTCAAAGTATAAGTCTTTATGACCAAGATGACTTGAACACCGCAAGTCAAAGGAACATCGCACTTAAGCTGCAGTAAGAACTTCATTGACATATCTATATGTAGATTACCATATGAAGTTTTACAGCTAGTCACTCCAATGAACTAGTTCCCTTAACTAGCATTCATGTTTATCTCCGGACATCCCAATGTCACCAGCCAGTGAGAATCAGCTGATTAGAGAATAACCCATGCTAGTCTCAACAGAATTGATAGTGTTCATATTTATCAATTCATCGACTAGGGACAATTTCAATACTTCACATTTGCACATGTAGAGATAATCACTAGTTGTGAATTCATCACAAATTCTCTCATGCTGTGAATTGTATTGCGGGCATTCAGTAAATGAGTTTAAGATCTCAATCAAATACACGAACATGTATACTCAAATAGTGAATATTCATTTATTAAAGTAAATAATTACAATCATAAGGCGATTGCCTTAGGACACTTCTCTCATATTACTAACAAACTCCCACTTGGCCTAATGCCAATCGGTACGGTATCCAATACCACAGGCTCTAACATGACCCTCAAACTTGCTTTGAGGCAAGGCCTTAGTTAAAGGATCCGCTAAATTCATTCCAGTGGGAATTTTCTCAATTTGTATATCATTCCTACTTATAATCTCTCTGATCAGATGATAGCGGCGAAGCACATGTTTGGATCGCTGATGAGACCTTGGTTCCTTTGCTTGTGCAATAGCTCCATTGTTGTCGCAGTAAACCGGCACTGCTTCATCAATGGTTGGAACCACACCAAGTTCGGTGACAAACTTCTTGATCCAGACTGCTTCTTTTGCTGCTTCCGAAGCCGCAATATATTCTGCTTCCATGGTAGAATCCGCTACAGTGTCTTGCTTGGAACACTTCCAACTTATTGTGCCTCCATTCAAAGTAAATACGTATCCAGACTGAGATTTGGAGTCATCCTTATCTGTCTGGAAACTGGCATCTGTATACCCACGTATTACCATATCTCCTTCTCCATATATTAGGAACACATCCTTAGTTCTTCTTAAGTATTTAAGGATTGTCTTGACAGCCGCCCAATGATCCATTCCTGGATCAGACTGGTATCTGCTCGTGACGCTCAGAGCATATGATACATCGGGCCTAGTACATAACATAGCATACATGATAGATCCTATCGCGGATGCATAAGGAATCTTATTCATGCAAATCCTCTCGTCTTCTATGCGCGGACACATAGACTTTGAAAGGTTGATCCCATTCCTGATGGGAAGGTAACCTTTCTTGGATTCTGACATGCTAAACCTTTTTAGCACTCGGTCTATATATGTAGATTGCGCAAGACCAAGCAACCGTTTGATCTATCTCTATAGATTCTAATCCCAAGGATATAGGTTGCTTCTCCCAGGTCTTTCATGGAGAAAGTTTTGGACAACCAAATTTTAACCGACTGTAAGACTGATATATCGTTTCCTATAAGCAATATGTCATCGACTTATAATACTAGGAATACGACTGCACTCCCACTAACCTTCTTGTACACACAAGGTTCGTCAGGATTTTGTGAGAAATCAAACTCTTTCATTGTCTCATCAAAACGGATGTTCCAGCTCCTGGATGCTTGCTTCAGTCCATATATGGATCGTCGAAGCTTGCATATTTTGGTTTTATCAACCGATGTGAAACCTTCAGATTGTATCATGTATACATCCTCAAGCAGGTTTCCATTAAGGAAAGCTGTTTTCACATCCATTTGCCATATCTCATAATCATAATGAGCTGCTATGGCCAGGAGCATCCGAATAAATTTAAGCATAGCTACTGGCGAATAGGTTTCGTCGTAATCAATTCCTTATTTCTGACGATATCCTTTTGCCACTAATCTAGCCTTAAAGGTAACAACATTACCTTCCATGTCGGTTTTCTTCTTGAAAACCCACTTGCACCCTATGGGCTTAATCCCTTCAGGTAGGTTAACCAAGTCCCATACTTGATTTTCGTACATGGAATCCATTTCCGACTTCATGGCTTCAAGCCACTTGTCCCTTTCTGAACTTTTCAGAACATCTTCATAACTGATAGGTTCGTCATCGCTTATGAGTAACACGTCGTTCGATTCACTTATGAGAAATCTGTATCACTCTGGAATATTGCGTGTCCTATCAGACCTACGAGGAGGTAGTGTTGTTTTAGGTTCAACTGAAAGCTCATCATCATGAGTTCTCGGTTGTGGGTCTAGACTAGGTGTCTCTGTAATGTCTATTGGAGTTTCTTGGACTTCATCAAGTTCAATGCCACTCCCACTGTTTTCTTGTAAAAGAAATTCTTTTTCCAGAAATACAGCATGCCTTGAAACAAACACCTTTTGTTCTAAGGGATGATAGAATTGGTAACCCTTTGTTTCCTTAGGGTATCCAATAAATAGACATTTATCATACTTAGCATCCAGTTTGTCTGATACAGTCCGCTTCACATAAGCAAGACAACACCATATCTTAAGGTGAGTTAAGTAAGGTTTCTTACTATTCCACGTCTCATATGGAGTAGTAGAGACTACCTTGGTCGGGACTCTGTTTAGCAAGTAAACAGCTGTCTTAAGTGCATAGCCCCAAAAGGATTTTGGAAGAGTTGCATGATTCATCATGGATCTAACCATGTCCATCAAGGTTCGGTTACGCCTCTCAGATACACCATTATGCTGTGGTGTATATGGAGGAGTCCATTGAGACAATATCCCATTGTCCCTAAGATAATCTTGAAACTCTTGACTTAAGTATTCACCATCCCGATCGGATCGAAGTATCTTAATACTTTTGCCAAGCTGTTTCTCTACTTCATTTCTGAACTCTTTGAATTTCTCAAAAGCTTCAGATTTGTGTTTCATCAAGAACACATACCTGAATCGTGAGTGATCATCGATAAAGGTAATGAAGTAGCTATAGCCTCCTTGTGCAAGAGTTGACATTGGTCCACATACATCAGTATGTATTAGACCAAGCAATTCTCCCACTGGATTACATTTTCCGAAAAAGGGTAATTTGGCCATCTTGCCTTTTAAGCATGATTCGCATGTATCAAATGAACCGGGTTCAAATGATTTCAGAATTCCACATCGGTGTAATTTGGTCATGCGTTTCTTACTTACATGGCCAAGACGACAATGCCACGTATAGGAGTCTATTCGATTATCTATTCGAGCACGTTTGTTGCTATCTTCGATATTGAAAACGTCACCGAATAAATCTAACGTGTAGATACCATTGCACAAAGTTCCAGTCCCATAAAGAACACCGTTTAATGTTATGTAACAACAATTGTTACTAAAAGTTAAATGATGACCCTTTTCATTCAAATATGAAATAGATACAATGTTCTTTATTAATGAAGGAACAAAATAACAATTATCCAATTCTAAGACACGTCCAGTAGGGAGCTTTAGCAAATATGTTCCAATGGCAACAGCAGCAATCTTTGCTCCATTTCCAACTCGCAAATTTGCTTCTCCCTTGACGAGTCTTCTTCTATTCCTTAGCCCCTGTATGTCATTATATATATGTGATCAACACCCAGTATCAAGTACCCAGGTATTTGAGGAAATAGTGTGACATTCAATAACAAAGATACCTGAAGAGGATGGGGCATCGGATGCCTTCTTCTTCAAGGACTCAAGATAAACATTGCAGTTTCTTCGCCAGTGACCCTCCTTGCCGCAATGATGGCAAGTGGCTTTTGGTGTCTTTTCAGTCTTTTTGGCCTTTTTCTTCTTTCCATTATTCTGTTCTTTGGCCTTCCTCTTAGAACCTTTCTTCGAGGAACCAACTAACAGTTACGTCTTCTGATCCTGCTTCACAGAAGGCTTTACAGTCTTCAGCAGGTTGAGCAACTCAGGAAACTGGTATTTTGTTGCATCTTCAGGAGGACGGTTAGGAAGTTGTTCTTCAAGGACAAGAGCAAGCTTCTCTGCCTTGAGGACTATCCTCAGGTTTCGAAGCCAGTCCATGAAGTTTGGTCCAGTCAGTTTATTAGTGTCCAAAATGGAACGCAAATTCAGAGAAGACATGATCGAGTGATTATCCTAGAAATACAAATTGAGCTTATGTGAGAAGAATGATAAAGAATGCATCAACATACATTAATTAAATCCTATTTATTTATCGAATTGAATAACCCTTTTTATCAATTCAGGAGATCGTAGGAACATCTCCAAATAGGTTGATATCCAACCATAGATAAGAACAACCATGGCTGTGGCTATCAAGTTATTCTTAGCTATGAAGGTAGGTAATTATACCGATTACATATCACATATATGTAACTA
The DNA here is from genome assembly GCA_024364735.1 of Boesenbergia rotunda. Classification (NCBI taxonomy): domain Eukaryota; kingdom Viridiplantae; phylum Streptophyta; class Magnoliopsida; order Zingiberales; family Zingiberaceae; genus Boesenbergia; species Boesenbergia rotunda. The sequence continues at coordinate 32,452 of JAGFNQ010000374.1, read as the reverse complement.
TCACTTTATGCTATCAACTAATTGAATGTTTGTATAAATCATTGGGTTGTTAACTCATTAACAAGTATGCAACAATATACATAACACCCAACTGCACCTCTCTTTACATCGACCTTGGCTGTGGCACAACAAATCGATGCTCCAAGCTTAAGGCTGACCCATTAATCAAGAAATAGTTTTAATATGGTTAGAGCTTATTCAACCGTTTAGTCAGGCTTGGATGTGTCCAACAACCAAAACTAAGGATTGACCTCTGACTCCAACTATATTAATCATAAACTAATTCCATGGTTTGAACATGTTGAGGTTCAAGCCGGGCATAGATGTGTCCATCAACCCAAACGAGAAACAAAACTCCGGTTCTAACCATATTAATGGAAGGTGTTGGCCTTAATATTTTGTAAGGGGTTTTGGGTCTCATCCTTTCTTTTCTAAGCACATTCATGACATATAATTATGTCATGTACTAACGATTTCCTTAATAAAGTATGTATGTGACTTAATTTATCAAGTTTCATTAATTGAATTAGGAACCGGATTTCCTAATTCTAATTTCATACTTTATTCAAGGAATTGTTTTGGGAAACAATTTCCTAAATTGTCATAATCAATTTCGGAAATAATATGATTAAGACTTTGATTTCTCTAAATCAAATCTTATTAAATTAAGAGACAGATTCCCTTAATTCAACCACATATTATTTTCATGAAAATCTTATTTAAGAAAACTCTATAGGAAACCATTTTCCTAATTAATTTTGGAGACAACAATATGTAAGAGCATCACCTCTTAAATCAAATAAGGAAATTATCGTTCGAGAATCACCTCAAAATTTCCAAGATTTGATTACATATTTTATTTATGGATCTATTAATTTCAACAAATTATTTTCTTTGGGTGGCTCCCCGAGGCTCAGATACCCAAAAAAAGGAATTTGTTGTAAATCTAATTTGGTCCGCTCCACGAGGCGTAACCAAATTAAACATGTCAATTTTATTCAAAATAGGAAATTAAATTACAACAACAAACTTTAAATTGGACGACTCCCCGAAGCTCAATCCAAAATAAAGAATTTTGTTAATAATTTAAAACCAATTCGAATTTAATTGTCAATTAATAATCCATAAATTTGTCTAGACTTTCTAGAAAGAAAGTGCCAAAAATTGCGAGATTTCCTAATAGGTTTTTAGAATAATTGTAAGTTTCTGGTACAAAGAAAACTTACATATTTCCAAAATTGAAAATTTTCCAAAATAGGAAATTTCCAAAATTGGAAAGTTTTCAAAAATGGGAAGTTTTCACAATTATCATAAAATTTCAGAAACTAGGATATTTCAATCGTTTGCGAAATTTCATGAGGATTTCCAAACTTTGAAATTCCTAAATCTAAAATTTATCATAATTGGAAAGTTTCCATAATTGAAAATTTTTTCCAAAATTGAGATCATGACAAAGTTTTCCGTAAAATAATTATATGATTATGTCGAACACTAACCGACTCTGATACCACTGTTGGGACCGGGTGCATGTTGACATGGATACGGGTTCGTAATTTTAAAATTTAATTAAGTGCAGCGGAAGATTTAGCATAAATAATTTCTCAAATTATTTTAACCACGTATCTAGCATGCAACCTTATGCTGTGGAGACATGATCATACATTTAAAATTTTGCAGAAAGTAAACTAATTTACTTAATACCTCGCGTAACTCGTAGAAAGGGACGAGATCCAACCGTAGCATCCCTTGGAAGCTCCGCCTCTATTCGCGTCCACGCCGAGTTCTCTTTGGGATGACTTCGCAAAGCCACGAGTTTCATGCCGACAAGAACTACTAGATTCTCCAAAGGCACGACTAGAATATCAAGAGAGAGAGATGGAAAACTAACCACCAAACGAAAAATGGAATCAAGATTCCGGGAGGAAGGAAGGAGTCGCGACCCGCTTCTTCTTCTTCTTCGGCACCTTCTTGGTGGAGGTGGTTCACGGCAAAGAAGGTGAGGGCAGCCGACCCTAGAAGAGGGAGAGGGTAGCCAGCACTAGAAGAGGGAGAGGGAGAGAAGGAGAGGAACAGAGGCTAGGCAAGAATCCTTAATCTCTTGAAATAATTTTCAAGCCTTACCTTTGTACCTTTATATAGTAGCCTCTCAATCGTCAAGTCTCCTTTTAACGGAATAAATTTTCACAAGAAATTTATCTTATAAATTTTTCTATGAATTATTCCATTATGCCAAGTTTTTATTATAACTCAATTTATAATAAAAACAACCATGTCTTCCCTTTTATTATGGAAAGAAATTTCTTTATATAAATTTCTTTATCATAGTAAATCAATCCTTTATTGATTTTATAAAATAAGATAAACCAATCCAAGGTTCATTTTAATTTCCATGAAAAATAAATCTCTTTATATAAATTTCTTTATATAAAATTCATTATATAAATTTCTTTATCCATAATTTTATAAAACAAGCCGCGCTCGGTTTATTTTATAATTTGAACCAAACAATTTGGTTCTCCCCTTTTGATGTGGCCGGCCAAACAAAGAGGGTGGGGACCCTCTTTGGCTGGCCAAACCCAAGCCGAAACCATACGAATTAAACTCATTTAATTCGTCCAATAAGTCTTCAAAAAGACTTAGCCATTTCATGCTTCCGATGCGTCTCTGAAAATTCAGATTCGACTTATCTCTCTTGATCGGAAAATCTAATTTTTAACTCGTTTTAAATCCCTCGGATTACTCGTAGTGCGTGTGACTAAATAGGCTTTCGATCTATGTTGGCCGTCTATAATTAACCAATTATAGAAAGATCATGAGTGGCACCTAGTAGTACATCATGATCCCCAATTAATCAAAAGATCAACGGTTGACCTTAGAAATAATTCTGAAACCCTTCAGCAGCTTTAATGAATCGTGCCTCATTCCCTTCACCATCTTATACCCACTTGGTTCAGGACACGGTCTGTGTGTGTCAGTCCCCACTAGGCTGACTACGTCACACCTAGCCCAAGTAATGTCTTTCTCGTCCAACGGATTCTAATTACTCTCATGTTTCTGAGAGATTCATACTCGGAACATGTGATGCTCTGGCCAGAGGCTTCGAGTAACAATCCGACGATAGGCCTTGGGTATACGTCTCCTCGCAAGGAGTGGTGAATCCTTTGTAGGCTGTTCAAACATCTTCGGGCACTTCGG
>JAGFNQ010000374.1:0-21039 GCA_024364735.1 Boesenbergia rotunda | reverse complement strand
ATTGACCAAGTCTGCCCACTTCCTAGCCATCAAGTTATCGCATTCGGTAGAGCAGTTAGCACAGCTGTACGTGAAAGAAGTGATCAGGCTTCACGGAGTTCCGAAGTCGATCGTTTCTGACAGAGATGGGCGGTTCATCTCCCATTTTTGGAGGTGTGTTCAAGACGCCCTAGGCACCAGACTTCAGTTCAGCACAGCTTTCCATCCCCAGACAGATGGACAAACAGAGAGAGTAAATCAGATTTTTGAAGACATGCTCAGGGCTTGTGCGTTGGACTTTAAAGGTAGTTGGTGCAAATTTCTGTGCTTAGCCGAGTTTGCCTACAACAATAGCTATCAGGCCACCAACAGGATGGCACCTTATGAGGCATTGTATGGCAGGAAATGCAGATCACCCATATGTTGGTAAGAAGCGGGTGAGAAGAAAGAGATGGAGTCAGGACTAGGCAGCCAGACTGAGCTTATAGATGAGACCACTCAGGCTATCCAGACGATCCGCCAGAGGATTGAGACTACCCAGAGTAGACAGAAAAGTTATGCTGACACACGCCGTAGGCCACTTGAATTCCAAGTTTGAGATTCAGTATTTCTCAAGGTCGCTCCTATGAAGGGAGTGATGAGATTTGGTAAAAAAGGTAAGCTAAGTCCTCGCTACATAGGACCCTACAAGATCATAAGGAGGGTTGGTAAGGTAGCATATGAGTTGGACTTACCAGAGGATATGTCAGCTATCCACAGTACATTCCATGTCTCCATGCTAAAGAAGTGTATTCACGACCCTAGCCAAGTGATTCAGCCTCAGTCAGTACAGATCCAAGAAGATCTTAGCTATGAGAGCAGACCGACACAGATAGTGGACAAAGCAGTTAAAAGATTAAGAAACAAAGAAGTGCCACTAGTGAAGGTCATCTGGCAGAATCAAAAGCATGAGAGGCTACTTGGGAACGTGAGGACAGCATGAGGAAAGATATCCAGAATTATTCTAAGTTCGAGGACGAACTTTTTATAAGGTATGGGGGATTGTAACGCCCCAAAATTCCATTTTTAGTTCTTAAAGTCCTTAGAATTATTTAAAAATGGTTTAGAAATATTCTAGATATTTTTAGAAATTTTTAGAATATTTTTATGGAATTTTCCGAGTTCGTTTAGTATTTTTAAAAAAGGAAAAACTTTAAGGGCAGCAGGAGGTTCGAACCCGCGACCACAGAGACCAGGCGCGCGCGGACCAGCTGGGCTGGTTCGTTTTGTTATAGAGAATAAGCGAACCAATAGATAAGTTGTGGTTAGGTCAATCCGCCCCATAAGTATAAATAGATAAGTTAAGAGAGGAAATTAGATTTTTTTGGTTTTCTCTCTTCCTCACCCTAGCCGCGCGACCCTTCCCCTCTCCTCTCTTGGGCGAAACAACACCAAGGCCAAGAGGGCCGGCCAAGGCTCTCCTCCGAGAGATATTCCTATATTCGGGATCCCCGCGACGAGAGGAACGCGTAGGCGCGAAGAATTCTCCGAGATCTCAAGTTTCTCCCGAACCTCCGACGCCGTTCTTGGTTGTAAGTCCAAGATATCAAGGTAAATACTGCTCACCTGCAGTAAGAGGCGGTTTTTCCGCAAGAATTTCTCTTAAAAGTTTTTAAAAGAGATATTTCCTTTTTGTTTGAGTTTTTGCATGTTATCTTAGTTCATTATATGCTTATATATGTTTGATTAAGTACCCTATGTGAGTTTAGGGTCCAAGAAAAGCTATGAGAAAAGAAAAGAGAAGATAAAGATAAGAAAAGAAAAGGCCAAGGCCTTAAGAAATCCCCAAAAGTCAAGACTTAGGGATTTTAGCACGCAAGGTGCTCGAGAAAATGCCAAGGCATTTACAGATAAGAAAGAAAAGAAAGAAAAGCTATTTTATTTTCTAAGGCCAGTACCCGGTGTCCAAGGGCGTCGTTAAAGAAATCCAGGTGTCCAATTCCAAGGTCTTGGCCCTGGTAGACCAAGGTCTGCTCTATTAGGATTGGTGGCTCGCTACCCCAACCTTTTAGGGAACGCGCATATGAGATGGTACTTACGTCTTCAGTGGATCCAAGTGATTATTATTTTCAAGTATATGCTTTAGCAAAGTTTTCTAAAGTTTAAAGAGTTTTCAAAAAAGTTAAAGAATAGCTAAAGTTCCAAGTTAAGCTAAGAAAAGTAAGTTGAGATTTATAAATGCTTGAGTATGCATGTTTTGAGTTATACATGTTCTTAGTTTTCTTTCAAGCATATAAGTATCTCATATGATTTTCATATTGCTCAAGAAGCATGTTTGCACATTTCGAGATTTTGTGAGCTAGATAGTACTTACTAAGCTTTTCGCTTACTAGTTGCATTTCCTCTTACTGCAGATAAAGGTAAAGGCAAGCAATTCTGAAGGAAGGCGACGAGGCGGTGCTAAGTAAAGTGTGTGTGGTGGCTGATTTTGGAGAGATCCTTGAGACGAGACAATCTAGTTATTTGAATTACAATGTTTTAGTTTATTCAAATTTCAAGTTATCGCTTTATGGAGTTTAGCGAACATTTATGCTTTGGATAGTTTTACATGCTCAATTTCTTAGAGTAAAGATTCCATGCCATTTCATTTAGCATACATATCCTTATGATTGCATTGGATGAATAGAAGTATGAGTAGTTTGAGATATTGATACTTTATTGGAGCTATTAATGCATGTGCCAAGATAGGACTAATTTCCCTTTTAAATCAAGTTTTATCGCTCAATTATGATTAGAAAAGTCGCTTTCTCATTTCATAATGCTTTAGCAATGTTATAGAATCTTGCATGATGAGTTTAAATGGTTAGAAGTTAAGTTTGGTACAAACTCTAGCCTAAAGTTTATATAGTTTTTCATAACTTGCTAAATCTTGCAAAAGTCCTAATTTCAAGTATGGATTCGTTTTGATTGACTAAATTGTTTAGAAAACTAGTATAGAGTATAGAAATGGTGTCATGATTTTGTATGGCTCGAAAGTATAGGTTTGGTGGAGTTTTGAAACAAGTTTCGAAACCTGAATTTCAGATTTCAGGCTTATCAGTCGACTGATACAGTATCAGTCGACTGATACCCGTAAGCTGAGTTGGGCGAGTCAAGTTTCAATAGGTATTTTCTTACGAGTTTTGAGAAAGAAAGTGTGACATGGTATCATGCATGACTATTTAAGTTAGAATATCATTCTTAGATGAATTTAAAATAAAGAAAAAAAGATTTTCGCATTTTTTAGTCATGCATTAGAGTCGAGAAGTAGACAAAGGTAACGATCCGTCTAAGGCAGAGAAGGCGGGTCGCTACAAGCACTAAGCTGAGAGCTAAGCTGCGTGCTAAGCTGCTGAAATTGAGTGTTAAGTTGTTGAAAACTCCTATCATGTTGTTGCTGAAAATGAGTGTAAATTGGCTCCAAAGTGAGTGGAAGTTCTGGTTTTTGTTGCTGACCCGGTGGAACTCTTGGAGGAGATGGACTACTATAAAATCCTGGTGGTCTCTGGACTGCAGGTGACGCAACAGGAAGTGGTGGCTGATAAGGCTGCTGCTGGTGTGATGTGTTCCCATACCTCAGATTAGGATGATCTCTCCAACCTGGATTGTATGTGCTGGACATGGGGTCATAAGACTGCTTGTATCCATAAGGTTGAGATTGGAAAGGTTGAGGCTTGGACTGAAAAGTATTTGCTGCCGCCACTTGACTTGCAAGATAAGATCCATCATCAACCTGCACCTGAGGGCATAAATCTGTAGGATGAGAGGTGCTACTGCAAAGTCCACAAATCCTCATTGCTTGGGCTTCTTGAGCTGAAGGCTGTTGAGTGGTCTGAAGTAGAGTCATCTGCCTAAGTATAGAAGTCAAATCTTGAAGATTAACCTTCACCTCTTGAGCTTCCATATTTTGTCCTGTGATCTCATGTACTCCTCTAGGCACCAACGGACGGCTCCCAAACTGTTGAGAATTTGCTGCCATAATAGAAATCAACTCTCTAGCTTCCTCAGGTGTCTTGTTCACTAAGGCCCCTCCGCTAGCAGCGTCCACCATACTTCTGTCCATGGGAAGAAGTCCCTCATAGAAGTATTGAATAAGTAACTGCTCACTGATCTGATGGTGGGGACAGCTAGAACAAAGTTTCTTGAATCGCTCCCGATATTCATACAGTGTCTCTCCAGAAATTTGTTGGATCCCATAGATACTCTTCCTAATGGCAGTAGTCCTTGAAGCCGGAAAGAATTTCTCTAAGAAAGCTTTCTTCATTTCGGCCCAAGAAATAACTAAAGCATGTGGCAAGGTGTACCACCAGTCCTTTGCTCCATCCACCAGTGAAAATGGGAAAGCTCTCAGGTTGATGTCTTCTTCAGTAACTCCATGTGGCTTCATAGTGGAGCATACAGTGTGAAACTCCTGGAGATGTCTAGTGGGGTCCTCACCAGCTAAGCCATGAAACTTTGGGAGTAGATGAATGAGTCCGGAACATAGCTCAAAATCAACCTCCAACTCAGGGTACTAAATGCACTGAAAGGCCAGCTCTGGTGCTGCAAGCTCCCTCATGGTTCTGTTGTTCACCATCTGGAATTCTGACAAAGGGTCACTACTGGTAGGCAGTCTGGAAATCTCTAACTGAGCTCTCCTCTGTGCGTGGAAGGTCCTTTCTATCTCAGGATCAAAATTAGCTAAACTAGAGTAGGAAGACCTGGTCATGCACTGCACATCAAATGGAGAGAATTAGTGAGATGCAAGAATTAACCAGAAAATTCAGAATTATTGCAAGACCTAAAAATAAACAAACATCATAAAAGGGTCCCCGGCAACGGCGCCAAAATTGATAACCGGATTTAGTCGCGTTACGGTTTCAATTAATTTTCTCGTTCAAGCAATTATGTAGCAGTAGTTGAACCGAATCGTCTCTCAAGGACCCGATATGATGCACGCACTTTTTCGGTGTATGAAAAATAGTAAATTGCAGAAAATTAAAAATTGGATAAAGTAAACATGTTTTCTTAGGTTTTGAGGTCAACAAAGCAATTGAAATTAGCTACTAACTTCTACCTAATAGCCTTAACTATTTGGAATTGAAGTCTAAGCTAATCAATTGTAAAGGACACTAAAGGAACACTAACAATCAGAAATTAAATCAACAAGGATCCATATGAAAATCTTGACTAGAAGGCAATAGATTTCATCACCAAGCACAGATTCCATTGAAGCCATTCAACAAACACGTTTCTTGCAAATAGTGAAAGATTGAAAGCATGAAGTAATTCTATGAAAGATGAACTGTAGAAACAATGAACTAAGCTGGAAATTCGAAACTAAGCTGGAGATTACTATTCTAGAATGGAAAATATGCGGAAATTCGAAAGCAATTGAAAAGGAAATGCAACTGATGTTCTACAGCAGAAAACACTAAGAAAAACTAAAAAGGAAGCTGAAAATTGGTGTTCTGTGGGAGAAACTCCGCTCCGACAAAGCCGATTGCTTCTCAGCCGGAGAAGAGGATGGAATGGACTGTGGAGTCGAAGTAAAAGGCTCGGCCAAGCTATCAATCCTCAGAGGAACCCCTTAGAATCGCAGCTTCCTTCTCCATCGCCTCCTCCTTCCGTTCCTTGTGGATGAGATCCGAATCCCCCTGGTTAGACTGCCCTAGCTTCCTTTTCTACCTCTCTATTCCACCCTTGATTTCCCTTGATGAGTGGCCGAGATTGCTTGCAAGATATCTCCATCAATTTCCATGCCAGATCTGAGTGGAGGGTTGTGATGTAACAGTTCTTCCGACCGCTCTGGACAGCTACAGATCGGACTGAGTGACCCCTGATTGGTCTGGATTCTCCCTGATCGATCTGGGGATCGATCAGGAACCTCCCTGATCGGTCTAGGGACCGATCAGGATGTGATCAGTAGCTAAAATACTGAATTCTGCTGTGCCATCTGCTCCTGATCGGTCGCTGGACCGATCAGGCCTTCCCTGATCGGTCACTGGACCGATCAGGCCTTCCCTGATCGGTCACTGGACCGATCAGGCCTTCCCTGATTGGTCACTAGATCGATCAGGCATCTCCCTGATTGGTCTGGTGACCAATCAGGCATTTCCCTGATTGGTCTGGTGACCAATCAGGCTCCAACAGAATGATCATCTTTACCCCGGATGTGCCCCTTTTGATCCGATGATGCACAAGCTGTCCAAAAATTCAATAGAATGAAATATGAGTGTGAAAATGTAAGAAAATTAATTAACCAATGAAAATACATCCTATTAATAATTATGCATCATTTCATAAACAAATACACCCCAGAGCCCCAAATTTCCCCACTAATGGCACAAAATTTATCGATCAAATTGCTAATTATCATCAGTACATCAACAGATATTGGGGCAATAAAAACACCTGAAACATCAATCATGTTAAGTAATCAAGCTTTGTAAATCTAACTTGATGAGACTACTTAACTTGAGTAACTCAAGTGAAAGCTATGGGATCGTTCGTTTAACTTTCAATCAAAGTCATTAGTAGCACATCAAAATAATAAATAAAAAAGAAACACAAGTGGCATGCGGGATTTATTTACTTGGTTCCTAACCCCCTAGGGTCAGTACGTCCAAGGCCTATGTACTCTATGTGAGTCCACTAATAACATCCTTTCTGGAATATCTGGAGGTAGAGAAACCCCATCATATAGTTCAATATTACAAGCAAAAGATAACTGAAATTAAGTACAACTTATAATTATAAAAGGAAACCAAAATGGATTGAAGATCCTGGCCAATCCGGAAGTCCGAAGCGAAGTGCACATCTTCCTGGAGCCTCCTTGGTCGTAGAGCTTCGCCTTAGCACCTTGGCTTCAAAGAAAGTGAGTAGTAGGATGAAGAATTTTATGATTTGAATCCATGGCTTGAGCCCCTTTATATATGGGTCACTCGGGCGCCTGTTGGCCATAGGGGTGCCCTCCATGTGACCCAATCTGATCCACTCAGTGCAACTATGACGCAGGGATAAAACCCCATGGAAATGCATGAGGGCACCACCATGACCTTGAGGGTGCCTCCATGACCTTGAGGGCGCCCAGGTCGTGGGGTCGCCCAGGTTCCTTGGGGGCACCTGGTTACTCGGGCTCCTGAGTTCAATAGGGGCGCCCAAAAGTGTTAAATACAGTGGCTCAATACTCGATCAAGAAATTTTTTGAAAAATTTTACGGTTTTCGGGTTTACGAATTAAATTAAAAAGGGGTTTAATGGTTTAAACCTAAAACTTGTAAGGAGTGGAGTGAAAGAAAACCTAAACTCTGTGTCTAGATTGAATTGTTGGAAATTTAGAGGGGCTTATTGTATATACTCCGAAAATTTAGGGACTAGGGTCTAATTAATCAGACCTCAGGGACTTAATTGCAAAAATTTACATCACTAAGACAAAAGTCCTATCACTTCCTCCTCCTCCCGAATGCTCGGCGTCGCATGCGAGCCCTCCACCTCGGCTTCTTCGTCTCCCAGCCAATGCGAGCCAGTTGAGCATGTAACGCCCCAAATTTCCCTCTCGAAAGTTGTAATGATTGAACAAGTGGCCATGAATAAAGTTATGAATTTGGTGGGGGAAATTGTGAATAAAGAAATATTAGGCACCTTTTTGACATGAAGTGAATGTGTGATAATCATGTTTATGTGTTATATTAATATTACGTTTAATATCATGCACATGAATGAATGAATAATATTATGCATATGCATGTGTATGAATAAAATGATTAGCATTCTCTTGTTGAGCTTTGGTTATGCGGGCTTGGAAAAAAATGAAAGAAAGAGAAAGCAAAAAGAAGAGGAGGTGCTAAGGATTGAACCTTGGACCTCAAAGAAAAGCCAAGCCTTAAAAATGCATATGTAACCAATTCACCCAGCAGGGGAGTGCTATTAGGAGGAGATGGGAAATTGTAGATGAGTAGAAAATAAGTGAAGAGACACATGAAAAATGAAGAGGCACCATTGGAAAGGTGGTTGCTTTTTCACTCCCTATAAAAAGCAAGAGGAGAAGAAATGCCCAAGGCATTTTTCGGCCACAAGCCTCCACTCTCTTCTCACCAAGTTTGTTTCCCCTCTTCCTCCTCTCCCTCACAGAGACTAGGGCCTCCTTGCTGCCCCAAAACCGAATCACAACCCTAGAGAAACCGAAAGAAGAAAAGGAGAAGAACAAGAGGAGTACCAAGCCTAAGAGCCCCTTTCTTCTCCAAAGTCTAGAACACCTTTTGAATATTTTTATCGCAAGAGATAAGACTCCCTCACCTGCAACATAATGGCTTATTATGTGTATTTATGATCCCCTACAATTGCTTGTGATGTTGTGTGAAAAAAAATGAAAGGAAAGACCATGAGGAACTTTCGGCCAAGGAAGTTTTTCTCACCTTTTGTTATGTTTAAATTTAGATAATGATTCTACATGCTTGTTGCTACTTTCTCATAGTAGATGAGTGATGAATGAATGATGTTCGAACATCCTTCATGATGTAGAGGGTCAAATACCTCTCGGCCAAGGGGTGGAAGTAAGTTGATTCATGTGCATGAAGTAGGGTTTTGTTCTTGCATGTATTCCCTAGCTTATGTAATGTTTTTGGCCAAGAAATTTGGTAGAATCTATGCTAAATGACCTCTATAATATTCGGCCAAAGGGCCTTAATTTAGGCCTTAAAACAGATTTATAAACCCTCATGAGGTTATAGATACTTCAAGTGTTATACATGTGATGTATGTGTTTGTTTCATGTTGTACCTTTCGGGTAGCCCCTGATCTAGGCCTTTTGAACCTAAATCATGTTTATTTTTAGGTTGTGATGCTTAGAAAAATGTTACATGTACCCTCATGCTACGTTAACCTAAGTAGAGTTACAAGCATGCACCTAAACTAAGGTTTAGTGAAGATTTGGACTACTCTTGTACTTGCAAATGATCTCTTATGTAAAAATATGTTTTTATTTCTATGTTACATGAATCTTTATGTCATGATATTCATGTTATGTGTTTCGACCAGTATGTAGAAGTAGAGTTAAATACATTCAAATTACGATTCATGAACCTAAATCAATAGTTAGTGAAGTTTTGATTGCCTTTGTACTTGTACATGACTCCTTATGTAAAGTATGCTTTTATTTCCATGATTATATGACTTTTAGGCTATGTTTACCTAGCTGTGAGTTTTGGCCAACCAATGGAATGAGGGTTAAAAATAGGTTCGATTACAAATCATGTACCTAAACTAATGTGTAATGAAGTCTAGACTATCCTTGTACTTGTAAATGACCCTTTATGAAAAGTATACCTTTATTCGAATGTTGTGTGAATTTTATGCCATGAAACCTCTCTTATAATGTTTCGGCCAGCATGTGTTAAGGTAGGAATGGAGAGCTAAAACTAATGTATTGCCTTGACTAAGACAACTATGTATATGAATGATGTGTTGGTAAGACTAGCATGATGTTGCTTCACTTATATGTGTTTAAAGAAAAGTCTTATAATGTCATGCTATTTATGTTAATGATTATGCCAGGAAAAGTATGTCTATACTTATGAATGATTGAATGTCCATAGTGTTGGATCGAGAGAACCGATAGAGGGGGGGTGAATATCGAAAAACGTTCAGATTTAGGTAAAGAGAAATTGCACAGCGGAAGATAAAAGCAAACACGCGAACACAGTAATTTTTTACTTGGTTCGGAGCCTAGGTCGACTCCTACTCCAAGGCCCACGATCGTTGATCATTTACTTTGGGCAATTCTATATGAGGCGTAAAATCAGTTTACAAATATAGATTACAGAATAAGTGCAGTAAACTTAACAAAAAGGAAAAACTCTTCTTTTACCAACGTCCGATGTAGGTTATCTTTTTCGGAGCAGCGGGATGTCGTCGGCTCGAGTTGGAAGGTTTCCGGAGCGAGGTGCGAGAGTAGAAGAGCGTAGAAGCATTGATTGAAAGTGTTGTTTGAAGCTTGGGGTCGAGGGCCTTTATATAGGGCCTGGAGGCGCCCGGGATGTCGGGGGCGCCCCCCACGTGTCGCACGATCCGTCTCGGTCTTGGTCAGCTTCTTATCCCCTCAAATTCGGGATCACACCTTGACCGGGGCGCCCGGAGCGCTGGGGGCTCCCGGGTTGACCGGGTCAAACCTTATCCCTTGGCTTCGCTGGGTTGAGCTTCAATGCTTTGCTGTTGGGGGAGCCCGGAGCGCTCGGGGCGCCCGGGAGCAGCGGGGTCTCCCGGGAGCACGGGGGCACCCGGGAGTTGAACTGTCGAAGCTTGCTTTGCTTTCTTGTGTTTTGTGTTCACCTTGGGGGCGTCCGGGACACTCCGGGCGCCCTGGTCAGCTGTTGCCTCATTCCTTTGAGCTCTCTGAGCTGCAGACACATGTTCCTTCAGTCCTGCATCCAAGGTTAGTCCAAAACACAATAAAACAATAAATTATTAGTTTATACAGCCTTAGCTGTCTTGGTTCTGACTTTGGGTCTCCAAAATAGAACCCTAGGTCGAACCGACGCCTACTGTTCCCCTCGACAGGGAACGCGTCCTCACCTACTCCTCTCGGGAGAATGTACCTGATGCTAACCGCTCCTTTGGTTGGACTTTTGCCTGGCGGTCCTTTGCCAGGTCTTAGATGCCGAGCTATCCTTCGCCCGGTGCCTAGCATTCCTTCGCTAGGGCTTCAGTCCCAAGCTGTCCTTCGCCTGGTGCTAGCAGTCCTTCGCTAGGGCTTTTCACCCTGGCATTCCTTTGCCAGTGCCTAGCAGTCCTTCGCTAGGGCTTTTCACTCTGACATTCCTTCGCCAGTGCCTAGCAGTCCTTCGCTAGGGCTTTTTACTCTGCACACTCAAGTGACATGTTAGATAACAAGTAAGACTTAACTTTTGAACCCTGTTACCATTATCAAAACACAGGTTTGACTTTGGTGCTTTTTGCATCAACACATAGTACATTCTTTATGAAAGAAAGAAAGAAAAGGAAAGAATGCATGTATGTATTTTACTTTAAAGAATGGCTTGTACCGGATCTTGAAAAAGATCCACGGTTCTGGACTACCGAAGCTGTCCCTAGGCTGAAAGATAGTAAGCCTAGAATGTAGACCCCTGTAGGTCGGGATTAGCTACCTCGCATCCTACCTAGGGGTATGCGCGCAAAAGAAAGAATGGGTACAAGCCGGGGACCCCAATAAAGATGATGTATGCTTATGTTAAAGTATTATTTATTATGTTTTCTAAAGAGCATCCTAAATGTTTTTGCAATGCATATGTTCATGTGTTTATATGTTTTTATATGTTTATATGTCTTATGTATTTTTATGCTATGCATAAGATATTATATGTCTCTCAAATGCATGTGACGTATGGATTTAGTGAGTAGGAAAGAGCTTACTAAGTTTCATGCTTATAGTTGTTTGCTTATGTTGCAGATCAACATAGAAATTATTAAAGAAAGGGAAGCTGCAGGAAGGGCTAATGTGTGTGGTAGTGACTTGGCTAATCGATCCATTTTAAGGCTTAGCATTTACTTTTATAAGGAAGCATGTGTTATAACTTTTACTTGTTACTTGTTATCTCTATTGAAGTTTAGTTAAGACATGGATGCTACTAGATGTTACATGATTATATTTATGTGTTATATCTGCTGTAATGTTCTGAATCATATGTTATAAGTTAAATTAAGTAGGAGTAGTAAGATAATGGTAACGCGCCGCTCTGACGATAAGGGGCGGGCATCACAGAGCACCTCTTCCCTCCCGATCTCAACTGACCTCTCACCACAGCCTTCACTTTCTCTTCCTCTTGACCTATGATGATTCCCTTCCTCCAATTCACTTTGTCGTGAGCTCAGAGAGGTTGGATTAGCGTTGGGTGAGGTTCGTTCAAAGCTACCGATGCTGACAGAGTTCACCTCGTGAGGAAATTCCAGTGCCTGATTTGGGATCGCGAACATCATTCATGGCAAAAGGGTTGTGGCTCATCATCGATCACCGACAAGGAGACGGATGAGAGTTGGGTATTCGGGGAATTGGGTCGCTGGATCAGAGCAGGATCATCCCTGCCGATGCAAGCTCTAGTGAGCACAATAAAATAGTTGATATGGATCAATTAGATATTTTTTTTGGTTTTGTGTTCTTCTTGTTTCGTATTTATGTTCTGAGTTATAGATGGAGATTAGAGCTTGACTCTACTTGGATTTCTGGTTAGTATTGTTCTGGTTTGAGATTTGTCATAGGGTGTTTTGTTTTGGATGCCTTCTCACTATGATGGATCAGTGGGCTTAATCCCCTATTTTGGGTTTCTTTTAATCCGCTTGAGAGGTTGTTTTCATCTTGGGAAATAGCATGGAGGTCTTTTTCATTGAAAGCTTATTTGAATAGATTGAATTATCTTTAATGATATGATTTCACCATGGAATGGAATGTGTTCTATTCTGGTGAGGAGGTTGCTGCCGTGACTTGCAACCTTGGTGTGATCAGATGGGAAATAGTAGTGTAATGGATTGGTGTAATTACTCATTTAATAGGGAACTTAGTGATTGGTTGATTCATGGGCTGTGATGGGCAAATTGCCAAGGTTGCCTTGGTGGAGTGGTTGTATTTGGTTTGCATCTTGTGAGGACTAGGTTTGGTGTTGTGTATTGTGATACATGGTTGTGGATTAGAGTTGATGTGGAATTAGAGATGTTGTTATGGGTAAACCTAATTCAATCATTGAGATGGATTAGAATAGGGTTAATGATGGGTTAGATTAAATGTAACCTAAGGAATTGAGATTAATTGAAGTTTATCCTTAACTTTGATTAATTAATGATCGAATCGATTGAGGGTTCATCCTAATTGGTTTTAGGATTGGATTTAGTTACTTGTTCTATATATAATTAGATAAATTATGCATGTTAATGTAGGACTCCAGTGGTGATGCCAGTGTTTAGATAGGGGACCAATCTGATTCGGGCTCTTGCTTTGAGGGGGGTACTTCATGCATGTTTCCTTTAGATCCACTTTATCTTTATGCATGACTATTTATATTTGTGCAATAGGTTTATTTACCTTAAATCTGCTACCACTTGTTATCCTGCTTGAAACTTGTTGCTTAATCTTGGAAATAATGTGTTTCCCATATATACAATCCCTATATTTGATATTTGACTCTGTATAGTGATCATGTATGCATATGTGTGTAGATATAGAGGCATGTGACCTTATATATGCATGGTTTGATTTCTAGTATTCTTACATGTGTATCTAGATACATGATGGTTAGGTTATTATACATGTGATCGACCTGTACATGTGTAACGGCCCGGAAAATTTTCTTAATAATTCTTTAAAATATTGAGCATGATTAGATAATTTTCCGAGGGACCTAGAAATATTAATACGAATTTTTGTTGGTGCAGAATGCACCTAAGTCAAACCCGTGTTTTGATAATAGCAACATAGGTCAAAAGTTAAGTCTTTCTTATTTTCTAACAAGTTAATCTAGTGTGCAGGAACAGCCCTAGCGAAGGACTGCTAGGCATTGGCAAAGGAATGCCAGGAAAGAAAGCCCTAGCAAAGGATTGCTAGGCAACTGGCGAAAGACTGCCAGTATCAAGCCCTAGCGAAGTACTGCTAGGCTCCAGGCGAAGGACAGCCTGGGACTGAAGCCCTAGCGAAGGACTGCTAGGCAACTGGCGAAGGACTGCCAGTTTACAAGACCTGACAAAGGACCGTCAGGCAAAAGTCCAACCAGAGGAACGGTTGGCATCAGGTAAATTCTCCCGAGAGGAGTAGGTGAGGACGCGTTCCCCGTCGAGGGAACACTAGGCGTCAGTTCGACCTAGGGCTCCATTTTGGAGACCAAAGTCAGAACCAAGACAGCTAAGGCTGTATAAACAAATACTTTATTGCTTTATTGTGTTTTGGACTAACCCTGGATGCAGGACCAAAGGAAGGAGTGTCTGCAGCTCAGATAGCCTCAAAGGAATGAGGTAGTAGCTGAGTAGGGCGCCCGGAGTGTCACGGGCGCCCCCAAGCGCCATACAAAACAAGTAAAGAAAAAAGGAGTTCGAATACATGCTGGGTCGGGCGCCCCCGTGCTCCCGGGCGCCCCCGCTGCTCCCGGGCGCCCCATGCGCTGCGGGCGCCCCATGCGCAACATCGAACCCGAACTCCTCGAAGCCAAGGAGATAGGACTTTGACCCGGTCAATGCGGGCGCCCCGAGCGCTCCGGGTTCCCCGGTCAAAGCGGATCCAGAGGATAGACACTGACCGAGAGCTCTGCGGATCAGAGGCCACGTGGGGGGCGCCCCCGACGTCCCGGGCGCCCCCAGGCCCTATATAAAGGGCCTTCGACCAAGGCTTCAGAACAACTGTTCTTTCAACGCCCAAAGATCTTCTACGCTCGTGCCTTGCTCCGGAAACACTCCAACTCGAGACGACGACGTCCCGCTGCCCCAAAAAAGTCAATTCACTCCGGACGTCGATAACGAAGATCGAATTTTTTATTATTATTGTTAGTGCACTCACTTGTAATAAATTATTGTAAACTGTTTTGCGCGTATATAGAATTGCCCAAAGTAAACGGTCAACGACCGTGGGCCTCAGAGTAGGAGTCGACACAGGCTCCAAACCAAGTAAATCGACTGTGTCTTTGTGCTGTGATTGTTTTTATTTTTAATTCCGCTGCGTACGTGCTCTTTACGAAAATCCGAACGGTTACCGATATTCATCCCCCCTCTATCGGTTTTCTCGATCCAACAAGTGGTATCAGAGCGGGGAAGTTCAAATCTGGTGCAACCACCAGTTTGAAATTTTTTTTCGGATTTTTATTTTTTTTCTATTTTTTTCTGTACGAATTTCGTTCGTTTTTTTTGTTAAGCGAGGTTGGTGCAACACCCCTCGTTATTTAATTTATCCAGCACTACTAATCCAAGACCTAGTCTTGGAAAATCCTTTAAGTTTTCTTTTTCAGATTAAATGGCTATGCAAGAAGGTTTTAGCACCACCAGACCTCCACTCTTCAGTGGAGAAGACTTTTCTTACTAGAAAAGTCGTATGGAGGTCCACCTGAAAACTCAGGTGGACATGTGGATCATTATCCAGTCCGGTCTAGAGATCCCCCGAAATGCCGAAGGACTTCCTCAGAGCTACTCTGAATGGGACAGCTCCCTAAAGCGAAAGATAGAAGCCGACGCAAAAGCTACTCAGACTCTTCAATGCGGATTGACGAAAGAGGAGCTGAACCGCGTGGGCCCTTTCAACAATGCAAAGGAGCTATGGACAAAACTGATCGAGCTGCACGAAGGGACTTCAGATACTCGGATCAGTAAGAGGGATCTGCTACTAAACAAACTCTACACCATCAAGATGGCCGACAACGAAACAGCAGCCCAGCTCCACGCACGAATCCAAGAGGTAATGAACGGTCTTCACACAATAGGTCACAAGGTTGAAAACCGTGACCTAATAAGGTATGCTCTAAACGCCTTCCCTAGAAACACCTTGTGGGCATCTATGGTAGATGCATACAAGGTCTCTAGGGATCTTTCTAAAATAAAATTAGATGAATTATTTTCCGAACTAGAACTGCACGAACAAACTAACACCAATATGGTCGAGAAAGATATTGCTTTCGTTGCAGGTAAAACTGGAAGGACAACGAAGAAGAAGCCTGAACCTGAACCCGAGTCTAACTCTGACTCAGACTCAGAAGACGAAGAAGGAGAACAAACTAAGCTGGTCCGGCTCGCTCGAAGCTACTACAAGGAGCTGAAGAACCGAACCAACAAACGGAAAATCGGCCGAAGAAAGGACGAACCAGCTGAACCCGCAAACAAGCCTAATGTGACCTGCTACGAGTGCAAGAAAAAGGGTCACTACAAGTCAGAGTGCCCTAACCTAAAGGAGACAAAAAGGACGAGAAGAAAGAAGGCACTGCAAGCAACCTGGGACGAATCGTCCTCAGAAGAAGAAGAAGAGGCACCCCGGTCCATCCTCCTAGCTCTGACCGCCTCAGATAAAGTCGAGACTGAGTCAGAAACAGAACAAGAGGACGACGAGCTGACCTTCACAGAAGACGGAGAAATTAAGGTAACTGGTTTTAATAGATTGCAATTAAGTGAGTTAATTTCATTTCTTTCTCGAGATTTGGCCAAAGCCAAACTCCGAGTCGAATCCCTCCGACAGGAAGTAAAACTCCTGAAAGAGGGAGCTGACTCTAAACCCTTAACCGAGAAGGTTCAGGAAGGAACTCCTACTCAAGTTGAAAAACTTGAAAAGGAAAACTCCTCCCTGAAAACTCAGGTTAAGGATCTTAGATCAGTATTAGAACGATTTACATTTGGTTCCAAAGGTCTTGACATGATCCTTGGAAAACAGAAATCAGTTCTAAATCGATCCGGATTGGGCTATAGAACCAAATCTCGGCAAAGATCATACTTTGCTGTACTGAATCAGTCCAGAGGAAAATTCAGGCATGGGTACCTAAACTATACCTGAACAAACCGACTGGATCAAATCAGTATTGGATCCCCAAGGACAAGATTCACATCTTGCCCAACCATCACCGTGGCTTTAGTCCAGGGGGAGCCAAACTGAAAACTATTTTCATTATTAGATAAACTTGTTATTCTTGATTTAAATTGCTTGATTGATTGGTTATTTAATTTCTGCAATATACCATGCTTAGACTTAGGCTAGCTTAAGGACTAAACAAACTTAGCTGAAATTTGACAACATAGTATTGGGTGGAGGTGAGATGATAGTACGCTAGGGAAGCCAATTTGGCGGAACTAGCCGAAGCTACCGATCCAAGACCCAAACTAGTTAGACCTGAAATTTTTCAAAGAATTTTTGAAAATGAAATTTCATTAAAAGGCTTTGTCAAGGAAAGGGTGGATGATCCCATAAGGCTATGGCCAAAGAAGGCCTAGTGCCTCGCCAAGACCTGGAAGTTAATTTTTGAAATTCAAATTCAAATTTTTTTTGTCAAATTCGAATCTAACACAAAATTTCAGGTATTTGTAGATTTAAACATTTTTGTTAAAATTAATTGTTTTCAAAATTAATTAAGTTTTTAAAATTTAATTGTTTTCAAAATTAATCAAAATTTTCAAAATAATTTTAACTATCAAAACCTATCTCACAAAACCTATAAGGTTAACGTGATTGAAAACCCTAGATTTGGGTGAGATAGCAGGATTAAGACTAAGTTGGAAATTCTTTTACCTATAGGATCAGATATTCTTGTATTTGTCAAAATCATGGTCAAACCATGATTAATATAGTCAAACCATGGTCAAAGCGGTCAAACCACAGTCAAAGCAGTCAAACCATGGTCAAACCAATTTAATCATGGTCAAAAGATGACAAGACATAAAGCTTGTCCCTTTCTATACAAACCCGGGCGCCCGGGACCACATGGGCGCCCCCCCATAGCTTTTTCGTTCCCCGAGACAGAAAAGCTGCCTTGCCCTTGACCAGGGCGCCCAGGCTGTCCCGGGCGCCCCCAATCAGTCCTTCACACTGCCTTTGGCAGTAACCCTGACCAGGGCGCCCGGAACCTCCCGGGCGCCCCCCATGAGTTTGCCTATAAAAGGCACCCGAACCTCCTTCACTTCCCACACCAAAATCAACCATCTTCTCCACTTCTTACTCTTCAAGAAGACCTTGCGAGTCCTCTTCCTCAACTATGCCTCCCCAAGCCGTTCGGTATGATTATTATTTTTATTGCATTTAAATTTATTTCATGCAATATCTTTATTCTTCCTTTAACTCTCTTAACTTAGAAGATGCCGACCGAACTCGGCCAACCCCGGTGCCCAACCTAGTCCCGACCCTAGATTTCCTAATCTAGAGTTATGTAATAGGTTAGCACAAACAATCTACAAGCCTATTAAAACGAGTTATCTCAATAGGCACTTTTTTACCCAATCATGTCCTGTCACCATGAACATCATCTACTTTTATCAATTGGACAATCTTGTCTTCTGCACGCATACCATTAATGAATCTTTATGCGCAGAATTTTACAATAATATTATTCGACAAGATAATCTTATGTTTCACACCACTGTCCAAGGGATTCCTTTGACCATCACCCCTACTCTGTTAAACCGCTTCCTAGGACTGCGACCCTCTCAGTCCACATTCTGCTGCTATCCTCCCAAGAATCCCCCATTTGATCCTCCCTACTCAGACATTATCCTAGATACCATCTACTCCTATTTCTATAGGGTCGACCTCCCCGCAAACAGACGCTTCCAAGCTGTTGAACTTCAGGCCCAGAACTATGCCTTGTATAGAGTTCTGGTCTGCTGCATCCTACCACTCTCTACCAGAGACCTAGGGACTATGAGACCCTTTCATGCTTTCCTTCTTTATGCCCTAGTCTATCACCTTGACCTAGACATTGGACTCCATATGTTTCATACCATTCTGCATGCGTCCAGTGTCACGACCCAGGGACGAGTGCGCACACCATATTGCCACATCATCACATCCCTCCTTCATCACCACGGTCGGGACATTACCGTTGGTGAAATTTTCGCTATGACCGACTTTGACGAAATAGGATTTAGGAACTTTTCCTTAGCGGGTCTAGAGGTGTCGGCCACCGGGGTTCTTAGTTGGAGACGACAGCAGGCCGGAGCACCAATCGACTCAGACGAGGAGGTTGAAGTCGATGTTGGAGACATAGCTGCAGCCGCCAGAGCACACATCGACGAGCCCGCTCCACCGACACTCTACCAGAGAGTGATGCATTTAGACATAAAGGTTCAGAGTCTCTGAGAGGAAGTCAAAGCCTACCACCTAGAGCAGATGGAAGCTCGTCGAGCCGATCGAGAAGTGGCTGACGAGCGATACATAGAGATGATGGCACGATTCGATGCATGGCAGCCTGGCCCGTCTGATCATCCCGGTCCTTCATCTTAGATTTACTTAGTATTGTACCTATTTGACTGCCCATACTCAGTAGGGTTGACTTGGGTTTGACTATTTGACTGTATTTGAACCTTGATTACCTGCGTTATTTTCTGTTGACCAGTTTATGAGTACTTGTTCTCTTTTCAGTTAGGATTGTGCTCTGTAGAATAGAGTATCTCAATTTTTTTACTGCTCTACTTGATTACAAAAATCAGTTTTCTAAAAATAGATTTTGAAAAACTGCTTTACTTAATTTCAAAATCAGTTTTCACTTTTTACTTAGTTGTATTGCAAAACTACCCCCTTTAAAAATTAAGGATTTTTTGAAAATGGACTTAGCGTAGGCCCTAACCCTAGAACTGCATGCACCTATAGACTTAGAAGCCAGCATCTCACAAGCACCTTAGGGTACTTTTGATTGATAACCTAGAAAGGGTTGAGATGCTTAGGTCTTTGCCTTAATTCAAGATGCTTTAAGTCAGTGCATCTGTAGTAATTGGGGCACTAAATACAACTTAAACAACAATCCAGTTAAGTGTCAAGTTTAGAAAATCTAACTTGAACAGAAACACTTAACTTGACTAACCCTAGCAAAAACTACTGGTTATAACAGTTAGTAAGTAGCTAATTGGGTTAGACAGGTCCCTACAGAGAAAATTGATTGATTTAGTGTAAATCTAATTATGAATTGGTTCAGTACAGCAAATTCTTTTTCTTTATTCATGTTATATTTATCTATTTTGATATATGGCAAAGGGGGAGAGATAGGAAAGGAGAGAGTAAAATTTTCTTATCTTTTATTCAAAAAGCTTTCAAAAGTTTTCAAAATTTTCCTTTATTCAAAAAGGTTCAAAAATATACTTATCCTTTATTCAAAAGATTAAACTTTTTGAAGAAGTACTTAAGTTCTTAAAGCTTTCAAAATTTTGCCTAAGTACTCTAGTTTCAAAAGTTCTTAAAGCTTTCAAAATTTTGCCTAAGTACTCCAGTTTCAAAAGTTCTTAAAAGCTTTCAAAATTTTGCCTAAGTACTCCTGGTTCAAAAAGTTCTTAAAAGCTTTCAAAATTTTGCCTATGTACTCCAGTTTCAAAAGTTCTTAAAGCTTTCAAAATTTTGCCTAAAGTACTCTAGTTTCAAAATTTCTTAAAGCTTTCAAAATGTTGCTAAGTACTCTAGCTGCAAGATTTTTACTCAGGCTTTCAAAATTTTCCTAAGTACTCTAGCCTTTAAAAGGTTCTTACTTAAGTTTGTCAAATTTTTTAAGTACTCTAAAGCTTAAGTTTTTCAAAAGCTTAAGTTTTTCAAAACTGTATTAAAACTGAAATTCTTACTTAAGCTAACATTTTCAAAAAGTTTTCAAGTACAAGTAAAGTTTTTTTTAACCCCACGAATTTTTGAAAAATCTAGGGGGAGATTCCTTCCAGGGGGAGGGAACAAAAGTTAAAACTTTTTCATGTTTTGCTTAAACTTAACTTTTTGAACTAGGGTTGCCATAAATCAAAAAGGGAGAGATTGTTGGTGCAGAATGCACCTAAGTCAAACCCGTGTTTTGATAATGGCAACATAGGTCAAAAGTTAAGTCTTTCTTGTTTTCTAACAAGTTAATCTAGTGTGCAGGAAAAGCCCTAGTGAAGGACTGCTAGGCACTGGCAAAGGAATGCCAGGAAAGAAAGCCCTAGCGAAGGATTACTAGGCAACTGGCGAAGGACTGCTAGTATCAAGCCCTAGCGAAGGACTGCTAGGCTCCAGGCGAAGGACAGCCTGGGACTGAAGCCCTAGCGAAGGACTACTAGGCAACTGGCGAAGGACTGCCAGTTTACAAGACCTGACAAAGGACCGTCAGGCAACAGTTCAACCAGAGGAACGGTTGGCATCAGGTAAATTCTCCCGAGAGGAGTAGGTGAGGATGCTTCCCCATCGAGGGAACAGTAGGCATCGGTTCGACCTAGGGCTCCATTTTGGAGACCAAAGTCAGAACCAAGACAGATAAGGCTGTATAAACAAATACTTTATTGCTTTATTGTGTTTTGGACTAACCCTGGATGCAGGACCAAAGGAAGGAGTGTCTGCAGCTCAGATAACCTCAAAGGAATGATGTAGTAGCTGAGTAGGGCGCCCGGGGTGTCCCGGGCACCC
>JAGFNQ010000373.1:509223-569013 GCA_024364735.1 Boesenbergia rotunda | reverse complement strand
ATCCCAGCGAGCTACTGTGACTGGGGCAGAGGATGCTCCCATGAGACGGACACGGACAGGGTCCCGCGGCCGAGGACGATCTTCTTCTGGGACCCGTGATGATCAGTCTCCCTAGTCACCGCGGATATCGTCTCCTTTTGTGACCGCAGTGCCGCTAGCACCTCCGGTCGGTCCCGCAGTAGCACCATCTTCGACGGCGCCGTCAGCGGCACCCTCCGATACTACTTCCCTGCTGATGCACCAGATGATGCAACAGATGGCGCAGCAGCAGCAGATGATGCAACTGGTACTACAGACGATCCAGTCTCAGGCTGCTCCACCATCTGTGCCTCCAGCATCTACTCCTGCTCAGTCGGAGCCGCAGATTGCACAGCAGATCGTGATACAGCCACCGGGACTCGCTATACCTTCCGGAGGGTCTGCAGTACCGCCCGCGACGTCCACTGCGGCTACTATACCGAGCCGACCTGTGGCTCGGATCCCAGCTTTAGCGCAGGCGGCGAAAGGCCGTCTCACTCTGTTCCATGGAGCTGCTGATGCGAGCGTAGGCCGCTCGTGGCTGGAGACGTTGGAGCGGACATTTCCGTACCTGGAGTGTTCTGACGGGGAGAGGGTCAAGCTCGCCGCATACCATCTGAGAGAACGGGCCGAGACATGGTGGATTTCCCAGCGATCCGTTATGGGCACACAGCCCTATCACCTGGGACAGATTTCGACAGGGTTCACCGCTCAGTATTTACCTGCCGCTCAGCAGTTGACCAGATGCAGGAGTTATGGAGATTAGATAGGGTGAGCAGACAGTGGCAGATTATGACGCAGAGTTCCATCGACTATCGGAGAGCTGCCCTCAGATGTTTCCCGGAGACGCAGAGAGGATGACTCACTTCCTTAGGGGTTGGCTCCCTATATTCAGTCGCGGATGTCTCCCTGGGATCTCACCACTTACGACAGGCGCTGGATCGCGCTCTACATATTGAGGCGATGAACCGGAGACTGGCAGCCGATCGGAAGAAGGAGAAGAAGTCATCACAGACTTCTCAGCCCCAGCCCTCGCGGAAGCGAGGTAGACAGGAGCAGCGGCGCAGGATAGCTCTGGGACCGCACCTCGGTCTCAGAAGACGGGAGGTTCCACGTCAGGGTCTACTCAGGCTTCTGGACAGGACCGACAGAGGTCCACTACGAGCTACCACTGTTTCTGGTGTGGTTCTAGAGATCACCCTAGGTCGAGCTGCCCTATTGGTCAGGCCGGTTGCTTTCAGTGCAAACAACCTGGCCACCAGAGAGGCGATTGTCGTCAGAGGACGCAGCAGCCGACTACTGGGGGCTCATCTGGGGGAGGACCCTCTGGTCAGTCGATTCTCAGCGGGGAGGCAGGAGGGCACAGCATTCTTCCCGACAGCAGCAGACTGCCCCTCCACCGATCCAGCTGTACTGTCTGTTTGGTCAGGGACATGGTCAGGAGTCGGCACCTGCTGCAGTAGTACCTCAGCCTTTAGTTGCCGAGCCTCGCCAGCAGTTCTATACCGGGTACCAGATGCCGGTTTACCAGCCGTCGCAGAGTTCCGGAGTTTCAGCACCTCCACTACCTCAGATGCCTACTATACAGGCATTACCCCCTCCCCCTCCACAGCCTGAGACGGGTCGAGTATTTGCAGTTACCCGGGAGGAGGCGCATCGAGCTGACGGATCTGTATTCCGAGGTACTGTATTGATTTATGCATGTACCGCAGACTTGCTCATAGATACGGGTAGTTCCTTTTCTTTTATATCACGGGTTTTCTTGAGCAAGATCTGCAGGTTACCGACCCTGAGGACACCGCAGTTATCAGTGACTTTACCCTCGGGAGATATTCTGGAGGTGACTCAGGAGGCTAGAGAGTGTCCCTTGGACTTTGGGAGGGTCACTCTGACTGTGGACCTAGCAGTGTTAGACATGGTAGAGTTTGACGTCATCTTAGGCATGGATTGGCTCACAGCCTCTCATGCCACTGTGGATTGCCATTCGAGGGTGGTCACGTTCCGACCTCCAGACCGACCCTCGTGGGAGTTCCTTGGCATCCGCGATGACGGCATCGCGATTATCTCCGCACTCCAGGCGCAGAGATTGATTCAGCACGGTTGTCAGGGATTTCTGGTATCACTTCTCAGTACTTCAGATGGCGGTGCTCCGCAGATCTCCGATGTACCGGTTGTCAGGGATTTCCCGGACGTATTTCCAGATGAGTTACCCGGATTACCTCCCCGGAGGGAGGTCGAGTTCGCTATAGAGTTGATACCGGGGACTGCGCCGGCATCGAAGGCACCGTATCGGATGGCACCACGAGAGTTGGACGAGCTGAAGGTCCAACTCCAGGAGTTACTTGATCGAGGATTTATCCGACCGAGTGTTTCTCCGTGGGGTTCTCCGGTCCTTTTTGTGAAGAAAAAGGACGGTTCTATGCGACTTTGTATTGACTACCGACAGCTGAACTCAGTCACGGTCAGAAATAAGTATCCACTGCCGCGTATCGACGATCTGTTTGATCAGCTGAGGGGTACATCTGTGTACTCTAAGATTGATTTGCGCTCCGGTTATCATCAGCTGAGAGTCCGAGATTCAGATGTTCAGAAGACGGCATTCCGCACTCGCTATGGACACTACGAGCTTTTGGTGATGCCATTTGGGCTCACTAATGCCCCAGCCGTGTT
Source organism: Boesenbergia rotunda (assembly GCA_024364735.1). Taxonomy (NCBI): domain Eukaryota; kingdom Viridiplantae; phylum Streptophyta; class Magnoliopsida; order Zingiberales; family Zingiberaceae; genus Boesenbergia; species Boesenbergia rotunda. Next base: position 566,325 of record JAGFNQ010000373.1, on the reverse strand, counting down.
CATGGATCTCATGAACAGGGTATTCCTCCCATATTTGGACCAGTTCGTCATAGTATTTATCGATGACATCCTGATCTATTCTCGGTCCGAGGAGGAGCACACTCGCCACCTTCGCATCGTTATGGGAGTTCTCCGACAGGAGAAACTCTACGCGAAGTATAGCAAGTGTGCGTTCTGGCTATCTTCTGTGGGTTTCCTTGGGCACATTGTATCCAGTGGAGGTATATCAGTGGACCCCCAGAAGATCGAGGCTGTCACCAGTTGGGAACAGCCTAAGTCAGTCCATGAGGTCCGCAGTTTCCTGGGATTGGCTGGCTATTACCGACGCTTCGTCGAGGGTTTCTCCAGTATAGCGTCACCCCTTACTCGCCTGACGAGGAAGGGCGTGAAGTTTGTTTGGACAGAGGCCTGCGAGACCAGTTTTCAGGATCTGAAGCACCGACTTGTATCTGCGCCAGTGCTAGTACTACCTTCTGGGGAGGATGGGTTCACGTTGTATACAGATGCCTCTCTCCTGGGACTGGGTGCAGTACTTATGCAGCACGAGCGGGTGGTTGCTTATGCTTCTCGGCAGCTGAAGGAGCATGAGAGGAACTACCCCGTCCACGACTTGGAGCTAGCAGCCATCATATTTGCACTGAAGATCTGGAGGCACCATCTCTACGGGATTACCTTCGAGATCTTCACTGACCACCGGAGCCTTCAGTACCTATTCACTCAGCGAGAGCTGAACCTTCGACAGAGGAGGTGGATAGAGTTTCTGAAGGATTATGACTGTACCATTAGCTACCATCCTGGTAAAGCTAATGTGGTTGCCGACGCACTCAGTCGGAAGTCCAGAGCTACCTTGGCCTGCCACAGAGTGATGGTCACAGATCTGATTCAGAGTTTCTCTGAGCTGGGGTTAGAGGAGCAGTCTCGGACAGAGAGAGGGTTGCTAGTGACTTTGATGGCCCAGTCAGAGATCAGGACGAGGATCAGGGAGGCTCAGGTCAGTGATCAGCACCTTCAGTCTCTGGGCAGTCAGGCGATTTCAGGCGAGCAGTCGGATTTTTCACGTGATGAGGAGGGTACTCTGTACTTCCGAGGGAGGCTATGCGTGCCAGAGGCGCATCCTGTCATGGAGGAGCTGCTACGGGAGGCCCACCGATCACGTTTTGCTATCCATCCGGGTGGCACTCGCATGTATCGTGATCTGAGACGTTCCTACTGGTGGAACGGCATGAAGAGGGACATCGCGGATTTTGTAGCAAGATGTCTCGTCTGCCAGCAGGTGAAGGCAGAGCACCAGAGACCTGCTGGACTTCTTCAGAGTATTCCCATTCCCGAGTGGAAGTGGGAGCACATCACTATGGATTTTGTCGTGGGCTTGCCGAGGACTAGGAGGGGCCATGATGCGATTTGGGTAGTCGTGGACCGACTAACCAAATCTGCACATTTCTTAGCTATCCGGAGGACAGACTCCCTTGATCGACTGGCCGAGTTGTATTGCCGAGAGATTGTCAGGTTGCACGGAGTTCCGTTGAGTATTATCTCAGATAGGGATCCGCGTTTCACATCTCGTTCTGGCAGAGTTTGCAGAGGGCCATGGGCACAGAGCTCCGTCTCAGCACAGCTTTTCATCCCCAGACAGATGGTCAGTCTGAGCGTACTATCCAGACTTTGGAGGACTTATTGCGCTAGTGTGTGATGGACTTTGGGGGCAGTTGGGAGGATCACCTACATTTGGTGGAGTTTGCCTACAACAACGGCTTTCATTCGGCGATACAGATGGCACCGTTTGAGGCGTTGTACGGTAGGGCATGCAGGACACCCATTCTTTGGGATGAGGTTGGAGAGACTCAGCTACTGGGACCCCAGAGAGTTCAGCATGAGGCAGAGTTAGTACGGACTATCAGACGGAGATTATCCGAGGCACAGGATCGTCAGAAGAGCTATGCTGATCGGAGGCGCAGACCCTTAGAGTTCTCTGTCGGCGATCATGTATTTCTTCGAGTTTCACCCACGAAAGGGGTGAAACGATTTGGTCTCAGAGGTAAGCTAGCTCCACGGTATATCGGTCCGTTTCAGATTCTGGAGAGGATTGGAGCTGTAGCTTACCGCCTAGCACTTCCACCATCTTTGGCCGGAGTTCACGACGTGTTTCATGTTTCGATGCTGAGACGGTACGTACCAGACCCCACTCACATATTATCTGAGGTGCCTGTTCTGCTCCAGCCTGACGCTACTTATGAGGAGATACCTGTACGGATTCTGGGTTTCCGAGAGCGTCAGCTACGGAACAAGACGATCCGGCTAGTTAGAGTCGGATGGCAGCATCATTCGGATGCAGAGGCTACCTGGGAGCTCGAGGACATTATCCGAGCTCGATATCCCCATTTGTTCGATTGAGGTATGTACTGTTAGCTCAGTTCAGCACTTGTATGTTATATATATGTTGCTGATAGTACCTGCTAGTAGTAATAACGAAATTTGGGGACCAAATTTTTGTTAGTGGGGGAGAATGTTAAAACACAAAGAATGTGAGGACCTAAGTGCTAAATAACCTAGTCTTAAGGGAGATGGGTGGATTAATTAGAAATCGGAGGGGCAAATGTAAAGTGGCAAGTCACTTATAACCCTATTTCTTCCGCCTCTTTCTGCCCGACGCCTCTTCCCTAGCTCTCCGTGTTCCTTGTCGAGCGGAGAGGCTGCGTTTTGGACACACGGTGGCAGGCGGTCGGAGTTTCCTTTCGAGCTCAAATCAGCCGTGTCTTCTTAGGGATGGGAGGTGAGTTGGGTTGTTATCATGGGTTGCTTGTTCTTCTTCCCCAAATCGCCGCAAATTGGAGTTAGGCCGTTTGTTTTGTTAATCGCAGCCCCAGTCGTGAAAGATCTGGCGATTTAGGGCTTGCGGCGTTGTGTAGCTAGCCGGGCGAAGAGTCGGAGAGGTACCAGCTCTGCCAATTGGTCCGATAGGTTGTCTTCGGCGACGATCTGCTTGAGGTAAGAAACAGATCACTCTAGGTGAATTTCTGATCAGTTGGTTCTTGCGATTCTTGGTTTAAGAGTATGTAGCTTGCGTTCTGGAGTTGATTAGTATCCGAATCTAACTTTTGAGCTCCTCCTGTGTTGTTTCTTTTGTTCGATCAGGGTAGATTTAGAATTCGATTTCTGTTTGATCTGATCACGATCTTGAGTTCTGACTTCCGAATTGGAGCTTCTGTTCTTCGTGTTCTGATTTCAATTCTTTCCTTAACTGTGCTGTGGTGCTTTACTGGGGTTCTTGTTCCATCGTATGATTTCTTGGAGTACTTAGCGATTGGAGCAGTGGAGTATCAGGGGGGTTGAGGTGGATTCGATGATCACAAGCTCCGTGTGTTTCTCAGGTGAGGTTCTTGTAGTTGGTAGATCTGTGATTGGTTGGTATTGTAATCTGTTTTCCTTACTGGGAATGCCACTGATGGAGTTAATCATTGAGTTTGATTCGGTTTTTGGTGTTGTTTACCTTCTGCTATTGGAATTCTGTGTTTCTTCCTGATGTTGTTCAGATTGGTGATTGTGTTGTTCTGTGAGGGTTTTTCTGTGTTGTTGCGTTTCTTCCTTGGATTGCAGTGAGTATTGGTAGGGATTTTGATTCTGAAATCTGAGCGGAGATTATCCGTGGGTGTTGGTTTAATCGTGATTAGTTCTGATTTTGGAATTGAGTGTCTCTGGTTGGGTGATCGGTTCATGCTGTGTATTGTGCTTGGGAGTCGTGATCGGTTTATAGTGGGAGTGTTTGGGTAGATTTGGATCCTTGTGTTCTCTTTATTGAGCTTGATCTTATTCTGCCGTGATTATGGAGTTGGATGGGATCTAAGTTGGGCTAGGCTGGACTTAAGTCAAACCAAGGCCCACTTAGTAGGAGATGGTCATTTGATTTAAATTGATTATATAACTACCGACTTAGGGATTGACCCTAATTTGATTTAGGGAAATTATTTGATTAGATATTAATTTGAGTATATAGCTAAGATTATATTTTTGGATGCAGGTCACTGATTGATATTTTTGCGACGTGCGGATATTATTTTCTGGACGGGGGGTTCTTACGCGCTCGGACATCAGCATTTGGAGGCGGGTAACTCTGACTTATCTCCTAGATAGTCATAGTTTATATGCTTGATATGCTAGGATTAGCGATAGGGTATTATTTGCGTGTACATGTTTTTCGTTACTGTGATCTTATATATATACTAGATCTGATATTGTGATACTTATACCCCCTCTAGGATCTAGGATATGGTGCATATTTATCTGTGATCCTTGCATATCATGTTGGCATAGGTGGATTAGATAGTGGATGCTGTTGTGACTGCTGTCATGCATCATCGTGCACCATGCATCACTGTCGACTAGGGGCCCATTGTTGGGTAGGCTAGGTCGACAGTCATATTGACCTACCCATACGACCGCTCATGGGTAGTGGTTGTCGGAGTATGGGTAGGATGCCCTGTGCTGCTCCGCTCTTGCACTCATGGGTTAGTGGACCGGAGTGTGGTAGCAGGCAGGGGTCCCTCCTTGAGTTGCCCTAATACCAGGAGGTGAGAGAGAGATTGCTCCCCCATATTACATGGGGTAGGTGTAACACTCAGATAGAGATATCCCCCCAGTTCTACGGATGATGACCTGGGGTAGGGATGGCCCCCCGGATAGGTCATGGGGTAGGGGTGTTACGCCGACAGCATACCACCTACTCGACCGCCCTATTACACGGGGTAGGGATGGCCCCCCGGATGGGTTGAGTACGGATGGAGTCACAGCTCTACGCCGGAGGCTGGCCCCCGCTCAGCTTCCTCCCGTACACAGGTGACGATGTCTGACCGGCGACAGAGGTGACAATGTCATTGCACCATGTGCATACGTACTTCTTTACAATTGCTGTATGTGGTTGCTGCACATGATTGACATGCACATTCAGGAGACCTTTTTCATGGTCTTGATGACCCTACATCGCTGGTATGTTTGTTCTGCTTCACGGATTTGCTTTATTAGTATGGATAGTACCTGTGATATCTTGATAGTTGTATCTCTATTGCTAGCTTAGACTATCCTGCATATATATATGAGTTATCAGCTGAGTTCTATGAACTCACCCCGTAGCACCTTGTTTTTATTTCAGGTTGATCGCAGGAGGGTCCAGCTGCCAGTCCCATCACCTTGCGTCGAGATGTTCTTCTTTGATTTATAGTTCCTGTATTGAGTGTCAGTACTGTGTTTTCGTTTTAATATTTTCCGCTGTGTCCTTATTCGATATGGTTGTACTTTTGTGTGCCGTGGAGGCCTTATGTCTTTTGGCTTTGTTGTTAGTCATACCGGTATGCACGTCTTCCTTGTTTTGTACGCTATTTTGGTGTTTCGGACTCGAGTTAGTGAATTGTCCGCCGGGTGCAGGAGAAGCTGGCCGATCCGTATTGGTCGAGCGGCTCCTCGGGGCATGACAATGTTTGTTTCCCAATCTTCTGACAGATCAATCCATAATTTCATAATCATAACTCACAACATTAAAACCACAATAGATCTATAAAAATCCACAAGGAGACCTAGAACAAAATATGTTCTATCCCTGCAAACCCAATCACAAAATTCACGATAAACCAAATTCCCAAATCAGAATAAATATAGTGCCAACATAAGGCGAATAAGTGCAATTCTTGAGGAGCTCACGACAGTGATTCAAATCAGAACAGAACATCTAAAATCAACATCCACAATTCCTTAATAGATGGAGCTCACGACAAGAAAACCCTCAGCAAAACCATGAGTGAGCACTCGTACTGAAATCCATTACCAAAACTGAAGCAGAATAAAAAAAAATCTGAACCATCACCATATACCAATTTCTGAAACCTAATTCATTCACAGTTAGGCCTAAACAGTCCACCCTTACCTGGTTTTGTGCCGGCAACGACTTGGGATCCATCTGAAAAGAAGGCGATGGCTAAGATGATCGGCGGGCTCTCACCACGACGCTGGTGAATCGTGGCGCACGGGGAAGAAAGGGTGGTGATGGCACTCATCACGATCGACAACCATGGCGTCGCCGGAGGCCTCGTACGAAGGGGGTCGGCGCTAGGGCATTGCGACGGTGAGGAGAAGGTCGGGCGATGGCTTGGGTTCGCGAAGGGAGGAGTCAATTGGGCTGTGGCTGCGGCTAGGGCACGCGGGGAGAAAACTCGGGCACTCGGCTGCGGGAGAAGGAAAAAGGAAAAGAAATGTTTATAAGAGGCTACATTTGCAAGTAAACCCAAGGAGTTTGATCAATTACAATTTCATCTTTAACTTTGAGTCTTTGCCATCTTTTCCCTCTGAAATTTTAGAATTTCAACCAAACAACCCCCGTTTATATTTCAATCCACCTCAATAAATTTCTAGGGTTAGATTACTTACCCTTTCGTAATTTAAGAGTTTACCTGTAAACCCTTGATAAATTTTAAGTTTTTTACAATAAAGCCTCATGGGCTTCTCCCGTAGGGCCGGAAATCCTAGACTCTATCCGGAAAAAATTTCGAAAATTTTTTGGTCCGAATTTTCGAATTGTCGTATTTTACAGTTATATCCGATAATATCACCTCTAGTACTCGCAATCCGCAGCCCATGATCTACAAACATAGGATTTGAGAGCCTGAGATTATAAAATAATAATAATAATAATAATATATTTTTGAAATAAACCCTAATTCTAATTCTCTTCATTTCTACCTTCTTTTCGTTTTATAGATCTTATGATGACTTCAAGATCGGAGAAACTTGATTAGGATACCTCTTGGTGAACCTTTTGATGCATGTCATGTAGATTTACAGGGATAATATTTTGTAATGCATGCCATCAAATTGCACAAAATAAGTCTCCCTGTGAATTATTTGTCACGAATATTTTTTAATTTATTCTGACGATCAATAAAAAAAAAAAATTATAACTACTCTTGTGAGATGGGGTCTGCAGGAACAATGCTATTTGAACCTGCAGATGATACCAAAGCTTCAAATTGCTAAACCTACAAATTGCTGAATCTACAGCTTCATCTAAACGTTGATCGATTTCATCCCTAACTTGGTAAAACAAAATTGATATTTTTTATTATTATTTTCTTAGTTAGCTTTTGATATCCAATTTACGCCTACTAATTCTGATAATGATCAATTAAGTCTTACGAAAATTTTTCATTGACCACTAACAACGACCATCAACTCAACATTTTTGAATCAATCGTTTATTAAAAAATTTATTTACTAATTCATAGTTGAAACTCAATAACCAAATTACTCTCGTAGTCATACTCTCTCTCTCAATTTAGACGAACGAAATGACCTACAATCCAAATAGTTCGAGGTGTTTAACTGGTCTAGGTCAAGTTAATCAAATTGATGGTGTCGAACAGTAATTTTTTTTTCTATTTTATTTTATTTTAAAAAACACTTCTAGACTTCTAGTAATGTTTTATATCCCGCGAATGTTATCCTCTCATAACTTGCAGTGGACTCTAAGTACGATCAAGATTGGGTGGGCATGGAAAGCCGTTTGAAAATCCACCAGAAGTTCTAGTTAGCTGTATTATTGTTGCAAAGCGATAAACTTTTGACCTATAAGTCAAACATTGCTGCAAATGGGCAACGTCCAAGCATTAAAAGTCAACACAATCCATTGCTCGGAAGAAACGACCAGCCCACAATAACACAACCTTTTGGAAGGGGAACCCTAAAGTCGACGAGTCAATTTATTCAGCAATCAGCATTTTCATCCACTTGGTGAAATCCTTCGAAAATCTTCAACCGGCCACTAGTTGCCACATTGGCAAACTATACCCCCTTTCGACTATCGCAAAGAAGACACGGACTAATATGCAAAGTTCTACAGGCAAATGGAATCACATTGGATCTATGATATGTTAGAATTTTAGGGTCATAATTGTAAATTATAAATGTTGTATGTCATCAATTAAATAAGTCAAAAATATTGTGATCTAAATTTTGGAATTAAGTAATTTGACGGAAGGGCTTAATTGTTATGAATAAAATATTGTGGATACCATGTGCTAATTCTAATTTGTTGAGGGGCCAAATTAGAAAATGGCAACCTTTGGATTCTATAAATAGGAGGTTATGGTCCCAGTTTGCAGACGATGCTTTGTTTTGTTCCCCATCGACAAAACTCTTCGGAAACCTAAGGAAGTCTGCAGATTGAAGATCATCTCCGGAGGACCGATTGCAACGATGGATTCCGGTACGCTTCCGCGACTTTGGTTAAATTATTATGCTTATTATTTCTTAAGAGTGGAATAGAGATTTAAGATTGCTCATCAAGATCTCCCGACTTAAGATTCATTTATAACAATTGGTATCAGAGCGATCTATTTCTAATTCTTAAGAGATAATTATGGATTTTATTCTGTTTCAATTATCCATACTATTATTGTATTTTTCGATCGTTCATCGTTACTATGCTGAGATTATTGGCATGAATAGAAGCGCCACATCAGAGTGGCTGCCGAAATTATCACGAAGGCTCTAGCAATTTTCCAACAGTTTGGATGTTGGAATTGATGTAACGTTTATAAATTCCTTATGGATTCTGGACAATTTGCCTTCTGATTCGGCCGAAAGAAAAGCAGGCGGCGATAGAAATTTTCATCCGTCGTGAAAGTTGCAGAACAGTTACATCAAAACATTGCTTCAGTTTCGGAAACGTGGGCATGATTTCGTGACTTCGGTATGCGTGCGTGGTTAATTAAATGAGAAATTCTTGGTTAATAAAAAAAAAAAAAAGCCCTTTGGAGACAATGAACAGAGGCGTGGGGGTTCAGTTTTCACGTTTTACGAACTGCACACCACATCCACACCACGATTTTGGTATATGGCAGAAGTCTCTTTTAATTAAGTATTTACAGTTACTGTTTTTTTAACAGTCTGCCATATTTTAATTTTTTGATTTTTCAAATTATTAAATGTTAAGGTGGCAGATGGATTTTAATTAAGTATTTTGGATATAATAATTATCCTTATATTATCCCCTTTAACAATAATCCATTAAATTTAATTATTTAGATAAAATAATTTAATTAAATTATTTGGATAAAATAATTTAATTAACTTATTTTATAATACGGATTTAAATATTAATGGATTATGTGGGTTTCATTAATATCTATTATTTTAAATTAAGCTAAATTTAAATTATATGTCACCAAAGTGACCTCTATTATTTGAATTTAATTTTATTTAAAATATTGAGATATTATTCAGGTATTAATTAAGATGTAAATGTATATATTTATGTGAGTATTAATCGGCCCAAAGGAAGATTTATACTTAACAAAATTATGCATTTATTTGTGATAATAAACACGTAACAATTATAAGGTGACAATTGTTATTTTCATGAATTTAATAAATCGATCCAAAGATAGATTTATTATTTGTCATGCATTATTGTTAGTGTTTGATTATTACAATAAGAGTACCACTTGCAAATAATATTACTGTCCAAAGACTTGATATTGTTGTTGCACTAGGTATCTTTTAGATGGGCTTTACCATTTTATTTTAATTTATTCATAATGAGCATGTTATTTATGTTATTATTCTTGTGTTCTCTTTTCAGCAAGTGTTGCTACAATTTCTGCTAACTTAAATTCAGTTCCAATCCTCAATGGTACAAATTTTAAAGATTGGAAGGAGAACATTCTTATTGTTCTTGGCTGCATGGATCTAGATCTTGCGCTCAGGACAGAGCAACCTACTACTCCTACAGATTCTAGTTCTTCTGAACAGAGGACTAAATATGAGAAGTGGGAACGCTCTAACCGCATGAGTCTTATGATCATCAAGCGCGGCATACCAGAGGCTTTTAGGGGTGCGGTGTCTAATAATATCACCAACGCTAAGGAATATCTTGATGAGATTGAGAAGCGCTTTGCCAAAAGCGATAAGGCGGAAACAAGCACACTTCTGAAAAGCTTGATTTCCATGAAGTATCAAGGCAAGGGAAATATTCGGGAATATATCATGGAATTTTCCCACCTTGCATCAAAGTTGAAGGCACTTAAACTTGAATTGTCGGATGACATGCTTGTGCATTTAGTGCTTATTTCTCTTCCAATCCAGTTCAGTCAGTTTCAAATCAATTATAACTGTCAAAAGGAGAAATGGACTCTTAACGAGCTCATTTCATATTGTGTTCAAGAGGAAGAGAGATTGAAGCAAAACAAGGTTGAAAGTGCCTACTTAGCAAACACCCCTAAAGATAAGGGCAAGAAAAGAAAGAATGAGGCTACTAAAGGTCCTTATGTGAAGAAACAAAAGCAAGACATTGATAAGAATGGTTGTTTCTTCTGTAACAAGCCTGATCATGTCAAGAAGGAATGTCCTAAGTATCATGCCTGGCGTGTGAAAAAGGGTACATTTTTAAATTTGGTTTGTTCAGAAGTAAATTTAGCTTCAGTGCCTAGAAACACTTGGTGGTTAGACTCCGGTGCTACTACTAACATCAGTGTTTCAATGCAGGGTTGCCTGAGCTACCGAAAGCCAAGTGATGCTGAAAGATGCATCTATGTGGGTGATGGCAAGTCGGTCGCAGTGGAAGCCATAGGGCATTTTAGATTGTTGTTAAGCACTGGTTATTATTTAGACTTAATAGATACTTTTGTTGTACCGTCTTTTAGACGGAATTTGGTTTCTGTTTCTCATTTGGACAAATTGGGTTATAGTTGTTCATTTGGAAACAATCAGTTCAGTTTATCTATTGATTCTACTATTGTTGGAACCGGTTCACTTATCATTTATGACAATCTCTATATGCTTGATATAAATGCTTCTTATATTGAAACCCTAAATGTGGAATCACGTGGTACTAAGCGTAAATTTAATATTGAAAATTCAGGTGCATTATGGCACAAACGTTTAGGACACATCTCTAGAAATAGAGTTGAACGACTTGTATCAGATGGAATTTTACATTCCATTGATTTTACGGACCTAGACATTTGTGTTGAATGCATTAAGGGCAAACAGACCAAAAGAAAGAAAGAAGGTGCATATCGAGCTACGGAAGTATTGGAATTGATACATACGGATGTTTGTGGACCATTTCCAACACCTTCTTGGAATGGTCAACAATATTTTGTATCATTCATTGATGATTATTCTAGATATGCATACATATTTCTTATTCATGAAAAGGCTCAAACACTGGATGTTTTCAAATCATTTAAGGTTGAAGTTGAAAACCAACTCGACAAAAGAATTAAGAAAGTCAGATCTGATCGTGGTGGTGAATACTACGGTAGATATGACGGTTCAGGTGAACAACGTCCAGGACCTTTTGCTCAATACCTAGAGGAGTGTGGAATCGTCCCACAGTACACCATGCCAGGCTCTCCAAGCATGAATGGTGTAGCTGAACGACGAAATCGAACTCTTAAGGATATGGTAAGGAGTATGGTTAGCCATTCAACTTTACCAACATCACTCTGGGGAGAAGCATTAAAGACAGCAGCTTACATTCTAAATCGAGTACCCACAAAAGCAGCTACTAAAACTCCTTTTGAGCTTTGGACAAAGCGAAAGCCAAGTTTAAAACATTTTCATGTTTGGGGGATGTCCAGCTGAGGCTAGCCATACATGCCACATGAAAAGAAATTAGACTCTAGAACAGTAAGTAGCTACTTTATTGGATATTCTGAGCGATCAAGGGGCTATAAGTTTTATAATCCCAAAACACGAACTATATTTGAGACGGGAACTGCAAAGTTCTTTGAGGATATTGAGTTTGGGGGGAAGAATAAGGTATCTGACATTGTCTTTGAGGAGGAATGTATTCCTACTACTCTTCAAGAGGAAATGGTTTATATTCCTATGATTGCTTCTGATAATGATCAGGATATTATTCCTGTTAGTGATCAAGATGCAATACAAGAACAACAAGACATTGTCAGTCAACTCCCAGAAGAACAAACTCAACAACCTCAAGAACCAATGCATGAAGAACAAGTGCCTTTACGTAGATCCACTAGAGAAAGGAGGAGTGCTATTTCAGATGATTACATAGTACTACTTCAAGAACATGAGGAAAATGATGGCATGGCGGAGGATGATCCAATCAACTTTCGTCAAGCCATGCAAGATTCAAATTCTCAAAAATGGATTGAGGCAATGAATGAAGAGTATAAATCAATGCAAGACAATAATGTTTGGGAACTTGTCCTATTACCAGAAGGTGTGAAACCCATTGGTTGTAAATGGATTTTTAAAACTAAACGGGATTCAAACGGTAATGTGGAAAGATATAAGGCACGTCTTGTAGCTAAAGGTTATACTCAAAAATATGGAATTGACTATAAAGAGACTTTTTCTCCGGTTTCAACGAAAGACTCTTTTAGAACAATCATGGCACTTGTTGCACACTTTGATATGGAACTCCATCAGATGGATGTCAAGACAGCTTTTCTCAATGGAGACATTGAGGAAACAATCTATATGGTGCAACCAGAATACTTTGTATCAGGAGATCCAAAGAGTATGGTTTGCAAACTTAAGAAATCTATCTATGGGTTAAAGCAAGCGTCTCGTCAATGGTACCATAAATTTCATCAAATAATCATCTCATTTGGATTTGAGGTGAATGTGGTAGATGATTGTGTGTATCATAAGTTCAGTGGGAGCAAACATATTTTCCTGATTTTATATGTTGATGACATTTTGCTTGCCACAAATGATATAGGTATGTTAAGCGATACCAAGAGATTTCTATCTAGATATTTTGAAATGAAAGATCTTGGTAAAGCATCTTTTGTATTAGGAATCCAAATACACCGAGATCGTTCTCAAGGTATTCTTGGATTATCACAAAAGAACTATATCGATAAAGTACTTAAAAGATTTGGCATGCAAGATTGTAAACCAGGAAATACCCCAGTCGCTAAAGGAGATAAGTTTAGTCTTAAACAGTGCCCTAAAGGAAGCCTCGAGACTCAAGAAATGCAAAAGATTCCCTTTGCTTCGGCAGTAGGAAGTCTTATGTATGCTCAAGTTTGTACGCGTCCGGATATTGCGTACATTGTTGGAATGTTGGGCAGATATTTAAGCAACCCAGGAATGGATCATTGGAAAGCAGCAAAGAGGGTAATGAGATATTTAAAGAGAACTAGTGATTACATGCTCACATATAAGAGATCAGATAGTCTTGAGATCGTGGGATATTCTGACTCTGATTTTGCTGGATGCCAAGATAGCATGAGATCCACTTCAGGCTATGTTTTTCTGTTGGCTGGCGGAGCAATCTCTTGGAGAAGTGCCAAACAGGCATTGACAGCTTCTTCCACCATGGCAGCAGAGTTTATAGCATGTTATGAGGCATCTAATCATGGAATATGGCTGAAAAATTTTGTCTCTGGGATGCGCATTTTGGGAAGGGTTAAAAAACCACTGAAGTTATTTTGTGACAATAAATCAGCTGTATTGTATTCCAACAACAATAGGAGCTCGACAAAATCGAAGCACATCGATATCAAGTTCCTTGTTGTGAAAGAAAGAGTACAAAGTGGACAGATTTTGATAGAACACATAGGTTCAAACTCCATGATAGCAGATCCTTTGACGAAAGGTCTACCACCCAATGTCTTTTATGAGCATACCACTCATATGGGTGTTATTCAGTTTGGTAAAATTTAAATTCAGTGGGAGTTTGTACTATATCTGTTTTCTATATATGTTTGGTTATGTCTCTGAAACTTATGTATTTAGAGATTTTCTGATCAGATATAAAGCTTAATGTTTACTTCATTCCACTTTGTATAACTAAAGTTAAAGTTTTGATCTCACTTTGGTTAAGGAGGACCAGTTGAAAATTGACATGAAGAGATCACCTTGCATGTAATTTTCATGCCACAAATTCATAATTGATCTATGTCATTTGATTGTATTGATATATGTGACCATTGATGGTTTAGTTGTGAAAGATACAACGAAGACTGCATTGATCCTATGTCTATATAATTAATGGACGAGATTGTTAAGGAAGCCCTATGGTTATGATGACAAAAGTTTTGAGCTCACTAAGGTTAACACATTTATAAGTTTACGCATATGACCCAGTGGGAGATTGTTAGAATTTTAGGGTCATAATTGTAAATTATAAATGTTGTATGTCATCAATTAAATAAGTCAATATTATTGTGATCTTAAATTTGGAATTATGTAATTTGACTTAAGGGCTTAATTGTTATGAATAAAAATATTGTGGATACCATGTGCTAATTCTAATTTGTTGAGGGGCCAAATTAGAAAAAGGCAACCTTTGGATTCTATAAATAGGAGGTTATGGTCCCAGTTTGCAGATGATGCTTTTGTTTTGTTTCCCATCGACAAAACTCTTCGGAAACCTAAGGAAGTCTGCAGATTGAAGATCATCTCCGGAGGACCGATTGCAACGATGGATTCCGGTACGCTTCCGCGACTTTGGTTAAATTATTATGCTTATTATTTCTTAAGAGTGGAATAGAGATTTAAGATTGCTCATCAAGATCTCCTGACTTAAGATTCATTTTCAACACATCTCACATGTGATCTGCTCCTAGCTAGAGATATGCTTCTGTAGAGTCAGCCCCCACATATTAACTGTCTGAAAGATAATCTTCTAAGAACCTAACGCTGAGTCACTTACACGTCATGTTCATCACAAAAAAGAAGTAATTTCTCTTGCTAATTTGTTCTGTAGGTATTTTCACTTAACTGAATAATTTGTAGGTAGCTCCAACTTTGCGCTTAAACTCTTGAAGCATGCAGATTCATAGTTTGACAAGAGAGTAATGGATTTTATCACTTATGTTCAGGAAATTGAACTTGGTCAATGGGTATTTAGGAGCAAGAGCAGTCAGGTCAGTTGCAGCGAGGAAGGAGGTTGCAAAGGTTTCATGTTTGCTATGAAGGTAACCGAAGAACTCGACTGCTGGCCTGAGCAAGAAGTACATGGCAGGAAGTGGGTGAGTGCCTTTTGTACACCTTGGTAATTGGCAATCAGCAGCAACAATACACAAGTTAGCTCGATTCTGAAACTATTGGTCTTTAAACAGGTGACCGTAGCCTATGCATTTAAACTCTGTCGATATGATTGGATGCGCGAAGCCCTTGACTTGTTTGTGAAACGCCTCTATAGCAATACAATGCTGTCTGTTCACGGGTTATATGAGCCAACAAAATTCTGCTTTGTGAAGTCTACTGCCGCTGAGCAAGCCATTGCCTTGTGCTGATGCTTACTTGCTACCCTCAATATGAGTCAGAAGTTTCTTCGACATGTGATCTCTGAACTCGGAGTGGTTTGAGATATGGTTCTTATTGCAGCAATGTGACTTGTTCAAGTGCATGTTCCATTGCTGCTAATGCTAACAAGCAAAACTGGTAGATGTGTTTGTGGTTTTGCCTGAAGCAGTTGTCATGGCAGAAGTTGGATTAGTGAAATGGCTGTATTGTGCTGTTTTGTGTATGGGTCTCTGTTTTAATTTGTTCCCATGATTAACGGAAAAACTTCACAACTCAAATGGAGGTCATCATTAGACTCCTCGAGGGGGTTATGAATGAGCCAGCTAGCAACAAGGGCTGACGAGCCTTTTGAATAGTCAACAAATGTACTTCTCATTAAATTCCAATGGAGAAAACAAATGATATTAAGATGATTATACTCTTTTAAAACTATCCGTAATAATGTATTTAAAAGGGAAAATTATCTTAAATTTTTTACATGCAAACTTAATTTTCTCCTCGGTCTCTGCGTTAGAAAAAATTTATTTTCATTCCTTATATGCAATGTTTCAACTTTAAATTTACTGAATTACCTCTCAATTTTTTAGGTATAAAAAATCTGAAATCAAGTATAATTCTTTCTAAATTCAATATTATTTAACTAAAATTCAGTATATTTTATATCAAATTGAGTATGACCTAATCAATTCATCCTAAACTAATCAATTGGTATGAACTCTTAATCAATTGGTCCGGTGGAAAAATAATTTTCCTTATTTTGATAGAACATATACTAAATTCTAATTAAAATATACTAAATTTAGGAAGAATTATACTTATTTTGGACTTTTATACGTATAAAAAGTGTGGTACTAATTTGATAGAAAATATACTAAATTTTAATTATATGATAGAGAAATTATATCTCATTTTGGACTTTTTGTACATAAAAATAATAAGGACAATTAGATATGAACTCTTAATTAATTGGTCCGGTGGAAAAAGAATTGTTATCAATTTAATAGAACATATACTAAATTCCAATTGAAATATACTGAATTTAGGAAGAATTATACTCTTCTTGAACTTTTTATACGTATAAAAAGTGGGAAACTTAATATTATTAGAAAATATACTAGATTTTAATTATATGATACTGAATTTAGGAGGAACTATATCTCATTTTGAACTTTTTGTATCTAAAAATAATAAGGTCAATTAGGTATGAACTCCTAATCAATTGTTCTAGTGGAAAGAGAATTGTGCTCAATTTGATAGAGCATATACTAAATTCTAATTAAAATATATCAAATTTAGGAAGAATTATACTTCTTCCTGTACTGTTTATGTCACGCCCCCAGAGGCTCATGCTTCCACGAAAATCGGACGACATCTCCCTTGTACGGCGGACAAGATAGGGCAAATATACATACCACACCACCAATATAGCTTAGCCACAAGTGGTTGACATCACAATAATAGATAAAAGACACATCCACGCAGTTTATATCGAAACAAAATAAATGGATGTCTTAGCCATCATTAACATAAAGAAAGTCTACATACCAGTTATAACAACAAAACCAAACCGATACGTGACAAATAAAAATAACTGCGGAAATAAATCAGACACTAAATCAAGCCAAACCAATCCGACATGGTGGGACTGAGGGACTGGCGACTGGATCCTCTCCTGGCTCCAAGAAACACAACTACCTGCTATCTGAAACAAAAAGAGAAAGCAGAGGTGGTGAATCCGGGGCGGACTCAGCGGGTATATGAGTAGACAATAAGCATGACATAACAAAAGGTATAACAAAATAGAGAATCAATAGAGAACAATCCATAAAGAATATATGAATACCTAATCATGCATAACATATATTATACAACATGTTATAAAACCGAATAGCAACCAACAGATATAAAACAACGCAACAACAATAAAACCAAGATATACGTGCATGTCAATCAAGTGCAACAACCATAGCTCATATAAATGCAACAGTTACAAGAAAATGCATAAATGAAATACGTATGCATATGATGCAATGACATGTGCCACCCCTGACGCCAGTCAAGCCGCCAACACATCTCATCTGTGTGACCGAGTGGGTAGGGTTGTGACAAGTATTCGCACTCCAACGAATACCACAGAAAGGTGTGGTTGAGTGGACAGGATGCCGGGGACCCAATACTCCAAACCCCGATACATAGGGGGAGCTATCAACAGCTACAGTATCCCTCGAAAACAACGGTGAGGGTGTCACTGTTTGCCTACAACTACAACATGTGTGGCATAACAGGACAGTTGCTCGCACTCTAACAACTACCACGACAACAAGTGGTTGAGTGAATCAAGGAACAAAATGACTAACGACGGCTTAACCATATGGAAGCCCAACAGTCGTTAGTATGCAACGTGCAGATATGGTGTATGCTACGAGATGCATGAACAACCGGAGAAACAACGATCCAACCAAAATCCAACAAGTCAACGATGCATCAATACAACCAACCAGAAATCGAAAACCAACGATTATGTACCTATATTACTAGGTAGAATATTTCTAATGCCAAATAAACCTATTGTGTTTAATGGACTTTTAAATGCTCGCGTACAAGCGGCACTTTACAGAACAGAAAACCAACAGAGGACTGTACAGATACAAACTTTGAATACTCGAAGATCAACTATGAATAAGTATCAACGGCGATGTTAAAATATCAAGCAACAAGGAACAAGGTCAAACAACCTATTAGACATAAAATAGTTATGCTTTAAGGTAAAAAGAACTACACGAGTACAAAGGAGAAGTACCCGTCTTTTATTATAGATGTGTCAGATAAGAACTCCTCAAGTTCAAACGCACGTATCCAAATCAAGATCCTGTATCAAGGACTAAATTTAGTTATTTATAAAATTATTAAATTAACTAAACAAAATACTAGACATGATTAGGATTCATCTTAATTACAACGTATATTTAATTAAATCCCCAAATAATAACAATGTCCTTCTTAACCTAATTTATGACAATTAGATTATTAAGTTTAAATCCCAAAACCCCAAACGAGACTAACATGATAACCAACTACACCAACCCAACATATTTCAAGGTTTTCCATTACCTAACTAAATCCAATTTACATGCTCAAATATCACACAGTTGAACTCCTCATCACCAAAACTCATGCTAAGATCATGGCAACCCAATCAAAACAAAACATCTATGCTAAACTAATTTCCAATAGCTCACAATATTCTCAAGAAAACACCTAGCACCGAATGACGCTACAGATTCGCTAATCGAAAGTCTAAACGAAACTCCACCCTACAACATCTACAGATCAAACCTAGCTTCTTTAACCTAATTATCAATCCACCATCCCTGTAGAATTCACGATAAACTCCAAATCAGAGGCATATATTTTTATGCTTCACGTACAAATGCTAATTGCTCGAACCCACCTTTCCTCATATTATCATGAACCCTAAAGCATAACTTAACCACCTGCTCTTACCTACTTTCTGCCGACGATGAAATCCAGGGAATATACTTGGTCGGCATAACCCGAAGATCAGCGAAGGCAGGGGCGTTTCGGCTTCTCCTTCGTGTGCGCTGAGGGAAGAGGCGCTCGGCTAGGGCTTGGGGCGCGAGGGAGAAGAGAGAATCGTGAAGCAAGTAGAACAGGCGACGCCTCGTTCGTGTGCGCCGGAGAAGGCGAAGAAGTTGAAGGAAGGAGAAGAAGTCGGAGGAGTTGCGGCGGTTTCGAGCGGCGAGCAACTCGCTGCGTGCGGGGCGGCGTCGGGCAGAGAAGAAACAGAGAAGGGAGAACTGATTCGAAACAACAATTTAGGGCTAACTTTAATAGGTTCGGCTTTTTACAAATAAGCCCTCTAACTTCAGTAACTTCCAACTAAGTCCCTAATTTATGAAAATATTTTCATTTAGCCCCTAAAAATTCGGTATTTCACATTATACGTATAAAAAATATGATACTTAATTTGATAGAAAATATATTAGATTTTAATTATATGATACTGAATTTAGTAGGAACTATATCTTATTTTAGACTTTTTTACCTAAAAATAATAAAAATAATTAAGTAAAACAATATTTATTAGGGAGTTGAAGCAAATGAAACTTTTCATGTAGGAAGTGGAAATGAACTTTTTTTTAGCATAGAAACTAAAGATAATATTTAAGATTTAATTGGGGATTTACATATAATTTATAGTATTTAAAATGAAATTAATATATATTTTATTTATTAGATTATTTTAATTAAATTAGTAGATAATAATATTTATTAAAAAAATAAATTTGATACAGCGTGAATAGAGTTTATTAATAAATAATATTTTGCCTGAGTCTGCCTCAGAGCTTAGCCTATGCCATCGCGGGATTTCTGCCACCGTCAGCTCTTCCATCTCCTCCAACGCCGCTGCAAGAACCTTCGCCACCTCAAGGCCATCCATGCCCAGGCCACCGTCCACGGCCTTACCTCTTTCTATCCCTCCCCCATCCTCGCCAAGCTCATCTACACGCTCACCCTCCTCCTTCCCACCGCCATCAACCACCGCGCCTCCCTCCCTGCCGCAGCAACCGCCTCTGCCAAATACGCCCTCTCCCTCTTCCACGCCATTCCCTTCCCATCCGCCTTCCCCTACAACCTCCTCATGCGTGTCCACACCCTTCTCTCCTCCCCTCTCTC
Organism: Boesenbergia rotunda; assembly: GCA_024364735.1. Taxonomy (NCBI): domain Eukaryota; kingdom Viridiplantae; phylum Streptophyta; class Magnoliopsida; order Zingiberales; family Zingiberaceae; genus Boesenbergia; species Boesenbergia rotunda. The sequence continues at coordinate 546,351 of JAGFNQ010000373.1, read as the reverse complement.
CGCCCTCCACCTCTTCGCCTTCATGCGCCGCTCCGCGGTGCCCCCCGACTCCCACACCTTTCCCTTCGCCCTCAAGGCCTGCACTCGCCTCCGCCACCCCGCCCTCGCCCGCACCGTTCACTGCCAGGCGATCGTGTTCGGCTTCGCCGATGACCTCTACGTCCGTAACACTTTGATCAGCACCTATTCTTCTTGCTACTCGATGCTCGAAGCAAGGGCTATCTTCGACGAATGCCCCTCGCTTCGTGATGTCGTTTCCTATAATATTTTGATGGATGGATATGTGAAGGCTGGCCAAATTGAGCGCGCGCGCAACCTGTTCGACGGAATGCCTGAAAGGGATGTAGTCTCGTGGGGTACACTTTTGGCTGGATACACGCATATGGGTGAATTCGAGGCTGCAGTCAGGCTCTTTGACCGGATGCTTGAGATTGGAGAGAAGCCTGATGATGTTGCTTTGGTCTCTGTATTGTCTTGCTGTGCTCAGTTAGGAAAGTTGGACATAGGAGAAGCCATCCACGAGTACATCAAGAACAACAGGGCTAAACTAAATGTCTATCTTTCCACGGCCCTGGTCGACATGTATGCAAAGTGTGGTTGCGTTGGTGTTGCTTTAGAGATTTTTGACTCAACACCGTGGAAAAATTTGTTCACATGGAATGCTATTATTGTCGGTCTAGCTATGCATGGTGATGGTAACAAGTCGCTCGAGTACTTCAATAGGATGAGTGATGTTGGTGTTCGGCCGGATGGAGTGACCTGCCTAGGCGTATTGGTGGCTTGTAGCCATGCAGGACTAGTTGAAATGGCCCGGAGTTTCTTCAGTGAGATGGAGAGTGGCTATGGTGTTGAGCGTGAGCTCAAGCATTATGGTTCTATGACAGATTTACTTGGTCGGGCTGGGTTGATCAAGGAAGCCATGGAAATGATCAAAGGGATGCCAATGAAGGCCGATGCATATGTTTGGGGAGGTGTCCTGGCAGGTTGTCGGATACATGGGAATATAGAGATTGCGGAGATTGCAGCAGAACATCTACTGGAACTGGATCCAGATAACAGTGGGATATTCTCGATTATGGCTGACATATATGCTAATAATAGGAGATGGGAGGATGTCGGGAGGATTAGGAAGTTGATGAGTGAAAAGGGAGTGAAAATGAATGTTGCTTGTAGTTCAATTTAGGTGAATGATGTTAGCCATGGAGTTATATCAGAGCCGGCTGGCTAGAATAACTATTGAGACTTGAGAGAACAAGTTATGGTTACAGAACTTGGTGGACAGTCAAGTTAATTTACTGCATGCTGACAATACACGGGTAAAAAAAATAATATTCTTGGAAATTATGTTGCTCCCTCATTACTTATTACCCAACTATTTATCTAGCAACTTCCTGATTACTGTATTCTTTGCCTAATAAGATCTCCATGTACTTTAAAGTTAATCAAATTTCAGTTTGCTATAATCTTTATTCTAGATTGCTATGGTTGAGAGTGAACATATGTTGCCCCCTTTCATAGGATTTGTTCATTAAAAATCATATTTGCTAGATGATCCCTAGGAAAGACCGAGATTTCCTATTGAATAATAATGAGTATTGACCTCACATATTCAAGGACGTTAGAAATTTTATAATAGCATGTAACATTGCTAGAAGATAGGGAATATCACCAAGAGATAAGAAATGCCTCAAAATATTATTTTGGAAGTTAAACTTTTTGACATTTGTGCTGTGCATTTTGTGAGACATTTTTCGATATCCAGGATGAATAAAAAAAAATGTTAACAAGGTAGTAGACAAATTGAATCTGGGATGATCGGCTCGGCTCCATAGAAGTTTCCCACCGGTCACCAGGGTAAATCAGGAAGCGCTCGCGGTGGGCGGTCTAGAAGACCAGCGTCCCAGGGTTCGCGCCGGTTTAGCGACTAGTCATCCTACCGCTGCACCATAACCCTGGGGGCATATCCAGGATGAACAAGTACATTATGGTAGTTGTCGATTATGTCTCCAAATGAGTTCATGTTGTTGCTTTTCCATAATGTGATGCCAAGATAATTATTAATTTATTCAAAAAAATTATCTTCCGTATATTGGGAATCTCATGGGTAGTGATTAGTGATGGGGATCTCATTTTATTAGATGACAGTTAAGGAATTTCGTGAAGAAATATGGTATGAGATATAAAATAGCTAGCTATCACGTATCATCTCCAAACTAGTGGGCAAGGAGAAATATTAAATAAAGAGATCAAAAATATTCTAGAGAAAATAGTTTTAATATCTCGAAAAGATTGATCCCTTAAATTGAATGAGACATTGTGGGTATATTGAACAACCTATACAACCCTCATAGGAATGACTTCGTTTCGGCTAGTTTATGGCAATCCCTATTACCTTCTAGTGGAATTGGAGCTAGGGGTGCAAACGAACCAAGCTGCTCGTGAGCCACTTGCGAGTAGCTATGCAAAACTCGACTGGAGCTTGAAGTTGACCGAACTCGAGCTAAACTTGTGGCGGCTTGATTAGAAATCGAGCCAAGCTCGAGGTGGCTAGATAAGAAATTGAGCCGAGCGGGCTCGATTAGAAATTGTGCCAGGCTAAAATTATTATTATCTCGATGGCTCAACGAGCCAAACAAGTTAGTAATAATATATATATATATATATATATATATATATATATATATATATATATATATATATATATATATATATTATAATATATAATATATTATTTAATTTATTAAAAAATAATAATAAAATAAAATAATTCAAGATGAAGTTCGAGCCCATAATTAAATATAGAGCTCGAGCTCAACCCTACTAGCTCGAGATCGAGGCGAGCCAGTATAAATCGAGTCAAGCTCAAGCCTAGGCTGGCTTGAGCTTGGCTCGTTTTTAGCTTTAATTGGAGCATAAAGCATATTGGGCTATTAAGCGGCTAAATTTTTATCCAAAGATAGCTAAAGAAAAAAGAAAACATCAACAGAGCGAGTTAAAATCTGACAAGTGCGTATACCTATGCCAAAGCATATAAGGAAAGAACCAAAATATAAAACGATAAGCATATCGTTAGATTTTTGTGAGGATAATTGGGTATTATTATTTAATTCGAGACTTAAACTTTTCCCTGGTGATCCGGTCAGATAGTGGGCCCCTAGTTGACCGATCCTTTCATCGTAGCTAACAGGATTTTAGTCAAGCGGGCGGCCTAATCGGTCGGGGGGTCGGCTAAATTGTGCCGCACACCTGTCGGTCGGCCCAGGGATACACCCGACCTAACCGGTCAGGGGGTCGGTTACACTGCCCAACACACCTGTCGGTCGGCCCAAGGATACACCCGTCATAACCGGTTGAGGGGTTGGCTAGACTGTGTAGCACACTACCTGTAGGTCGGTCCAAGAATACCCCCGGCCTAACTGGTTCGACGGTCGACTCGATTGCGCAGCATACAACCAGTCGATCTGGCTACGTAAGGAAAGCCTGACCAAGGGTTTTTGCCCTGTCGTTTGGGGCCAAGCTGGGCCCAGCTCCGGGGCTGTTAAATGATTGGCCCAAGTCGGGTAGCGGTTGGTCGGCCATTACCTCCGATCGTCCGACCGGGCGTGCCCGCCCGGTCGGAAACCATGCATCCTTGTAACCCTGAGTGGCTCCTGTTGACCCCTAAGGAGTCTGCTCAGCCGACCGTCCAGTCTATGGAGCGGATGAGAGGATAAAAGAGACCGGGAGCCGCCTAAAATCTCATACGAAAGATATTGTCTAATGGTGAGATGACATAAAGGTGTACAAAGGGATTCGCAGGGTCAGCCCATTACTTTGAGGGGACAGAAGCGGGACTCACGCAGCCTAAAGAGCATGTCATTATTAAAGATAAGGCGAATAGACATTTGGAGTTGAGGGGTGACTAGAATTACTGTGGCTTGGCTTCGCCTTTTGGCGACCAAATCCTATCATAAAATTAGGTCCTTAACATGATGTGACTGCTCGGGCAGGGTTGGTTTGCTCATTCACTATATAAAGGTTCTCATGGCTTCAATCATAGGGGGCTCTACATTCTTACTCTCTCACTCTCATTCCTCTTCTCTTTGTTGGAGTACTGACTTGATCGTCGGAGTGCTTGTGCGGAAGACCCCCCCCCCCCTCGAGCTAGCTCCTAACGGTCTTTTTCTTTACAGCTCGTCGTAGTTCGTCAGCTTCCCTAAGCATTCGACTGGCAGGTTAGCAGTCAGTTCTTAGTCAACCTTCGAGCCTTGTCATTAGTCGATCGTCCTCCTCGCTTGCCGATAGGATCACCTAGAATTAAAGTCAAGATAGTCAGAGTCTTTTCTGTTGATGCAGTCTGGCCCTGATTAATGTTTTGGTGTTGACAACGATTTTAGTTTAGGTTGATGATTATGATTAAGTCCTGATCGAGGATTAGGCATGATATGGAGGATTCTAGCCTGGAGGGCTAGGTGTTGGAAAAGTCCTGATTCGGAAGGGTTGGGTGAAAAGTCCTAGCTTGGAGGGCTAGGTGAAAAGTCCTAACTTGGAGGGTTAGGTGCAAATTCCCATCCTGGAGAATTAGGTGAAAAAGTCCTGGCTTGGAGGGTCAGGTGCCTAGCTTGGAGGGCTAGGTTGGATGAAGTTCTAACTCGGAAGGGTTGAGTGAAAAGTTCTAGCTTGGAGGGCTAGGTGAAAAGTCCTAGCTTGGAGGGCTAGGTGAAAAGTCCTAACTTGGAGGGTTAGGTGTAAATTCCCAACTTCGAGAGTTAGATGGAAAATCCTTAGCTTGGAGGGCTAAGGTGGATGGAAACTTAGCTTGGAGGGCTGAGTTTGAGTTCCTGGATCGGTCTGGTGATCGATCAGGGATTCTGGCACGCTGCTCCTTCGTGGATCGGTCTGGTGACTGATCCAGCGATGACTGATCAGTCGGGTGACCGATCAGGGAGCACACAGTGAGGTTGGGAACCTACTGTGCTGCTCCTGATCGATCTGGTGACCGATCAGGGAGTATGCGTTTCACCCATTGACTGGCTCCTGATCGGTCTGGTGACTAATCAGGGAGCGAGCAGTGAGGTTGAGTTCCCTTGCTGAACTGCTCCTGATCGGTCTGATTGCCGATCAGGATCACTGTGCAGATCATTCTGGTGAACGATCCAGCTTCGCGGGCTTCTCACTAAGATCGATCAGGACGGTTCCTGATCGGTCTGGTGATGACATGATCGGACTGTTGACCGATCAGGTGACATCCTGATCGGTCAGTTGACCGATCAGAAGGCTTAGCCTGCAAAACTCAGAAATCGCTCGATATAAGGGTGGATCGGTCAGGTGAACGATCCACGACCTGGGATCGGTCCAGGAGAATCTCAAAGAAATCGCGATTTTTGATTGAGCGTTGGGGATCAATCAGGACGGAGCCTGATCGGTCTGGAACCAGCCTGATCGGTCTGGTGACCGATCAGGAGGCTCTCTGATCGGTCCGGTGACCGATCACTTTAATTCAAATTGCACTGTCAGACGCTCTGATCGCGTCTGAACATCTGATATTTGCTGCCACTTACCTCTGATATTTGATTCACTGTGTGATATGCTGCTCTAACAGTCTGATTAAGCTGCAGGTGACAGGGGAGGATTCAAACACTCAAGGAGAAATCAAAGAGGGCTTTCCTTGGAGCAGGTTTGTCCATTTTCAACTCAGGTTGCAACGGCTGGAGTTGCAGGACTGAAGCCGCTGACTGAAGCTTGGCTGAGGGAGCTCAGGAAGTTCAGTAAGGGTTCAGTGTAGCTGGCGTTGGCAGTGAGGCAGCTGGAGGCTGCTGGAGATGAGGTCACTTGTTGTTTAGTGGAGAAACAAAAGGAACGAGAGACAACTTCGGTGAAAAAGTGTTCGATAGTTTTACAGCTTGTGTTCTTGAGTTCCAGTGCTTTGAGTTCTCCACATCAAGCTTGCTGTGTTCTTGAAGTTTCCATTATTCCGAGCAAGCGATCGAGAAGCAATCATCCTTTACTTGAGCCTTGAAGGAGGGAACAAGGAGCTTGGAGTCCGACAGTGGGAAGACACGAAGAAGGGTTCTTGCGTGAGATCGCCACTGGGTGGAGCTCAGGGAAGCTTGCTGTGTTCTTGTCCTTGCCGAGTGCTTGAGTAAGATCCTTCTTGTTGTTTCATTAAGCTTAAACACTTATCTGTGATTGAAACGCTGTGGAGAGGTTTCTCCACCGAGAAAGAGGTTGCTTTATATCCGGTGATCACTGGGGCTAGATCTGCCGACGATCAAGGGATCGCCCACCTTAAGGGCACGCCAAGGAGTAGGGGCAAGTTATCCCCGAACCTTGTAAACCCTCTTGTTAGCGATTTTGGTAGCTGTCGTTGTTAGCTTTCATCTCTGTTTTTAGTTTACTGCACTGCTTTGTTTTTCCTTTGCTTCTTCCGCTGTGCTACTGATAGTTTAAGTGCAGAAAACTTGCTAAGTTCTCAAGAGAAAGTGTTGGCTATATTCACCCCCCCCCCTCTCTCTAGCCATCTCGTTTCCAACATTTTCAAGTACAGAGGGTGTATCCATTCGGAACCAAGGATATTTGGAACAAAACATCCATTTGGAACCATGGATATTTGGAACAAAACATCAATGACGTTTAAAGTGAATGGACAAAGATTGAAGAAATATTATTCAAATATACAAGTGAAAGAAGGCGAAGCACAATTATTCCTTGAACTGCCTAACTCAGATTGAAAGGTGTTGGTTAGTATTTAGGCACTTTATTGGGAATATTATTATTGATACCTATTTTGGATATTTTTCTTTGAGCAATAATAGAGAGAGTGAAAATAGGAGAGTGAAACCATAATGAATGATGTGGTATGACGTGGCGTGACATGGCACTTTACATGCACACGTTCGATTATCGCTTGGACACCATCGGCGGCCTTCGGCCACCGTCCCGAATCAAACTATACCGTGGGGGGCACAGTGAACCCGTCGGAGATCGTGCATATAAGGTGCCACGTCATTCATTGTGGTTTTCACTCTCCCATTTTCACTCTCCCAATCATTACTCTGTTTCTTTTTAGTTTTTAGTTCAAGATAATTGTTAGCCTTGTTTCGTTTTATGTTTAGTCTTGTTGGTCTTATGGATTTAAAGTGAAACACATATGCATGGTTTTGTTCTTTAAGCATGATTTTTGTGATTAGTGTTTTGTGATATCAAGTGAATGCATTTCTCTCATTTTGGTGATTCATATTTTCCTATCTTGTAGTAAAATTTTACAGAAGCATTATTAAGTCAATTCAGTTTCGCCTATTACCTACTTGATAGTTAAGCATTACACTTCATATGATTTGTTTATAAAAGTGGATTTAATACACAATAGTCATAATTTATTTTATTAGACCAGTACCTTGGTAATCGTAGGCGACCCTCTTCCTAAGATTTTAGATACTGGATCATGCTCGATTTGACAAAATCAAAATCCCATGTGAAAAGAGAGAAAGAAAATGCAAGAAAAATTGAGATGTAATAAAATATTTGAGTGAAAGAAAACTAGAAAATATTGGCAAAAATTGGATAAAAAATAATTGTGATAGGATGCTCCTTTAAGACCGAGTTAGGTTATTGGGAAATACTTATCCATTTCTCTCAATAATGAGCATACCTTTGAGACTGTATGTTGGAAAGAAGGGACAGCGTGATCGTTGGGCTATAAATAGCCCCTAGAACTATGATCAAGAGACAACAATTGTAATATAATTTCGTAGTCTATTTCTGAACTTTCAAGAGTTTGTAAGAGGCTTCTCCGCCTGCAATAAAGGAGATTCTTACTGGAAACTTTCAACTGTCTTAGATTAGCAATCATCCTGGTTGCAATCAAGTAATTCTAATGCCCCTTACTAATTTCTGTATTGTTATTCATGTTTAAATTAACTGCTTAACTAATTAATTATCTCTGCTAAGATATTGCAAAAAGATCTCGTTTGACTTTAATCCCCCCTCTAATCGGCCTGTAAGAGACCTACAGGTGGTATCATAACCAAGCTCGCTTTTGAAGACCTAATCACCAGATAAAGCAACAAAACGATAGTCGGATCAACTATCCACTCACTAAAGTTTGAGAGGAAGTTCGCGATGTGGAAATGCCGGATGGAGATATTCTTTAAAATCGACTTTGAATTACTTTTAATAATGAAACATGATTTTGTAGCACCTGAAGACAAAGAAGAGCACTACAAGACGAAGAAGGAGCAAGCGAATTTCATAGCAAACGGACAAGCAGAGTTCCATCTGCTAACCGTATTACCAGCTCAGGAAGTTAGCTGGATCGGCATGTATGCATCAGAAAAATAGTTGTGGGAGGAGTTCCTGGAGCTGCACGAAGGGACCTCAAAAGCAAAACTAACACGATGAGATCTGCTCTGAAACGTGCTAACTAATCTCCGAATGAAAGAAGGAGAAATGGTGGCCGAACTACACGTGAAGATCAAGAAACTAATTACCGGACTCACAAATCGTAATAATCGAGATTCGTTAAAGTATGTCTTGAACGCATGCCTTGAACACATTTCTTAGAATACTAGAGTGGATGTTGTTAGTCAACTCCTACTATATTTCCAAAGACCTTATGGTAAGTACATTGGAAAATTTATTTTCGACTTTCGAACTTCACAAGTCTTGATGTGCAGGGAAAAAAGTAAAGATGGACAATATTGTCCTAAACACGAGAAAGGTTGAACCAGAAGTGGAATTTTCAATTGATAAAGAAGAAATGACCTATATGATAAGAAAATTAAATAAAATATTTAAGTAATAAATTTAATAAAAAATAGGATAAGAAATATTCTCCAGGAAGAAAGAAAGTTCGATACTACAACTGTGCTGAAGAAGAGCATATAAAGGACAACTGTCCAAAGTTAAAGAATAAATGGTCAATTTAGTCCAAGCACAAGAACCTGAAGGCAACGTGGGACGAGATGCTGTCATTAGAGTCCAAGATCGAGGCCTATGTTTAACTTGCACTAATGGCAAATCATTAAGAATTGGACGATGAAATAACCTCCGAGATAAGCATCGATGAAGGGGGAGACATTTCCAAAGAAAGTGATAACGAAGGAGGAGCATCGATTTTCAAACACGACGAAATAGTAACTGAGATATGCAAACTTCTTCCAAATAAGCTGTGTATCGGTATAAAATCGATGATTAAATTTTTTTTGCAAACTTAGATCTAAATACATTGATCTGAATAGAAAATTAGCAACAACATATTCATTTGAATTTTTGATAAACTAAAAATTGAAAATATAAAATTGAAAGAATAAATTAAAAAATATTAATGCATGCTTAAAATCAAAATCATCTTAAAATTGAAATGTTAGATCTACTAGAAGGTTAAATTGGTATTTGTGAAATCATAGTAGTCAAATTGTAAAAGTATTCAAAAATTACATATCACCCAAATTCTTGATTAATCCGATAGGTAAAAGTCTGTATTCGATTCTCAAATCTATTTTAAATTGTTCAATTAATGTTTTTTTACATGCTTAATAGTTAAAATTGAATAAATTGACTTAGAAATTCTTGTTCATTTGAAAAATTATTCGATGATTTTTTTTATTTATTTCGTTTTTCAGTTTTTCTATGATAGATACATTTCAAATCTATTCATAGAAAATTTTTGAGATTTTTTCGAAAGTTAGATTAATTTTTGTGAATTTTTATCAAAAATAATATTTTTAATTTTATAAATACTTTAAAAAAAATTTGAAAACCTGGATTATTCGGAATTTAGTTGTTATATTTTGGCCGGTAAGAAAAATTATTAGAATTTTCAAAATCAAAATCAAATTTTAAAAATTATTTTTTCAAAAACTTCTCAATTCTATAATGAAAATGATTTTTTGATATTTTTAATATTTATTTAATCTGAAAATTTTTATAGAGTTAGGTTTGTTGAGGATCGGTGCGCCGGCTAGAGAAAGCAAATAGAAGTAGGTTATCTAATCTCTTCCCATGGGAGCAAGTGAGCTCCTCTTCAGTAGAATCCCTCTCCCCCCTTCTTGACACACGAGAGTAACTTATATAGAGAATACATCTGTTAAACTGTCCCATTAATAATAAAGAACATATCATGTTTAACTGATAAAAAGTCAGGTTATTCGTATCTTGGAGATCTTGTCGGAATTGTTCTGTCATATAATACTGTCATAAATATCATGTCATACTTTATGTCATATTATACTGCTCATATTACATCAATCCATATGTAAGATCGTCTTCGTATTTAAGCCTAAAGGGGGTGTTGGATCAGAGTGAAGGTGAACCGTAGAGTTCGGTCAGCTATGCTGATCGGACAGGTGCTGGAGATCAACTTTCAGGCGCAAAGAGCGGCAGGTTGATAATCAGTCGCGAAGAGCAGCAGGTCGATTGTCCATCGGGAAGGTCGACGGGTTCGCCGTGTCAGTCAGTCGACCATTTGTTGGGTAGGTCCGTAGGCTGGCCATCGTCGGCGGGTCGGAAGTCACCTCCCATTAATGTGATACAACCTCAGAGGCAATTACGTCCTTTGAGCTTGAAAGTCGAGACTAATAAAGTATGTCTGAAATTTAATGTACGCATCGCTGTAATTAAGGAGTAAATCTGGTTCAAATTCTACATGGAAATCGCTCTTTACCACGTGGCTGTATAATCAAAATATGGGAAGCCATCCCGTCGCATTTTACTGGTCCGGTCAACGGACTCTCGCCTCCTTCGACTATACTTAAAGGGGAGATTGGTGATACGAAAGATAGTCAAGAGGAACTATGTGGCAAAAGGAATCAATATTTTAGACTCGGTGGCATGTCAAAGATATCGAAGTCTAAAGAGACTGTTGTGAACTTCTCGACTCTTGACTCGGGCTCCAGGTTCTAGGTAGCCTGACTCTCGACTCGGGCTCCACTCGAACTCCAAGCGGCCACGACTCTCGACTCAAATCCCGGGATGCCCCAACTCCAAACTCTCTCGGCTCATATTCCAAGCGGCCTTAATTTCGAGTAATTAAGGCGATAAAACTTGATCGCTGAAAATGCGGAGAACGTAATCGTTACTCGAAAGAAGATGGAAAACGTAATCATTTACTCCAAAATAAATGGGAAATAAAAATCATTTATTCCGAAAAACATAAATAACGAATGCTAGAAACCCGGGACACATGAGTAATGTGAAGACTAGTAGTCACTCTATAAAAAAACAACTTATCTTTATAATCCGTGGTACATGCACATAACATAAGAAACCCTAATTTTCTTATATGTCTTCTACGTCTCTTTTTTTAAAGACTTACTTGAGCGTCAGAGTGGTTGCACTTGAAAATCCCCCGATCGTCATTCTAATCTATGCCTCTTGGCGTATTTCTCATCTCATGATACTTGGAAAGCTTCGTTAGATTACGTGGCCAGGTGATCTCCTCGATAGTCAATCTTGATGTATAATCACGAGTTATCTGTTGAGGCAATATGTGATCCGGAGTGATCATGAGTTTTGATGTTTAGGCAAAGGGTTTAAGTTAGATTTACCCTTGTTATCTTATATGTGTATGTTAAGTGTGCAGGTTGTACAGGTTACACATATGGACTTGACTGGACGACCTCGGTACGGTGAAGGATGGCATGGAGGCAAGATGGAGGCTTGCGTGCGCATCCGAGGGACTTTGGACAGCAGGGACGATGAGCTGATGAGCGCGGACTTCGAGGCATGCGTGAAGGATGGCATGCAGGCAAGCTGGAGGCTTGCGTGCATCCGAGGGACAGGAGCCGAAGATGAAGAGAGCGCGAAAGCAATAGTCGAGGCTGCGGATGAGGAGTTAGTCGAGTCGTGAGGGTACGAGTGCAGTGTGATTGTACTCGGGAAATCGTAGGGTTTGAGTGCGGAGTGGAATGTACTCAGGAAGGGTAACCTTAGGTGGGTGAGTAGACCAGTCGACTGGCCTGGGGGTAGTCGACTGATGGAACTCACAGAAGGGTCTCAGCCTGGGACCAGTCGACTGCCCTGGGGGTGAATAACACTTTTTCGATCGTTTCGATGTCTACAGGATTGTTAGCGCAGCGGAAACAATAATATGCAAAGTAAATAAGAAATAGCAATGCTAACAATACCAGATTTACTTGGTATCCACCCCGGCCGGGTGACTAATCCAAGAATCCGTCGGTGGATCACTCCCCGGATAACCTCCGGCTAGCCCTCGTCGCTCCTTGTGGGTGGAGAAACCTCGCCACAACACCAAGCAAACCTCTGAGCACAAAGACTACTATCTTGCCTTTAACCAAGACAAGATTCGTCAAGAAACTCAGCCACCACGAAGTCCTCTTTAAATAGGACTCGGGGGTAATTTCTCACTACCAGTCGACTGCCCAGCCAAATTCGACCGTTGACACCCCCGACGTTCAAATTTGCCAGCTCATCAGCCTGGGACCAGTCGACTGTCGACTGCCCTGGGGGCAGTCGACTGGTAGGTGGCTGGTGAGCTGGCAAATTCGAACGTTGGGGGTGTCAACGGTCGAATTTGGCTGGCATCAGTTGACTGCCCTGCCCCCAGGGCAGTCGACTGGTAGCGAGAAATCAGCCCCGAGTCCTATTTAAAGAGGACTTCGTGGTGACTGAGTTTCTTGACGAATCTTGTCTTGGTTAAAGGCAAGATAGTAGTCTTTGTGCTCAGAGGTTTGCTTGGTGTTGTGGCGAGGTTTCTCCACCCACAAGGAGCGACGAGGGCTAGCCGGAGGTTATCTGGGGAGTGATCCACCGACGGATTCTTGGATTAGTCACCCGGCCGGGGTGGATACCAAGTAAATAATCTTTGTTAGCGTTGTTTGTTTTCTTTGTTATTGTTTCCGCTGTGCAACTAACAACGCAGGTACAAGAAAGATCCGAAAAACGCTATTCACCCCCTTCTAGCGGACGGAATCAATCCTACAATTGGTATCAGAGCGAAGGACCGCTCTTGATCGGACTAACCGCCGAGGGAGCATACGCTAGAGGAAGACAGACAATAGATAAGTTGGGGGAAGACATCCACTCTCCATCGCCCTACGACTATCAAGATTTCAACTTTTGGAGGGCGAGGATTGAATCTTGGTTTGGAATGGAGTGGGAACTTCGAATCCCGCTTGAAGTGTCATATGAGACTCCAAAGGATAAGCACGGGAAGAGGCTTAGGCCTAGATATTGGAGTCAAGAACAACAAAATCAAGCGAAAGCAAACGAGAAGGTAATTAGCACTTTGATAAATCTTTTGTCTAACAATGTTTTGAGTGTTGTTGGTAAATATGAAAATGCATGTGAATTATGGGATAAATTGAAAAGATATCATGAGACTCCTACACAAACTCAAGAGTCTAAGGAGAAAAACCCCATGATTCAAGAAGAGTGTGAGAGATTTTCAGCCGCCTCAAGAGAAGAAGAGGAAGAGGTCTCCACCTCAAGGATTGAGGGGGAGGAGAGACCTTCATCGATACCGGAGCAAGAGAAAGCATCCACATCATCCGAGGTTGAAGAAGAAGTCAACCTAGCCTCCACTTCCGCCAAAGCCAAGAGAAAGGAACACATCACATGCTTTGGTTGCAACAAAAAGGGGCACTATAAGGACAAGTGTCCTCTAGGTAAGAAGGAGGTGTTCTCTAAACCCGGGTTCATTCAATTTAAATCTAACATGAATTGTAGGAATGGAGAAACCCAATAAAAGAAAAAGAAGATTCGATGCTTCACATGTGGAGAGCTAGGGCACTACCACACCAAGTGCCCTAGAAAAGGTGAACTAAAGAAAATGGAGCACTTGAGGAGATGGGAGAAAGAACAAAGGAAGAAGAGAATCTCACAACAAGGAGGAACTCCAAGGGTAAGGGAGGTAATTCCTAACCCTAGGTCAAAATGCAATTTAAATTCAAGACCCTCCTTGCATGATAGAAATAGAATTAATCATTCGTCCATGCATGCTAGAAACAATGAAAATTGCTTACTCGTGCACAATTTTGGTTTTAGATATAATGATAGGACTAGGGTTAACAAGGTAGATCAAAACCCTAGGAAAAACATGCATCATGATCAACCCAAGACCTCTAGACTTAAGGATCATGACACAAATCCCAAGAAGGGAAGGAATGTGCCTAAGAAAATGAGTAGTTCTAGGAATGTCCAAAGTGGACATATGGACCCCAAGGTTAAAGGTCTAGAAAGGAAAAATCAAGCCTTGAGGGCAAGGCTTGATAAATTAGAAAAGACCCTAGAAAGATTCATGATTGGATAAAAGGGTCTGGACATGGTGTTGGATAGTATAAAACCCAACTACGATAGATCGGGATTAGGATACCGGTCTAAGACCTTCAAGGTCAATGGTAAGAAAAATGCTAGAATAACATATGGTTATGGCAAGGAGGGAAAGTCCAAAAATGGCAAAGGGATGCCATTTAAAGGAAAAAAGAAATGACTTAACTAAGGACAAAGTGTCTAAGGTTAAGAGGATCGAGTTTGTAGGCCAAGAGTCACCGATGGAACACTGATGTGGCCTAGTGATAGTTGAGTCACCTAGGGAGGTGGCTAGGGCTAAGAGCTCAAGGGGGAGCTCTAGGAGTCTTTGGGATATATGGTGAATGGACCTTGGGAGGGGGTGCTCCTAGAGGTCTAGATGGACCATGGAGTGTGCCAAAAGAGTTGGAGATGGACTTGAGTCTCAATTCTTGGATTTTGGCACGGTGTTTTTAAGTTTCATGGATGGAAATATGACATTGGGGGTATATTGCATGAAAATTAGTTTTTGGTGTCTAATTGCCATGTAAATCAATGCTAGGGACGCATTGTAGGTTGGCATGAGCAGAGACATCAAGGGGAAACCAAAATTAGGACTTTTGGTTAAGGGTTGAGTGAACATTTTTGGCTAGTTTTGGGTTTTGTATCAAACTTGGGAATGGTGATAGATACATTTTGGAATGTATTTTTCCCATGTAGATATGGGTACCACAAACCTCCCCACAAAATTTGAAAATTTTTGAAGATTTGTGGAATTTTTGGCGCATTTCTGAATTTCGTCAGAAATGCTGAAATTTCAGACTTTCAGAGTATCAGTCGACTGCCATTTTGGCAGTCGACTGGTCAGGGTTGATTTTTGTATCAGCAGCTGGGTTGGTGTCTAAATGATGCACAACAAGTGTATAGGGGGCTAGTACACATTGTTTATGGTCATTAGGGATTGAAAGAACCAATAATTGGGATATTGTTGAGTTCTTTTTGATGTTAGGCAAAGGGGGAGAAGTGTTAGGTTTAATTTGGGAAACCAAACATACCTTTGCTAGAAACCCTAGGTTTAGGGAGAGTTGAGATTAAAGGGGAGCATGGTTGCTCCATTCTTGACGTAAGGGGAACCTGGGAGAAGTTCTTAAAAAGCCTTTATAAGTCCAATGTAGGGGAGCTTGAGAGAAGCTTTAAATAGCCCGTGAAAATCCTAACTTGGAGGGTTAGGTGTGGGATGCCTTGGGATAGGATCCATTTTTGCATTGCATATGCATTTATTCAGCATGGTTTTTGCTATTGACTACTATTTTTCTTTCCCTAACTTAAACGTATTACCAAACATCAAAAAGGGGGAGATTGTTGAGGCAATCTGTGATCCGGAGTGATCATGAGTTTTGATGTTTGGGCAAAGGGTTTAAGTTAGGTTTACCCTTGTTATCTTATATGTGTATGTTGAGTGTGTAGGTTGTACAGGTTACACATATGGACTTGACTGGACGGCCTCGGTACGGTGAAGGATGGCATGGAGGCAAGCTGGATGCTTGCGTGCGCATCCGAGGGACTTTGGACGGCAGGGACGATGAGCTGATGGGCACGGACTTTGAGGCATGCGTGAAGGATGGCATGGAGGCAAGCTGGAGGCTTGCGTGCATCCGAGGGACGGGAGTCGAAGATGAAGAGGGCGCGAAGGCAATAGTTGATGCTGCGGATGAAGAGTTAGTCGAGTCGTGAGGGTACGAGTGCAGAGTGATTGTACTCGGGAAATCCTAGGGTTTGAGTGCGGAGTGGAATGTACCCAGGAAGGGTAACCTTAGGTGGGTGAGTAGACCAGTCGACTGGCCTGGGGGCAGTCGACTGATGGAACTCACATAAGGGTCTCAGCCTGGGACCAGTCGACTGCCCTGGGGGCAGTCGACTGGTAGGTGGCTGGTGAGCTGGCATATTCGAACGTTGGGGGTGTCAACGGTCAAATTTGGCTGGCACCAGTCAACTGCCCTGGGGCAGTCGACTAGTAGCGAGAAATCAGCCCCGAGTCCTATTTAAAGAGGACTTCGTGGTGGCTGAGTTTCTTGATGAATCTTGTCTTGGTTAAAGGCAAGATAATAGTCTTTGTGCTCAGAGGTTTGGTTGGTGTTGTGGCGAGGTTTCTCCACCGACAAGGAGCGACAAGGGCTATCCGGAGGTTATCCGGGGAGTGATCCACCGACAGATTCTTGGATTAGTCACCCGGCCGGGGTGGATACCAAGTAAATAATCTTTGTTAGCGTTGTTTGTTTTCTTTGTTATTGTTTCCGTTGTGCAACTAACAACGCAGGTACAAGAAAGATCTGAAAAACGCTATTCACCCCCTTCTAGCGAGCGGAATCGATCCTACATTATCCATCAACATTCTCAGTGTCATACCCCAGAGGCCCATGCTTACTTGAAAATCGGGCAACATCTCTCTTGTACGACGGACAAGTTGGGACATCTTATACACAACTCTTAACACATAAAATGACTCAATCATCACAAATATAAAATAAACTCACAACTACGCAGTTAATATCGATATAAAAGATAGAAATAAAAGAGAGTCTATATCCATAAGTAAAACTCAATCCACGATGATTAATAATAAGATCATATAAGCATGAACGAACAAATTAAAATTTCTAAATAATAAAACATAAAGCCCCGGAACTAGTAACATCACTCTAATAACGAATTTGCGGAAATAACGGAAGTGTAGAAATGTAGTAACTGCAAAAAAATAAACTAAATACTGAAACAAACTCCAACCAACTCAACACTATACGACTGATAATTAGATCCTCTCTTGACTCCAGATAATGCATCTATCTACTACATGAAACAAAAGTAGATGGTGGGGTGGTGAGTCCGGGAGGAGTCTGTGGGTATATGAGTAGATAACACATGACATAACAAAAGGTATAACAAGCAAAAGAAACAACAATGTACAGTCTTCAGGAAACAAAATAGTAACTAGGCATGTATGAAACGGAGCGATAACGTAATATCAAAACATATATGCATGTCAACCAAATGCATCAATCATAGCTCATATAAGTGCAGCAAATACAAGAAAATGCATAATGCAATAAATGCATATGATGTAATGGCATGTGTCAGCCCCGACACCAGTCAAGCCGCCATCACATCATATCTGTGTGGCCGAGTGAGTAGAGCTGTGACAACTGTACATACTCCTACGAATATCACTAGTATATGTGGTTAAGTGGACAGAATGTTGGAAAGCCAACTACTCCAAAAACCTCAGGAAAAAGGGAGAGTCACCAACAGCTCTAGTATCCTTCAAAAATAACGATGAGGGTGTCAATTGCTTATCTACAACTTCAACATCCACTGTACATGAGTGCCCGAGTGTGGCGTAACAGGACAGCTGCTCGCACTCTAGCAACTATCACGATTAGTGGTTGAGTGGGCAGAGCAACTAAATGATTGATGACAGCTTAACCATATGAAAGTCACTATTCGTCAGCATGCAACTGTACAGATATGGTGCATGATACTAAATGCATACCAACCAAAATACCAACGATACAACCATATAATAAATCAAAATCAAAATCACCAAACATGCAACTAAACTACTAGGTAGGGTATTTCTAATACCAACCAACCCTAGTTGTGTTTAATGATCATTTTTAAGTACTCGCGTACAAATAGTACTTTACAAAATAGAAAATCAACGATGAGACTGTACGAACATAAAATACGATGATTAGCTCGAAGATCAAGAAACGAAAGTATCAACAAACGATATTAAAAACAATGAAGGACAATGTCAAATAGTCCTACTCAGACATAAACAACTATGCATTTAAGATAAACAATCTATAGAATACAAAAGGATAAGTACCCGCCTTAAATGCAGATTGTTTCCGAAAGAACTCCGCGACTGTACGCACGTAAATGGTCAAAATCCTATTTCAAGATTACAGTTAAGTTATTTATACAATTAAATAAATTAGCTAAACAAAATACTAAACATGATTAGGATAAATCTTAACTATAATACCTATTTAATTAACTCACAAATAACAAATGGTTTCTTCTTAACCTA
Organism: Boesenbergia rotunda; assembly: GCA_024364735.1. Classification (NCBI taxonomy): domain Eukaryota; kingdom Viridiplantae; phylum Streptophyta; class Magnoliopsida; order Zingiberales; family Zingiberaceae; genus Boesenbergia; species Boesenbergia rotunda. Next base: position 528,035 of record JAGFNQ010000373.1, on the reverse strand, counting down.
ATTCATCAAGTATTAGGTTATTAAGTTAAATATCAAAACTTCAATAAGACTAACAACTATCATAATTAATTAGGGTCATCTTAATTATTATGTTTCATTTAATTTATTGTAATTAAATGATTAATTTTTGATCAAATTGTTATTATCTAATTTAGGTTTAATTTCCTAAGCCTCCACAACCAGGATTCACTACACTTACTAGTACAGCCCATTAGAAATCTTCCTAACAATTTACTGGCCAACACAACATGAAATGATCACTTCTTGTTTAAAACAACAATTACATGGTCTCAAATGAAGAAATCCTAAACCGAACACAAGAAAACTACCACCCACTGAGATCCGACCAAAACCACTCCTTTTAACAAGTTCTACACCTTCAAGTCGACCAAAATAGCATCATAACCAAGAGCTATGCAACTGAGGCCTACTGATCCGAAATACACCAGCTCCACCCACACGGAATCAACTCAGCAAAATTGCCAATCAGAACAAAGATACACGTTGATTCTAGCATAACATACTCAAATCAACTAGGGAAGACTACAGCCGACTACACCCCCATACAGCGATCAGAAGAAGGAAGGCACCATTGACCAACAAACTTAGCTCACCTTTCCACCGCCGGAGTTAGAAGACGGAAGCCACCTTTCTCAACTGTGCGACGCTCATTGGATGGATTGGCTTCCCCGGCGATGCAACGCTTCATGCGGCATGGAGAGGAGACATCGCCGTGAGTCGAGAGTGAGGGTGGCGTCAGGCGAGAAGAGGAGAACTTACGATGAGGGATCGGCGATTCCCTTCGCACGAAGAGGGCAACTCGGCTAGGGCTTGCATTTAGCTTGCCAGTCGCGAGAGAGAAAGGCGGCCGGCGGCTTCACAAGAGGCCGTGTGAAGAAGAGCCGCAGAGGAGGGCTGGATCGCGCGAGGGAGGAGCGGAGATCGCAGGGGAGGTCGGCGGCGGTTTCTGCGTCGTGCAACTGGCGAAGGGGAAAAAACTTTTTCGGGAGAAAAAGGAGGAAAAGAAAGCTAAATAGAAATTGAGGGTGCTTTTTGCAGTTTAGCCTACCAAATTTTCAATATTCAACACTTAGATAGATCAAATATAGTTACTTATAATCTACTTAGAATAATTATTGGAAGAGTGAAAATGAGAGAGTGAAAATCTTAGTGAATAACGTGGCACTTTGCATGCACGATCTCCGACGGATTCACCATGCCCCAGGATATAGTTTGATTCGGGACCGATGGTGTCCAAGTGATAATCGGATGTGTACATATAAAGTATCATGTCATGCCATGTTATGTCATGTCATATCATTTACTATGATTTTTACTTTCCCATTTTTACTCACCCTATCATTGTCCATCTCCTAAGAGGCTGCTACTAATTGTTTTGAGAAGAGCATTTCCGAGTTTTTTTACCTTAAGATTCCGTGATCAAATTTTAATCTCATGCGTCTTCTCCTAGTTAATAAAGTGCATGGCTAGCGCCGTTTATGATAACATGTCGTCCAAGAGGAAACATCTCTTCGGAAACTACTATTAGTCCGGTATTAATTTCGAATGAAAGGTCATCCTGTTTGATCCTGTCGACAAGCGAAGATCGGTTCTTCCTCGGATGATTCGGTCTGACTAAGATGACCCGATCTGCTATAGCTTGGGAGGTCGGATCGAAACAGAGCTCTCAATGTAGTGAAGTGGTTGCAAAATGACAGCGAGCGATCCCTTTTTCCGAAGACCAAATAGGGTTTATATAGGGTCTTCCCACGTGCGAACCGTCACATCTCGTTAAGGATTAGTCAGGGATTAGGCTAAGCAATTGGACGTCTTAACGGCAGGGTGAGACTGACACAGCCGACTGACAGTCTGTGATCCTGCTCTTCCTGATCCTAATTAAGGTTAGGCGGCCACGTCAGGTGATGATGGTATCTCTTAACGGAGAGTTCTGACAGAGAGCTCGGCCTCGATTGCTCGACCTCGAGGGCTCGGCCTCGTGAGCTCGGCCTCGATTGTTCGACCTCGAGGGCTCGGCCTCGTGAGCTCGGCCTCGGGAGCTCGGCCTCGTGAGCTCGGCCTCGGGAGCTCGGCCTCGTGAGCTCGGCCTCGATTGTCCGACCTCGGGAGCTCAGCCTCGAGAGCTCGACCTCGAGGGCTCGGTCTCATGAGCTCGGCCTCGGGAGCTCAGCCTCGAGGGCTCGGCCTCGGGAGCTCGGCCTCGTGAGCTTGGCCTCGATTGTCCGACCTCGGGAGCTCAGCCTCGAGGGCTCGGTCCCGAGAGCTCGGCCCCGAGAGCTCGACTTCGAGGGCTCGGCCTCATGAGCTCGGCCTCGATTGCTCGACCTCGGGAGCTCAGCCTCGAGGGCTCGGCTCCGAGGGCTCGGCCCCGAGGGCTCGGCCTCGGGAGCTCGGCCTCGCGAGCTCGGCCTCGAGTGCTCGGCCCCGAGGGCTCGGCCTCGCGAGCTCGGCCTCGGGGGCTCAGCCCCGAGGGCTCGACCCCGAGGGCTCAGCCTCGGGAGCTCGGCCTCGGGAGCTCAGCCTCGAGGACTCGGCCCCGAGAGTTCGGCCTGAGCTTTGGACCCTGGGTGGACGACCCTGGGTGAGTTTGACTTCGCCCGGAACTTCCACCGGACTCGACCTCTACTCGCCTTGAGCCGGGTTGAACCGGGTAATCTCTGACCGGGCTCCTAACCCTGATAAAAAATCGCTCGCCGGGATCACTATCGATAAGCGAAGACGGTTCTCGCTAGGATGACTCGGTTTGATCAAGATAACCTGGTCTGCCACAGCGTAGGGGTCAGGGTCGGGCTTGAGTATTACTAGGACATAGATGGCTGGGTCGGACCAAAAGCGAGAGCACAAAGGGAGGGCAAAATCTCAAATTGCAGCAATCCCCTTTTTGAAGCCCAAAGGGGGGTTTATATAGGAAAGGAGGAGACTCTCTGCCATGTCAGGACTGTCTTATCTTATTAAGAGTAAGTCAGTGTCAGACTGAGTTAATAGCAGCTTTAGCTGCTCAATGAGACTGTCACAACTGTCTGACAGTCTGCAGGAACTGTCCCCTCTGCCCCCATCAATGCCTAGCAGCTATGTCAGGTAATGATTATGTTAGAGATTTAGCAGATTCATACTGTTGAGGTAGCTCTTTAACTAGTCAGGGTCATCCGGTCGGATTACATTGACTAACAGCTTGGGTCGGTCGGGCGAGGTTGGTACCTCAGCCACCTTTGTTCTTGGGGCGGTTTCGGAGTGCCCGACTCGGGATGCTCGACCCTGGGTGCCTGACCCCGAGTGGCCTACCTAGAGGGCCTGACCCCCGGGTGGGTGACCCCGAGTGACCACCTACCTCGAGGGCCTAACTCCCGGGTGGCCGACCCCGAGTGCCCAACCTTGGGCGACCGACCTCGAGTGCCGGACCCTGAACGATTGACCCGGGTGACCGATCCTGAGGGCCTGATCCCCGGGCGACCTATCTCGAGTGTTTGACTTCGGGGACGGACCTCGAATGTCTGACTCTGGATGTTCGACCTTGGGTGATCGACCCCGGGTGCCCGACCCCGAGAGGCTGACCTCGAGGGGCCGATCCCGAGTGATCGACCTCGAGAGCCTGACCCCCGGATGATCAATTCCGGGTGCCTGGCTCACATCGTCTCATCCAAATTCGATTCGATTCGATTCGATCGGGCCCTGATCAACTCTAAAAATTTATCCGTCCGGATCAAAAGACGACGTCCAATATCCAAATAATATGCGACAAAATTTATCACCAGATGTCTTGTCATAAAACAGCAATGAAAAGGTAATCGTCTTTTCCACCGCAAAACAGCAATGAAAAGGAAATGATAGACAGATTAGGATGTCAAAGATTAGATGTTCATTCTGGTTTGATACGTTGCACATCCCCCTTGCGTCCGCGTGCACGCCGGAGAGAGATGCCCACGTGGTGGGGGTGTCCATCCTCAACGTCGGCGTCCCCTTCAGGCGCGATCCATTGTAGCAATTAATAACTGATTGGCTTGCTGTGCAATACGACGGTTTCGACGGTGAGTCCAGGGCCGAAGCCGAAGAGGACGCCCCAGTTGAAGCCCTCGCCGGTAGTGGCCTTCCCCTCCTCCGCCGACTTTCGCCGCATCTCGTCCAGAATGAACAGAACGGCGGCGCTGGACATGTTGCCGTACTCGCAGAGCACCTGCCGCGTCGCCGCCAACTTCTCCTTCTCCAATGCCAGCTTGGCCTCGACCTGGTCCAGGATGGCGGCTCCCCCCGGGTGGGCAATCCAGAAAATGGAGTTCCAGTCGTCGATCCCTAGTGGCGCGAACGCCTCCACCAGGCTCTTCTCTATGTTCTTGGAGATGAGCCCCGGCACGCCCTTGAGCAGGTGGATGATGAGCCCCGCCTCCCGAAGGTGCCCGTGGATGGCCCCTTCCGAGTCCGGCAGATCGTCTGGCTCGCCGACACCAGCTCGAACAGAGGCCGCTCTATTTCCAGGTCCGGGTCTACCCCCACGATCACCGCCCCTGCTCCGTCCCCAAACAGAGCCTGACTCACCAGGCTCTCGGGGTGCGACTCCGACGGCCCACGGAACGCCACTGCAGTGATCTCGGAGCACACCACCAGCACGCGCGCGCCACGGTTATTCTCCGCCAGGTCCTTGGCCAGGCGGAGCACGGCGCCGATGGTGAAGCAGCCCTGCTGGTACATCATGAAGTGGTTTACGGAGGGGCGGAGGCCGAGGAGATTGGTGATCTGGTAGTCGGCACTCGGCATGTCTACGCCGGTGCTGGTGCAGCAGATGAGATGGGTGATCTAGGATTTGGGATGCCCCCATTCCTTGATGGCCTTGGCCACCACCTCTTTGTTGGAGGAAATGGACTCCTTTCGAAGAGTTTATAATAAATTAAAATTATAAAAATTAATTTCAACTTAATTATTGTATGGGCTGAGTTGTCTTTCAGTTTGCAGTCTCCCGAACTGAATTCTCGAGCTGGAATTCCCGAGCGGAGACTCCCGACTAGGATCTCCTGAGCTCTCGAGCAGTATCTTCCGAGCTCTCGAGCTGTGTTTCCCGAGCTCCCGACCAAGTCTCTCGACCGGAAGTTGCTGAGGCCTGCGCAACGCAGTGCCCTTGAAGTAGATTTGTCCTCCTCCGGCGGTGCTTCGAGGCTCATGTGGGCGTCTGTCTCTCAGGATACATCAGCCGAACCACGGGCACAACGGAACACTCGTTGCTCGTGGCGAACTGAGAAAGTACCTGAACGCTATCAAAGAAGGTCGAGAACGAGGTGGAAGAGAATTTTTTTTCTGTCTATGTCTTTTGCTCTCGGTTACAACCTCTTTATATAGGTTCAGATCCTCGCAGAATTCAATGACTGAATTAACGCCTTTTACTGTCATTTAACCGGCCAGATCTAAACGTCTGGGGGTTACTGATCTTGTATTAATCAAAATTAATGCATCAGTTACATTTGAGCAAAAAATTTGGCAAAACGTTAGTTCATTTGCTTAAACAAATTTTTCCCCGATCGGTCGGGCATTCGACGCACGCAGGTCATGCACGCATATGAGTTCACTTGGTTCAGTACAAATTCGGGTATTAGATTTGCACCCCCTGCGCATCCACGCATGAGAGAGAGCTTCTCCCCTAACATTTGTTCACAATTATCATGCTTGTGAAACAATATAAATCAACATTTATGACTTGAGACTCCCAATGTGGGACTAAAATATCATTCACAATGGAATCTCTTTATTCTCCTCCTCACTTTCCATTCATTAGAAAGCCCCAATGTGGGACTAAAATCCCACCACCTCTCTTTCCATTCACACTATATATCCAACAATCCCCCACATGAATGGAAACATGGTATGTGATAGCATTTAGCAGTTGAGTCGTGTATATGACAGGTAGGTTTCATCCTTTGAACCTTCCCTTGTGCAGATCTGATAGCTTCCTGGCTGACAGTAAACATGATGTCCTTGAACTGTGCTGCCGTTTATGTAAGCATTGACACATCTTATCCAGGACTCTCCCTGATACATCTCAGTTCTCATGAGTGTGTTCATTCTTGGCCATAAACATGCCTGATTCTGCGAGAAGTTCTAAGAATTGTGCTTCCAATTCTCTTTGAAACGACCCCACTTCCTTCTCACATAGGTGATATCTTAAGAGTTTTCCACATAACTCTATTGAATCATTAAAAGTCGTATGCTTAACCTCCATCCTTCATTGTTTTAAAGGATCGTTCCCTACAGTGAACAACTATGTCAGTGCAGTTAGGTTATCCCTTTGAACCTAGTTCTTGGAATCTCCAGTATGCATAGGTTGGGTTTTCTTTGCACCAACATTTTCTATCGACATCAAACTCATCCTTCTTGATGAGCTTAAGCCGTATAAAGACTTCACCAATTTACAAACCTGGTTAGTCTGTCCTGCATAGAAAACCCCTTAGGTTGCTACATGCAAATCTCCTCTTCTAAATTTCCATTTAGAAAGGTCGTCTTTACATCCATCTAATATATTTCCAGGTTCCATAGAGCAGCAATTGCCAACAACACTCTAATGGAAGTTATTCTCGACACCGGAGAATACGTATCAAAGTAATCAAGATATTCTCGTTGTCGGTAACCTTTAATTACCAACCTGGCCTTATACTTGCCAATTGTGTCATTTGATTTTTTTTTCTTCTTGAAGATTCACTTATAACCTAATGGTTTACTCCCCGGAGGATGGTCCACAAGTTTCCAAGTGTGATTTTGCAAGATAGATTCTATCTCAGATGCAATTGTTTCTTTCCAGTCAGGTCCCTTAGAAGAGTTCACAGCTTCTGTGTAGCTTTGGGGCTCACATTCCAGTATGAAAGTGATAAAATCTGATCCATAAAATTTTTCGACCCGAGCTCTCTTACTCCGTCGAGGCGCAGCCTCAACTGGTTCATCATCCTCTTCTTCTTCCTCTAGTATTTCCTCCACCCGTTTTGAGAAGCTAGCGCCCTCTCGGGTCTTATATGGAAACATATGCTCGAAGAATGAGACATTTCTCGAGTCTATTATCGAGTTCTTGTGTACATCTAGTAATTGTGACTCATAAATACAAAACCGATATGCATTGTTGTTATGTGCATATCTAATAAATATGCAATCAATAGTTTTTGATCATATCTTAACCCTTTTCTATCAGGCACCAAAACTTTTACAAGACACCCCCACACTCGTAAGTATTTGTAGGATGACCGCTATAACTTATAAGGGCTCTTATCTATTTTCTTTCGAGGAACCTTATTTAAAAGGTGATTAGCTGTTAACATAACTCCCCCCCCCCCCCCCACATGGAGTTTTGCAGTCCAGAGCTCAATAGAAGAGCATTCATCATCTCCTTAAGAGTTCAATTCTTTCGCTCAGCAATCCCATTCTGCTGAGGGGTATAAGGAGTTGTTGTTTCGTGTCTGATCCCATGTTCAACACACAACTCAGCAAATGGTGATACATATTCACCACCTCGGTCACTTCGAACCACCTTAATCTTCTTATTAAGTTGGTTTTCAACCTCATTCTTATAGAGAACGAATTTCTCTATAGCTTCATCCTTACTTTTGAGAAGATATACATAACAATATTTTGTGTTATCATCTACAAAAGTAATGAAGTACTTATTCCCACCACGTGTCGGTGTACCTTTAAGGTCACATACGTCGGTGTGAATTAGGTCGAGTGGTTTGTTGCTTCTTTCAACGTGTTGAAAGGATGACCTTGTCAACTTCGCTTCAACACAAGTCTCACACTTGTATTTCGGGTCAAGGTAGAATGTCGGTATGCTTTGCATGTTTATTAATTTACGAATCACATCGTAATTTACATATCCTAGTCTATCATGCCATAAATAAGAAGACTCAAGCATATAAGTGGAAGAGTTTTAATTTTATTTATCTTAGGTCTAATGGTCATTACACTGAGCTTAAATAACCCATCAGATACATATCCCATTCCCACAAGCATTCCCTTTTTCGACAGTACAACTCTGTCTGACTCAAACACAATGCGAAAGTTATGCTTGCATAATAATGATTCGGACACTAGATTCTTTCGAATCTCCGGAACATACAACACATTTGTTAGAGTGAGGTCCTTGCCCGAGGTCATCTTCAGCACCACTTTCCCTTGTCCCGTGATGTCTAAGGTTGTCGAGTTCCCCATGAACAACTTCTCTCCACTAATTTCTTTAAAATTGTGGAGCAGTTCCTTATTGCAGCACACATGTCTGGTGGCTCCAGTATCGATCCACCATTGTCGCGGGTTAGAACCCACCAGGTTCAATTCGAAGACCATGGCACAGAGGTCTTCCATTTCTGGTCCCTCATTTAGGTTGGCCTCCTGCTTCTTCTTCGGTTTCTTGCATTCCGAAGATTTGTGGCCAACTCGGCCACAGTTACAACACTTCCCAGAGAACTTCTTGGCGATGCCTCCTCTGGGTCTCATCTTGGAAGATTTGGAATTCTTCCGTTTCGAGCTTTGCCCGTGCTCGACCAAATTGACTTTCACAGTAGCCTGAGAGAACATATTTCTCTTTAAACCCTTGTTGTCTTATTCAATGCGAAGTCTAACAACGTGTTCCTCCACGTTCATCTCCTTTCGCTTGTGTTTCAGGTAGTTCTTGAAATCCTTCCAGTCGGGAGGCAGCTTCTCAATGATGGCGGCTACTGGGAAGGTTTCACTTAGAACCACACTTTCTGAGTGGATCTCATGTAGGATCACCTGAAGCTCTTGGACTTGGCTGATCACTGTCTTAGAGTCAACCATCTTGTAGTCCAAGCATTGGTCCACGATGAACTTTTTGGCCCCTGCATCCTCCGACTTGTATTTCTTGTCCAAGGACTCCCATAGCTCTTTAGTCATTCTCTTCGTGTTATACACAGCATACAATAAGTCGACCAGACAGTTGAGGATGTAGTTTCGACATAGGTACTCAGAATGAGTCCAAGCCTCCACCTCAGCAACCTCAGCTTGCTTGGGAGGCTCCTCGATCAAGAACCGAGTTAGATTGAGCGTGGTTAGGTAGAAGAGCATCTTCTGCTGCCACCTCTTGAAGTTCAGCCCAGTGAACTTCTCTGGTTTTTCCTTATGGTTGATTGAGACATTCCCAATCGAGGCGGAGGCGACCTGGTGATGAGTCCGTTTCACCTCAACACTTTGCGTGACTATCTCAACAGAACCGAAATCTGTTTGAAGATTGTTGGAGGAAATGGACTCCTTTCGGAGAGTTTACAATAAATTGAAATTATAAAAACTAATTTCAACTTAATTGTTGAGTGACCCGAGCTGCCTTTTAGGCAGTCTGCAGTCTCCCGAGTAAAATTTCCGAGCTCCCGAGAGAGCTTCCGAGCTGAATTCTCGAGCTCCCGTGCGAGCTCCGAGTTGAATTCGTGAGCTGGAATTCCGGAGCGGAGACTCCCGACTAGGATCTCCTGAGCTCCCGAGCAATATCTCCCAAGCTCCCGAGCTGAGTTTCCCGAGCTCCCGACTGGAAGTTGGTGAGGCCTGCGCAACGCAGTGTCCTTGAAACAGATTTGTCTTCCGGCGGTGCTTCGACGCTCAGATGGACGTTTGTCTCTCAGGATATAACAGCCGAACCACGGGCACAATGTAGTACTCGTTGCTCGTAGCGAACTGAGGAAGTACCTGAACGTTATCAAAGGAGGTCGGGAACGAGGCAGAAGAGAATTTTCTTTTATCTGTCCTTTGCTCTCGATCACAACCTCTTTATATAGGCTCAGACCCCCATAATAATGAATGACCGAATTAACGCTATTTACTGCCATTTAACCGGCCAGATCCAACCGTCTGGGGGTTACTAATCTTGCATTAATCAAACTTAATGTCATTTGAGCAGTTCTTTATTGCAGCACACATGTCTGGTGACTTCAGTATCGATCCACCATTGCCGCGGGTTTGAACCCACCAGGTTCAATTCGGAGACCACGACACAGAGGTCTTCTATTTCTGGTCTCTCGTTTAGTTTGGTCTCCTGCTTCTTCTTTGGTTTCTTGCATTCCGAAGATTTATGGCCAACTCGGCCACAGTTGTAGCACTTCCTATAGAACTTCTTTGCGATGCCTCCTCTGAGTCCCATCTTGGAAGATTTGGAATTCTTCCGTTTCGAGCTTTGTCTATGCTCGACCACGTTGGCTTTTATAGTAGCCTGAGAGAACATATTTCTCTTTAAACCCTTGTTGTCTTCTTCGATGCAAAGTCTAATAACGAATTCCTCCACGTTCATCTCCTTCCGCTTGTGTTTCAGGTAGTTCTCTAAATCCATCCAGCCGGGAGGTAGGTTCTCATGGATAGCTGCTACTTGGAAGGTTTCACTCAGAACCATACCTTCTGAGTGGATCTCATGTAGGATCACCTGAATCCTGGATTTGACTTATCACAATGTTCGACTAGCTAAAGTCCTATTCACAATGGAGCCTCTTTATTCTTCTCCTCACTTTCCATTCATTAAAAAAATCCCAATATGAGACTAAAATCCACCATCTCTCTTTCCATTCACACTATATATCTAACACTCCTCCCCCAATTTTGGCACCTCCATCACCACGATATCCTGTCGCTCGTCTAGTGACGGCTCCATGTAAGCGCACATATTCGGGTTCATCTCCTCCGTCAGGTGTATGTATCCTTCCGTATCATCAACTTGTCGCCTGAACTCAACAATTAATTAGGTATAAATCATGTAATAGCTTAAAAAACATGTGTATGAAAAATAGTAGCAATGAACGTACACATTCTTTTAAATTTTCGGTAAATTTGTTTTAAATCTCTAATGACAAGTTAAATTTTGCATCCAGTCCCCATTTGAGTTTTTCTTTGTGTTAACTCCCTAATGGATTGAGTATAAAAGAGTGAAAATTGAGTATACATCAGTAAAAAATGAGTATAAAAGAATAAAAAGTAAGTATAAAAAGTGAAAATTGAGTATGCAGTTTCTTGATGTGGTAGATGTAACCTTACATACTCAATTTTCTAACTTTTACACATAACTTTCTTCAAATAATACTCATAAAACTATCTTGTCAATCCCATCAGGGACTACATGCAAATAAAAATTTGGATAGGGATTACATATAAATATGAGTTTGGAAGTGGAGAATTTAAAAAAATTTACCTTTAAATTTTTCCTTGAGCGAGATGAGGTGACTTATCTTGACAGACGGATAAAAAATTGATAAATTATTATTAAAAGTTTTAGATTTGATTCACAGAATTGATAAATGTAAATCTGTCTTCTGTGTAAAAATTGTTTTCCTCAATCTCTTGCATTCTCAATTTATGATTTTTTTTTTTTCATGTTAAAATTGTGACGGATTAATAAGGAAGAGTATTTCGTTTTTGCCGCTCCTTAGTATTATTTCTGGGATAAATGGACAGATCCAATCTCTTTCCTCCCATTAAAAAAAGTTACGGATTAGAACGCAGATAACAAGATCGACTTATTATTAGAAAAAACACTGCAGTAATTAATAATGATTGGAACCAGTGCAGTAATTAATGATTGATTGGCTTGCTGTGCAAGACGACGGTCTCCACGGTAAGTCCAGGGCCGAAGCCGAAGAGGACGCCCCAGTTGAAACCCTCGCCGGTGGTGGCCTTCCCCTCCTGCGCCGACTTGCGCCGCATCTCGTCCAGAATGAACATAACGCTGGCGCTGGACATGTTGCCGTACTCGCTGAGCACCTGCCGCGTCGCTGCCATCTTCTCCTTCTCCAGCACCAGCTTGGCCTCGACCTGGTCCAGGATTGCAGGGCCCCCCGGGTGGGCAATCCAGAAAATGGAGTTCCAGTCGTCGATCCCCAGCGGCGCGAACGCCTCCACCAGGATCTTCTCGATGTTCTTGGAGATGAGCACCGGCACGTTCTTGAGCAGGTGGAAGGTGAGCCCCACCTCCCGCAGGTGCGCGACTATGGCCCCCTCCGAGTCCGGCAGTATCGTCTGGCTCGCCGACACCAGCTCGAACAGAGGCCGCTCCGTTTCCAGGTCCGGGTCCGCCCCCACGATAATCGCCCCTGCTCCGTCTCCGAACAGAGCCTGACCCACCAGGTTGTCCAAGTGCGACTCCGACGGCCCGCGGAAAGTCATCACCCTGATCTCGGAGCACACCACCAGAACGCGCGCGCCGCGGTTGTTCTCCGCCAGGTCCTTGGCCAGGCGGAGCACGGTGCCGCCGGCGAAGCAGCCCTGCTGGTACATCATGAAGCGGTTTACCGAGGGGCGGAGGCCGAGGAGCTTGGTGATCTGGTAGTCGGCACCCGGCATGTCTACGCCGGAGGTGGTGCAGAAGATGAGGTGGGTGATCTTGGATTTGGGCTGCCCCCATTCCTTGATGGCCTTCGCCGCCGCCTCCTTCCCCAGTTTTGGCACCTCCACCACCACGATATCCTGCCGCTCGTCCAGCGACGGCTCCATGTACGCGGACATATTCGGGTTCTCCTTCAGAATCTCCTCCGTCAGGTGCATGTATCGCTTCCGTATCATCGACTTGTCGCCTGAACTCAACAATTAATTGGTAATAAATCACATAATAACAAAGTAAACACATTCATGAAAAATAGTAGCAACGAACGTACACATTCTTTTGAACTTCTCCTTGAGCTCAGTGAGGTGTTCGCTCTTGGTTACGCGGAAGTAGTAGTCAGCGTAATCAGCCTGGTAGACGACGTTGGTCGGAGTGGCCTTGCCGATGGCCAGAATCGCCGCCGGGCCCTCCGCCCGCTGACGCAGTCGGATCTCCTGGACTTTGGCCATCGTAATATACGTGTGTATATACCTACCGTTGCCCCGCCGCTTAATTGCCGGAATCTACTCCTTATGGGAGGTGAAGAGACGGGGCGAGCAATTTATAAACAATGAAAAATGAAAAACAAAAAAAAGATTGATGAGGTTTTTTGAAGGATAAATTTTCCTAAACTCCATATTTACTAAATCAATTTTGTATGCAATCCTTACCTAAATATTTCTTTGCATGTAGTCCCTGATGTGATGTTTGGTGAGTATTATTTGAAGAAAATTGAGTATAAAAGTTAGAAAACTGAGTATGGCAGTTTGCATCCACCACATCAATAACCCTGTACTTAATTTTCACTCTTTTATACTCAGTTTTCACTGATGTATACTCAATTTTTATCCTTTTATACTCAGTTTCATTAGGGAGTAAAAATAAATAAAAACTTGTGTGGAGAGTGAAGGTAAAATTTGACTCCCTATTAGGGATTTAAAGCAACTTTACCATTTTTTTTTCAATCTCGGACAATCAGTTTGATTCATTGAAAATTTTTTATCGAACCTGTAAAATATATCATAATTGAGATTAAATCATGAATATTTAAAATAATAATTAATCATCATGAATACGTAAAATAATAATTAATTATCTTTTCACTATATAATAGTCCGGGGCAAAATTAACCTTTATCTTTTCTCATTTTCTTACTATAATACTCCTACTTTTTTTACTGTTCATCAAAAAAAAACTGTAATACTTTAATTTAAAAAAAAATAATCTCCTCCATCATCACCGCAAAGAGTTCGCTTCCTGGGGACAATGGCCTCCTCTCCCGCATGTCAAGTTTCATCTCAGACTTTGCAATCCTTGTGTGAGGTAGGGTCGTTGCCACCAAGACTACCACCGTAACCAAGAAGTTTGGTCCCAGCACTGAAAAGGTTGTGTGGATCATTGACACCATCTCATCCTCACAGTTCCCTATAACCTCGAGATGGACTTTCAATCGTCGTTGAATGAGTTAGCGATGTAGCAAATCAGACCTCCTCGATGCCCCCACCACCCTGACTCCCCTCTACATCATCACCGCACCATCCAACTAAAAAATTAACGAAATTTTTTCATTCAAATTTGGACAATCGGAACGGTCACATACAAATTTTCTATTAACCATCAGAATAAATTTAGAAATGTTCGTAGTAATCGATCTACCGCACCATCCAACTAAGAAAAGGAATGAGGTGGTTATAATCTAATCTCATGCTTATATAGATCATAGTAGTAAAGTTAAAAATGCTCCGGTGGTCTTATACCTAATTGAATCTTGAATTTCATGAAGATTATAGAGGGTTATTCTATTTTAGTTATTTTTCTATATTCTTTCAGATAAAGATAGAAAAAGTATTTAAGAATCAAGACATGAATTTTTATAAATGATCGACCATGATTGATGATCTCGTAATAATTTTCAATATTACTATGTATCCTATATTAGAAATAGATATTTTTCCTTAAAGGACTGTTGTGTAACAAGTATGTAATGTCCATTAAAACATCCATGCATGGATTTTATCATCAAGTTGATGAATTAATTTTAAATAATAAGACTTTTCTATTAAGACAAATTGTTCAAAATGATAACTTATTCTTCCATCCAATATTCTATTTTTCTCTCGTATATTCCGGTTCAAATACCTATAGATTTTTTGTTTGCTCACTGACATTGTATAATTTAAAAATACTAATTTTCTCGAAGCCTGTTGCTCATATCTCCCATCAAAAGATGTTATTTTAAAATATTTTTTTAACATATCAAATATCATGAAATTAGTTGATGAGTGATTATACAATGATGATCCTTATGTTAGAAGTGGGACCGTGTGAGCACACGTTCCCAAAGAGTGGGCCACATTTTTCCCTCCCTCCCCACACTTCTTGGCTTCTTGCTGTTCTATATAAGCCATAGGAAGAGGACATGAAGGGTGAGTGAAAATCTTGATTCGTTCAAGTGCAAGATAGAAGGAAGAGGAATTCGAGAAGTGAACATCCAAAGAGTTCGAGCGATTTGGTTCGTGATACCGAGAGGGGAAGAGCTTTCCAATTCTGTGATCGTTCTTCCGACGACAAACACAAAGAACAACGAAGGACGAGCGAATATTACTGTAAGTATTTACGTATTTGCAGAATTTATTTGTCTGATTTTATGCTTTAGATCAACAATGGTATCAGAGCATGTATACATTCCAAAGCATGAAATAGATAAATCATTTTTCGAAAACTCCCTAGTTATAAAAACCCAATTATATGAAATTCTGGTTCTGTGTCGTACTCCTCTCACTCGTCGGATGATATCATATTTTGTGAGCACTGCCGACGATCGATTTCTGCGGCCGGAGAATGCTGAGGACTACATTGGGAGGTGTGATGAGTAGCCGCCGTGGTTGCCATATTTGTTGACGCAGTCACGTGTGTAGGCGGCGGAAGAAAACTCGAAAAAAACGTGATGGAAGGAAACTCGAAAAAAAAACCTGAGAAATTTTTTTTAATAAATAAAAAAAAATTTGCTTGCAAATTTAGGCCGTAGATACAGTTAAATAAAAAAAATTGCATGTTATTTTTTTCTTCCATTAAATTAATTAGCTTTGTGCTTTAATTAATATCTTATTGCTTGGTTGAATTTGTATTAAAATTTGGCTATTGGTTATTGGAAATAGACCACAATTTGATTAAATGGATTGGATTTTAATTAGAATTAATTAAATCAGATTAAGTTGGTTCATTTCAACTGGAATTTAAATTATTAGTTGATTTAATCAGACCAATTTGATCCAACAATGTTTATGTCTAGTTCGAACCATTAGTTGGTTTGACTAGACTAAATTGATCCAATAAAATCAGGATCTAGTTCAAACCACTGGTTAATTTAATCATATCAGTTTAATACAAACCAGAAATATTTTGTTTGGTTCGATCAATAGATTTGACTTTGAATTAAGTGAGCTAACGACTAAGATAAGTTATTCCTGTCCGATTAGATTAGTTCTAATGAGGATAATGGACCCAGATTAAGGATTCGATTTCCTAATCGATCAACCTAATGTGTTAGTCAATAAAGCTCCCCAAATCAAGAAAATTTGTTTTTCTTATTTGTTTATGACTCTATAGGTTTATGCATATATGTGAATTGAATTGAACCAGTTTTGTTACTGATTTGTCGATTTTGTACTAACATTGTGAATTTCAATTCCAGATGCCAAGGTTTATTACCATGATGACCCATCGTGATGAGCGATGCAATGAGCTATTGGAGCAAATTGAGGAGGTTGATTATAATCCACTTCTGGGAATCCAAGGAAATATGGGTAAGCTGGATCGACTATTTTGGAAACTCGAGCAGAAAGACTTCCCAATCTTGGATGACTACAGAATCGGGACATTGATTCGTTCATTGCCAAGGGCTGCTAGGGAAGTGGCACACCATATATGGGGACGCTATGAATGTCGTATCTCATACACCGAGTTGCGTAGAGAACCGCTTCGCCAAAATTTTTCAGAAGAAGATCTAGAAGATTCTGAGGATGATCTGGAAGAGGATCCTATAGAATTCGAAGAGGATCCAGCAGAGGATCCAGTAGAATTCGAGGAGGATCCTGAGAAATTCGAGTTGAATCCAATTGAAGAAATTGAGGAGGATCTAGAAGAAAATCCTATAGAATTTGTGGAAGATTCTGAAGTTGACTTACTTCAGATCAAGTCTGGGATGAAGTTTACCACTGCGTTAGTGTTTGTCCTAGTGGGAGTGGTGTTGGCTTATCTAGTTTATTAGTGTCTTGTCTTTTTTACTGTTGTTATGTACAAATAGTTTCTGCTCATTTAGTTTTTTAAGAGTCATATAGAGGTTACTGTCGTTATGTATGAACAGTTTTACTTTATGCAAAGTTATATTATGTGTTAACAAACTTGTTAATGATTAGTTTATTTCATTTGAATGATAAGTTCATTTATGATTAGTTCATATAATGGGATGTATGTAAAATAACTAATAAATGTTTATTAGATTGGATATACGGAAGATGAGTGGGAACGTAGTTACCACTTGATTTTGTAAACCAACTCTAATTTACAATGAGTTAGTTATTAATTACATGCATATAAGTTACACTGAATGACTAAATAATACGTTTATTTATGTTAGATCATGACAACGAAGAACATAATAGCTGAACTCAACAAAGGAGAAAAATTAAATGGGGACAACTACAAAATATGACACCTTAAGATACAGTATGTACTTGAGGAACAAGAAGTTCTAGAAGCTGTTAATCAATTTATGATAGAACCTGCAGATGGTTCTACAGCTCAGCATAGACGTGATCTTGATGCCTATAAGGCATGGAAGAAAAAGAACTCCACTGCTAAGGGTATTTTGATTAGTTCAATGATAGATGACCTGGTATATGAGTATGAGTCATTATCATCGGCTCATGCTGTCTGGGTTGCCCTAAGAGATAAATACAGTAGAGTTAGCTTAAGCAAGCTTCGTTAGCTGACAATCAAGTTTGACAGCTATAAGAAACACCCGAATGCCTCCATGACCCAACATCTGAGGGAAATGGGGAATATGATTCGAGAGCTGAAAACTGCTGGTCATGAGTTGACTGATGAACAACAGGTTCAAGCAGTTATCCGTTCCCTTCCTGATTCTTGGGAATCGATGAAATAGAACCTCACACATAGTGAAAGTATTAAGACTTTCATTGATGTCTCACGCCATGTTGAATTGGAGGCGGAGAGAATTGAATCTGCAAGGATTTCTGGACAGGCTTTTGTAGCTGAAGGTTCTAGATCCAAGAAAATGAAAAGATGGTTCAAGAAAGGAAAAGGAAAGAGAAAAGGGAAAGAAGTTGTTGCTGCTGGGCAAGACCCAATCAAGAAGAATATTAAAGGAAAGAAGTAGGACAGAAACCTAAGAGCAAGTTAACTTGCTATAACTGTGGCAAGAAAGGCCACCTTGCTCGGGAATGTACTGAGCCGAAAAAGGTAGATCCATATTCATTTTTTATTCACGAGCATTATGTTGCTAGTTCAGTGTTGTTAGCTGATTCTTATCCTTTGTGGATTATAGATTCAGGAGTAACGAACCATGTAGCTCGTGATCGAGCTACATACGTGGAGTACTGTCGAGTACCAGCTGGCAATAAGTGGATATATGTGGGAAACAATGCAAGAATTGAAGTTAAAGGAATTGACACTTGCAAGCTCAACCTACGTGGTGGACATATCCTGTTTCTGCATGATGTCCTTTATGCTCCTGAGATTCGACAGAATCTAGTTTCTGTAACTAGTCTTCTTGATTTGGGTTATTGTATAAATTTTTTCAGTCGTTGTGTGGAACTTCGTATTAACTCCGTGTTAATTGGATTGGATGTGGTTATGTAATGAATGGTTTCATGGTTCTTGATGTAGAACAAGATACTAATTATGAAATTAATAGTTATTTTTCAAACATTGCTCTTACTAGTGATGCTAATATTAATGAGGAAGTTTGGCATGCTAGACTAGGACATATCGGACAAGAACGGATGAATCGATTAGCTAAAGAGGGTCTGTTGGGCACTCATGCTAAGATTAACCTGTCCATGTGTGAGCATTGTCTTGCTGGAAAAGCAACAAGGAAACCATTTGGTAAGGCTATTAGAGCTGATTTACCATTGTAATTAATTCATTCGGATGTATGTGGTCCAATGAATGTGAAGGCTAGACATGGAGGTTCCTATTTCATTACATTTATTGATGACTTCACACGTTTCAGTCATGTGTATTTGATTTCTCATAAATATAAAGTATTAGATTGCTTCAAACGTTATTTGAATGAAGTTGAGAATCAATTGGATCGTAAGGTTAAAACTGTTGGAGCAATCGGCCCTAAGATGGTCCGGAGTGACCATAGGTTTTGATGTTTGGGCAAAGGGTTTAAGTTAGGTTTTCTCTTGTATTCTTATATGTGTATGTTGAGTGTGCAGGTTGTACAGGTTACACATAT